>OZ025239.1:26584882-26612382 GCA_964019155.1 Osedax fenrisi
GAAAGTGAGTTCCTTAAGGCATTGAATATAGAAACCCCAAATCCTACAAGTTGATACACCTTTATCGACTTTCATTGGCAATCGATATAAAGTATTCTAGGTAGATTTTTTTATGACTATTTTTTTACTGATATCCTGGATAGAAATTTATATTATAATCTAATATTTTATTTAATATTATTTTAATTTTATACATAATTTTTCCCCCCACAATCACATTGGGTGAACGACTTGATAAGCTCTGCTTTTTCGTTCATCCAGGCTAATGCCCAAACTCTGATTATTATTATTATTATTATTATATATATATATATATATATATATATATATATATATATACATTTACATATACAATATAATATAATTTATATATATATATATATATATATATATAACTTATATTCTATTTATATTACATTTAGGTATATATATATTACTTTATTTATATTATATTTACTACATAAAACGTATACGTTACTATAGTACGTTTTGTAACCTATCTATTGAAACCACAGAACCAGAGAGAATTCTTTCTAGCTATATTATTCAAACTAATAAATATGGTTACAGCCGTACTATAGTAACGTATACGTTTTGTAACCCCTCTATTCAAACTAATAATTATGGTTACAGCCGTACTACGGTTTGTAACCATATGGTTACAGCTGTAATACGAACTGTAACCATATGGTTACAGCCGTAATACGAACTGTAACCATTAATGGTTGCATGAAATACACTTTTGGTTGCTTGGGATCCTACCAATAAAGAAATATATGCAAATATACCGGATATATGCACGTCGATACGACAGCAAAGACTTCGTTTTTCTGGTCACTGTTGGAGAAATAAGTGCGAAATGGCATCAGATACTATTCTATGGCAACCTACCCATGGTGAGAGAAAAAGAGGACGGCCGAGAAGAACATACGCTGACCAACACATGGAGGATACACTGTGTAATGTAAATGAATTGAAAACTGCGATGGACGATAAAGATGAATGGAAGAAGTGAGTCAAAAACTGACGAGCAAGCTCGACCTGGTAAGGTAGGTAATAATTTGTCTGATTGATTCATCAATAATATATAGTTTATCTAGTCGTATATAGTGTGTCCGTATTAAAATACAGGATGTGTCTATTCGAACATGGGTACATAATACGGAAACCCTCGTTATCTATTGAAAGATTAAATACAATTTTAAAATTACAATAATATCTATAATCATAAAATATTAATATAATGTAATTTTTGAATTAAAATATTAAGATCATGTATTGCTAGTGTCCGTATTAGGTTACTTTCTCCTATATTTAATTATATTTTAATGATTTAAATATTTAAAACAAATATATCGAGGATATGTATTTCTGTCAAATGAAAATACATTTATATTTTTAATTGTATTTCTATATAAATATGTTAAAAATAAAATATGATAAAACTTATATTGAATACACTCGTACGACGTACGTATTCCCTGCGCTCATACCTCAATATTATCGTTGTGTGATATTTGTTCATAACAAATTCTATTAAAGTCTAAAACTTCCTGCCAGATATTAGTTTTAACTGGACACCGGTTACTATTTGATATTTCTATTAGATATCTATCAAACTATTAGATCAGACTACCCAACCTACATTAGTATTATACATTGGCGATACCATAAGTTATTGACATCAATGATATTTTTATTATAAATTATACTATTATTATAACTAAGAACTATACCTAATAATAGATAGATAGATAGATATAGTTTATTGTTTAAAACAAACAAAATGACATAAAACAATAATAATAATAAAAAAAAAATAACGAATATAAACGAATATATATAATGATTTATAAATGCCATTTTACATATGGTTAAGATATAAAATTAACAAATGATATAATAAAAAAATAATAATAAAAAGGGGAATTATTCAGATGCAAGCACTTAATCACCGTATCAACTTTAGGGAAAGGGGTCCTCAATCCCTGTGCCTTGGGGGGTACAGACTTGACCCAAGAGTTTGTCCACTGACACCCGTAATACCCGATAAATAATGATAAAGAGAATGCAACAGAATAAATTAACCCCATAAAACTAAAAATAAATAATATAATAATTGAATAATAAAAATTAATAAAATAAAATAAAATTTAAATATTAATACAATGAATTATCAAGCCTTGTAATACATTGATTGACCGAAGTTGCTGAACACGTATAATTAGATAGCAAATTCCAAGGAGTTGAAATACGATTACTAAAATAATGCAGAGTAACATTAGTCTTGCATTTGTCTTTTCGAACTTTAATGGAAGGACCTCGACTTCTTGATGAATACGTTTCAAGTAGCCCCGAGCAATCAACATCAACTAGACCATTTATAATTTTATATGCAAGAATCAGATCAGCCCGTAACCTGCGTTGAGATAATGAAGTTAAGTTTAAAATTAATAACCTATTTTCATAATGTGTATATGGTATACCACATCTATAGATAAGCCTTTTAGTGAATGTCCTTAGGACTTTTTCAATTTTATTTTTTAGGCCTACATATATATTAGAAGGGTTCTAAATACAAGAATTATATTCTAATAAAGATACATCCAAGAATATTAATATATATATATAACGGGAGAGTTTTAAATAAATACAATCAATGAGCCAATATGTGTTGTCGGTATATCCATTATATATAACAATAACTACAAGCTAACTCAATTACTAAACATATGATACTATAGTAGCATATGTCATATAGGTATATTACCTATCTAAAATGGAGATGTTATTATATATTCTGTATTTATATAAACTTTCCGAAATAATTGAATTATTATAGATTTATTTAGAATATTTAATAATAATTATCATCATCATCATCGTCGACACCATCGTTATAAGAAATACTCCCAAGTATAGTTGTATAGTAATCTTAACAATAACAAGTACACTATATAGTAGACTATGGCCTAGCTACTAATCCTATATATATATGATACTATAGTATGTCATACACCTACTAGATATAGTATTTCATAGCTCACCTTACATATACCAACACTACAATGTAATCATGATTACTAATAAAACTAACTATCTATATGTATACATTTGTTATAGAGATAACTTATAGGTGTTTTATTATTTTAATGAAACCCAATTGTGTATGAACTATATATGAATGTTATCTACACATATGCTCGATATCAATTTAAGTTTAATTTGTTAGATATGAAATACCCAGGAATTATTTTATTTGCATTTTGTATTTAAAAGTATATCTATAATAATATATGTTTACCAAAAAATTATATTGTCATCAAAATACAAATGATTAAAGACGAATATGTAATATATTTATATTCAAGTAAATTACATTCACACATATTATATTAATAAACAATACTTTTATTGGTATATAAAACCACATTTTATTTAACCTTCTATAATTTCAATATAATATATACATTAGTATAGGTATACTAATAGTATCATATACTAGTATTATATAATAGTGATAATAATGTTTTCTATACATTTAACATATCTATGGGTTTCATGGATGCAGTATTGTTGATATCTATGTATTTTCATTGTATGTATTTTCATTGATATTATTCACTTGGGGAAATAACTCGGATTCCTTTTCACGCATGACCTTGAATGCGTTACGGATGGTGACCTCCGCTGCCCCGGTTGCTAATCGAATTTCTGTTATCACGTGATTATATTATTAAGGGAATGCAGTACAAATAATGCATTAATTAATAATTCCATGAAATTAATGAAATAACGCTATTATTATGATAGTTAAAAAACTCTATTCGTATTATATAATTCGTTTTATTAACTTTTAATAACTCATCAATATGGTTTATATATTATTAATAAAATATTAAATTTATATTATTATATATATAGTATTGATTCAAATTAAACTGGATTATTTATGGTTTCGAAATAAATGAAATCGGATCTATTTCGATATATTCAATACTTTAACTAATTAATAAGGTCGAATAATTTAAATTAATTTAAAAAATCTTGTTCGTGACTTATATATCGCTGGGCGACAATAATAAAAAATCGGTCTTATATAGCGAAACATATATATATATATATATATATATATATATATATATATATATATAATATATAAACCCATTGTTGATTTCTCATATGGTGTATTGCGTACAGCCATGTATATTGATGTGGCCGCTACTGTGATCGCACTTCGACTAAAGAAAATAATATAATTAAATGTTGTTATTTATATTTATGTATATATACATACAAATTACATAAAAATATACATGAAAATTATAATTTTCAATAATAATAGTAATAGAAATATATATATATATATATATATATATTATTCATTTTTGTTATATTAGTTTGCGTTCATTATATTTTATTCAGTTTTATTTTAATATTTTCATAATCATTTAATAATTCATATTTTTATTATTAGTTTGCGTTTATTATATTTTATTTAGTTTGGATCAATACGATGATGAAGTGGTCGAAAAATTCATTATTAATATTCCATATATTTTTTCATTTTTACACCCTTCTGAGTTATATATATATATATATATATATATATATATATATATATATATATATATATATATATTAAACTCTTGACATATACATATTATTTAGATTATTATAATAATATTGTTGTTATCAATATATATTCTAAAATAAAAACTATGAACAAAATATATTCTTTAAATTATTTGTTTGACCAATATTGCAAATGTTTATCAATTCCTGTGAGAAAATAATAAGTCATTTTGATTTTATACCTCCTTAGTATTTATAATATATATAGCAGTATAATATATATATATATAATTTAATTTATTTTACCGCTATTATCATTTTTTATATGCTATTTTTATTTATTAATCAAAAAATACATAAAATGCTGGATATATCCAGTGAATAAACTGTTTAATAGACTTATGTTCAATATATAATTTAAATTAAATCTGTACAAATGGGAATCGAAAGAATACATTTTTAATACTGTAGAACAATGGCAACCGTTCTACCATCTTTGTAATACATGTAAATCTATAAATTATATAATAATCATACGGTGTTCTCGCTTAGAAACGCGAGTCTATAGGTTTATATGCACGTCTAGATGTATGCATGGATACAAGCTAGTATGTATTACCTATACATAGATATTAACCCTGGTAGTAAGTCCATTTCTATTGCTTTCATAGCGATACTTGTAGCGGTGTTCTGAATGTCTCTATTCAAATTCAAATTTGCACAATATCTAGACTGTGAGCGTATATAGGATATATTAGGATAATTATATATTAGTATATATAACATAAAATGTATACAACTATAGATGATACTATTAAAAAGTGCGTAATATACATATATAGCTAAGAAGATATATATATATATATATATATATATATATAACTATAGTTAAGAAATAGATATTATACAGGCGAGTGATACCGAGACTGTAGTATTATAGGGGCAAATAAGTGTCCTAATTAATACGATAAGGTCAAAGTTCATATGAATGACACTATAGAGAGTTAAAGGTATCTCGGTTATTAAGCGAGACGTGGGTGATTTCTATAGGTAACCATGTATTCTTCGGGTGATGCTACGTTCACGCTGGTTTCAAGCGAATCTATTATTACTCGAAACATACGGCCAATCTTGGTTTTTGACACTTTTGACACGGCGCATATCTCTACATATATTATTTATATTATAATTTATGTGATTTAATTTATTAAGAATATATTAGTGTGTTCATCTAAATTTTATTCTAAAATAATAATTAAATTTATATAATATATATATATATATAATTATAATTAATTTACAATATATTATTCTAGTATTTGTAATACTAATTAATATATTAGATAAATATGTAATTATTAAAATTGTTTTTTCTTTTATCTATAAATAAATAGATCTGTAAACATATAATTTACAAACAGAGATAACATCATAGTAAAAAGTATACATATACGTATAATGTATATAAACCCTTAAACGTTCGTGAAACGCCTTCCTGCCGGCAAGCTAAAAAGCAGCATGCAGATATCATAGCATCTCTAGACTTGCCCTTTATACCTATTTTGTTGTAAATGTTCTTGAAATTTTCCATTCCTCGATCCTATTATGAATAGGATGTTATATAATATATTATCTTAATAGATAATATTATTATAATATTTAATAAATGTACAATAATTCTTAATTTGAGTATAAAAATAAGATATATATATATATATATACATATTGTAATAATAATATATATATAATACTTAATTATTTAGTTATTTATTAATATCTTATCAAATACATAATTTGAAAGAATGACTTATATGTATACAAAATATATGTGATGAATTAGTACCATTATATAATATGTAGTCTATTATAATAGTATATGTATGTGTATTTTATATCGTATAAAATGAAATATAATATAAACGTATTAATAATATACTAAAATGTAAACCACTACTATCTTCGGAATGTTCATCTTTTGCGCCATTTCCGAAAGATCTGCAAACGCAGTTACCAAATTGCTATTAGTAGAGGACCTTACACCTCGGTTCCTGTAGATTGGAACACCGTTCTCAAAGCCGGCTGCTCCAGTACCTCTACTAATCCTGGTGCTCAAGTCTTCACCCTCGAATATCGGATTCTGTTAATCGGGTGAACATATCATCAATACACTATTGATGTATGTATATATATATATATATATATATATATATATATATATATATACAGTTCGATACCAGATACATAATGTATACTAATAGATAATTATCATATCGTCATATATGAGTCATATTTGACATATAGTATACTATAGTATACATTCTGGATGATAATAGTGTGAAGTGTACTTCCCTATAGGGCTGGATATCTGATTAGATAGAGTGACATGATATCGCACACAGTAGTTATACGTATATGTTAGTGAATTGTATGTATACGTATGTATCAGCATACGTACAGTGTCTGTCACAACTAATCGGTATGTCCATCATCGCCTAGGATAACGAATATGCTCAATTATATACACTAGGGGACGGTAACCTAATACGGACACTTTAACAATAAATGGTATAAACATTTCATGACTCATTATTGTTATTAATTATAATATATTAATATTATATGATTATAGATGTTATTGTGATTTTAAAATTGTAATGTAATCTTTTAATTCCATAGATAACTGGGGTTTCCGTATTCGGTACCCATGTCCGAATACGGACACCCTATACAGCACTAGATAAATTATATATTATAATATATCAATAATTATTGATGAATCAATCAGACAAATTATAATTACATTATTTTTTATTAATTTTATGAACAATTTATTATAATTTAATTAGTTAATAATTTATTTATTTTTAATATTTTTTAATTAATAATATTATTTAATTATCTGAATAATAACATTTTTAGATTTAGCTCTATTGGTGGTATTAATATTATAACGCATGCACGCGATATTTATGAATATCAGAATAGTTCATACGCTACTATAGTAGCTATAGCTGGTTGATTATAGGGTGTCCATATTAATACAACTAGAGTGTAAGTATTAGGGACTTATATGACCTCTAGATATATGCTTATAACTTACTAAATATTGTATAACAAATATAGAAATTTTATATATATAATTTTAAAATGCTTTATTTTTTAATAATATAGTGTTATATTTTATATCGATACATATGTATATTCTTGAGAATTCTTGAAAACCTTAAGGTTTTAAGTTGATATTGTTTATCATAAATTTAAAACGTAATACAAAAATCAGTTTATTGGATATATATGCAATATTTTTAATAATAAAAAGTTAAAAATATTTTTGTAGACTAATTATATATTTATGATTATTTTATTAATTATACATTTTTTGTAGGTTTTTTGTAGATTTATGGTTTCTGAGATACCGAGAGTGTCCGTATTCGGGCACTGTCCGTATTCGGTTACTTTCCGCTATAGTTATGGAGTACAATTGTAGTCCATTAATAATAGAAATTATTCATAAACACGAAGATATTTAGAACGTACATTTATTGAATACTTTTGTTTGTAATATATATATATATATATATATATATATATATATATATATTATCTTCTCGCTAGATAGCGCTAGGGCTTACCTCAGCGGGTCCGACACGTGACATGCCCTTGTTAGCATCACGGAATGTCCTCCACTCGGCACTTACATCTATTACCCTATCCGCTACCACTAGTCCGCAATCCGGACAAATCATGTCACCGGCGTGACTGTCGTCTATTAGGACGGCGTCCGGGTGATAAGGACACGCTATTTTCGCTCCCGCACCGCTGTGTGAATAACCGCATGTTACGTAACGATTATCGCGCACACCGCACACCGCACACACGTGTGTGCTTCCGGTGGAGGGTGAATAAATGTCGACACCGGAATGTGGTGATGTAGTGTATTCTATAATATGTGATATTTATTATAAATCTAATAATTGTATATAACATCTTGAGGAGATATCAAATAAGAATCAAGTATCATAAATAATGATTTAATATATCGAATATATTAATTGTTTACATTAATTATTATAAAATTAGTATCAAGTAATACACGTTCAGCCATCTTAAATACCAATATACCGGTATATAGTTATAGTTGTTGTGGGTGGGTACGTGTGATCAAGTAGAGAACTGATAAGAAATCATTAAGAACAATAGGGACAAATACTTACAGGGAATATTAATGATATTTTGGAAATAGGTTTAGAGTGTAGTATATTAACGAGTGTAGTATATCTATGATATAAGGGAGAGTATACTTATATATATATATATATAGTTTTAATTAATTGTTGAAGGATATGCATATTATAATATGCGTTTAAAAGCATAAGTTTTATATATGTATGTTAATATAAATATAATTATACATTAGAATATTATAATACTAACGAATCGCGTATTAGAGAATTCATATTTATAAAATTATATAAACAGGCGATTAATAATAAAAAAACTAAGTTTCTGAAAAATAAATTATGTAACTATTTGGTAACTATTTAGTTTATAATTATTGTTTATTATTTTTATTTATAAATTTAAAAAAATTTTAAATTTATTTTTTATATATATTATTTAATATAATAAGTATTTTATATAATACATATATATATATATATATAACATAAATATTTATTATAATGTTCAATATAATATTTACAATGTATATTGATGTATTTTAATAGACTATAAGCTTATACGCAATATATTTTATGGGAAAATAATAGATCAAAATAAAATGTTGTGGAAATATAATTATAAAGCATAATTATAATTAGTATTAGTGCTTTAAAAATAGGAAACAATATATATATATATATATATATATATATATATATATATATATAATAGAACGTATTATAGTGTATAGCATAATATATATATATATATATATATATAATTTAATTTATTACGTAATAATATATTCGCATAACACCCGACGCATATGCACATATATATATTGTATTATAAAATTAGTATCTAGGAATACACGTTTACCTAATATAAATACATATACGATATATAGTTATAGTTGTAGTTATATTGGTATGTAGTCATATTAATATTGGAACACATTATTTAGTGTGATTAAGAATAGATCTGATAAGAAATGTCATGAGTTATGCATCATAAGTTATAATTAATAATATATTAATTAATATAATTTGTTTGAATGGTATTACACATTATTAAATTATTATACCCATTAAATAAAAATGGTATATAGTATACACACATATATATATATATATATATATATATATATATATATATATATATATATATATATATCATATATGAGTTAGTTAGATAGATGTCCCGCTCCTTCAGCGGTTAATGGGATATAGTCTACTTAGTAAATTGTACTATAGTACATATATATAGTACATATATATAGTACATAAATATATATATATATATATATATTACAATGTTATATTATAAAACTAACTAAGTAGGTAGAGAATTCATATTTATAGAATAATAAAAACAGGTGATTAATAGAAAACTAAACTCTTGAATAATAAATTATGTAATTATATAGTTTATAATAATTATATCACATTGTTTATTTATAAATTTAATTTTGAAAAATGTTTAATTTAATTTTCATAATTATATAATATTTATTATAATGTTAAATAGAATAGTACATTATCACAATTAAATTGTTATGTTTTAATAGTCTAAACACCATTAACGACACAAATGTATGTTACAAACATTGTGTATGTGTTTCCTATGTGTATTGTGTTATATATTATGTATACCACACTATCCGGTTAATGTACACAATCGGGAGTATTATTAACAATGGCAACCCAGTAAATAACAATATACAAATATGAACATATTATGTTCATAATATGAATATATTTATATGATTCATCATATGTATTTGACAACATATTTATATGAACATATTATGTGCATAATATGTTCATATTAATATGTTATCACACAAATATAATGTAAATATACATATTTATTTGACAACATATTATTATGATATTTTATTGCAATTATCCTATTTCATTAAATATAGTTAATATAGATATAATAGACTCCGATTCGCATAACTAGCAACTAGGTTTACTCATTGAGCTGTGTAATAACTGTAATATGTCATTGGTTGTTCCTGAAACATTAAAGCCTGTATACCAGTGTATCTTCCTGACATATTACTTTCTCCATCATATGACCTCGTAAATTACAAATATAAGTCAGTATACTGGAAGGTGGGAGCCAGGGAAATCATCAACGAGACGAACCTCGAAGCTACCCAGCTAACAGTAATAGCAGCATAAGAGCAGCATAATAGAATAACATAATAGCCGCAAATGTTTACATTGTGCTGTTATGCTGCTCTTATAAAGTTTGATTTAGTTGCTATTATGCTGCTTTTATGCTGCTTTTATGCTGCTATTATAACGTATATTATGCTGCTATTATGCTGCTTTTATGCTGCTTATATGCTGATATTATGCTGCTGTTATGCTGCTTTTATGCTGCTATCATGCTGCTATTATGCTGCTATTATGCTGCTTTTATGCTGCTATTATGCTGCTTTTATGCTGCTTTTATGCTGCTTTTATGCTGCTATTATGCTGCTTTTATGCTGCTTTTATGCTGCTTTTATGCTGCTTATATATAAGCATATATGCTGATATTATGCTGCTGGTATGCTGCTTATATATAAGCATATATGCTGATATTATGCTGCTGGTATGCTGCTATTAGAAAGTCTATTATGATGCTATTAGAAATTATATTATGATGCTATTATGTTACCATTATAAAGTCTATTATGCTTCTACTATGGTGTTATTATAAAGTCTATTATACTGCTATTATAAATGCTATTATGTTGATATTATGCTGCCATTAATTTGTTATTCTATTATGCTGCCCTTAAAACTATAGCATGCTTATATTAAAAGTATATTATATGCTATTGCTATTGCTCTTATGTTAACATTAACATTATATTACTAATTATTTATCTAATATTCTTACAATATAAAATATATATTAATAAATAAGTAGTATGTATTTAAATAAAACTTTATTACATTAAAATATATGTTCACATATATTCTCATAAATACACTTTATTAATCGCAGTTCTTATATTTCATCATTAGCAGTAATAGTTAAAAAATATGTAAAAATGAAGAATTTTAATAAGAAGATCAATCTAATTATATTATAAATTTGTGTTAGTGTATAAAGAATAATAATAAATTATGAAATAATGTTAGGTAATATATATTATATTTATTAAATTAATAAATAAATAGTGTTAATGGGTATTTTATAATTCATAAATATTAACTGTTCGCATAAATAACTTGTATTTCATTTATGAGTTGTATTATTTAAATGTTATATATATTATATAATATTAATATATATGCCTACACAGTGTGTAATACACAAATATACATATATGTATAGAAATAACCTTAGAATTTGAATTGATGACATTTTGCTCTCTTCGAACCTAAAAAGTATTATAATATTCTATAGCACATTATATTAAATATGTATAGTATATATATATATATATATATATATATATATATATATATATATATATATATATATATATATATATATATATATATTTAAAATCTGTGTTCATATTTATTTAAATATTTTGCGAAATCTTTGGAAAAACTTTGATATAAGTTAGACAAATTCTAATAAAGTATTGTACTTCAAGATTATATATATATATACGTGTGTGTGTCTGTGTGGAGTTAACTAGAGAACCGGGGGAATGTTATATTAGTTTGACTAAAAAAATCGACATATATACATTTTGCCATTCAAATGATTTTTTTTTCATGTTAAATCTTTCGTGGAACTTTATTGATATATTATAAAAAATGTGAAATATTTAAAATTTGTTGAAACTATTTTTAAAATTTTTTGTATTTTATATATTTTTCAACTAATTGTTGAAATGTTACTATATTAAGATATTATAATTATATAAATATTATATTTAAAAAAATATATTTTGTAATATTTTGAATTATTTGTTGTATTTTTTAAAATATTTGTTGGAATATTATACAAATATTTTTCCACTATTATTTGAAATATTTTGCTTAATATTTTTCTAATTTTTTTTGTATTTTAGCTATAATTTATTTTATATATATACTAGCAATGTAGTATAATGATTAGCTATAATTAATAAATAATAGATCTAATAGGCAAACAATCAAAAATCGAGACATAATAATATTAATAATTATAGAATAAATATGTGGGAGGATCATATGATCTAAATATGAGGCATGAGGGTAAATTACACTGCTATATATTTATATGCAGATCAGTGAAGAATTATACTAGATATTACAACAAAATTAAATTAAATTCAAATGAAATAAATTAATTTCAAATGAATTAATAAAAATCAATTCAAATTAATTGAATCCACATAACATAAGTAATAAATATATTTATATAAAATAATATATTATAACTATTACATACTTTTTCCATATAAGTTAATTTTATAAGGATTATAAGGATTTTGTAAATTGTAATATTGATATTATTATAATATTATTAATATTATTATACATGCATGTATCATCGATATAAAGACATTTTATTTAAAACTTTCTTTATATCGATGGCATGTATGCATGTATGCATGTATGCATGTATGCATACATGCATATATAAATTGTAATATATTATATATATATATATATATATATATATATATATATATATATATTATTCATTAATGTAACGCTACACATTTTCCTTACAAGTTATTGTATTCCATAGAAAAATAATATTAATTAATAATATAAAGCACTCTAATTAATATTATTTTTAATATGTTAACCTATTTAAAGTAAAATTAAAAAAAATTAAAAGTATTATTTTAAAATTTAAAAATGTGTATTATAAATTGTTATTATAAATTAATATTAACTTATTATAACTTATATATATTTATATATATATTAATATATATATTAAAAATATATATAAAATATATATTTAAATATTAAGTTACATTATTTATCTTATATCATGCTACAATATATACTATTAAATATAATTAATTATAACCTTGTAGAAATGTACTCTCCTTACTCTCCTCGTAATCTTAATTATTTAATAGAAGAATATATATTATATAAGTAAAACGAGTAAATTGGGACGATAAATATATATCGTCACATAAATAATAAATAATATTATTGGCTCTCTAAGATTATTACCAAAGATTAGTATTATTATTAAACTTAGGTCAAGGTTTAAATTCAAAATTTAACTTATTATAATGTTTTTTTTGTGTGTATATTATGCTGCTATTATGCTGCTATTATAAAGTTTGTTTTTGTGTATATTATGCTGCTATTATGCTGCTGTAGTATGTATATTATGCTGCTATTATAAAGTTTGTTTTTGTGTATATTATGCTGCTATTATGCTGCTGTAGTATGTATATTATGCTGCTATTATGCTGCTATTATAAAGTTTGTTTTTGTGTATATTATGCTGCTATTATGCTGCTGTAGTATGTATATTATGCTGCTATTAATTTGTAATTCTATTATGCTGCTATTATGCTGCTATTATTATCAGATTTGCTATTATGCTGCTGTTATGCTGTTCTTACTGTTAGCTGGGTACGACGTGACGACCATACTGAATACGGATTCTGTCTTCAGACGCAACAGAATCGACATACTACAGCAGACATCACCTCCGTCAATCCAGCTAACAGACATACCTGTCAGTTGCCCCCATGATTTAACATCACTAATTTCATTATCATGACCCCATCGCGTTATCAAACCCCTAGTGCGTTCCCTGTATTATTATAATAGCAGCATAATAGCAGCATAATAGACATTTAAAATTAATAGCAGCATAATATCAGCATAATAGTAGCATAACAGCAGCATAACAGCAGCATAATATCATTACAAATTAATAGCAGCATAATAGCAGCATAATATACATTTAATAGCAGCATAATAGCACAATGTAAACATTTGAGGCTCTAGCATTTGCTGTTATGCTGCTATTACTGTTTGATGGATTAGCCTTATTAACCACAACCATAATTGTATGATCTTTAGATCCGCCATACTAATTATTATTTATTTACAATTATTACTTCCTCTTTCATTCCCTCTATATTTAATAACCCAGCAAACAGTAAGAGCAGCATAATAGCAGCATAACAGCATATGCTAGAGCCTCAAATGTTTACATTGTGCTATTATGCTGCTCTCAAATGTATATTATGCTGCTATTATGCTGCTATTAATTTGTCACGCTATTATGCTGCTATTATGCTGCTATTAATTTTAAAAGTATATTATGCTGCTATTATGCTGCTATTATTAGAAGAGCAGCATAATAGCAGCATAATATACATTTAAGAGCAGCATAATAGCACAATGTAAACATTTGAGGCTCTAGCATATGCTGTTATGCTGCTATTATTCTGCTCTTACTGTTTGCTGGGTAAGTTCATGTTATACATTTATAGTTTAATAGAAAGGTAAAATAAAAATCTATACTTACAATATATAGAATTTTAAGTATGTATTTATTAATAATGGTCTCATTTAAGATAGAATGACTTATTATATTCACTTCCATTTTTAATTTAAACCCATAGACTATGGGCCATAGTTTACATAAAAGACATTTCTTAACATATATATATCTTAAATATATTTATATTAGTCATACATGATATATATATATATATATATATAAGTACTAGATAAGCCTTGCTTTTTTTCTACCCAGTAGTTCGCTACATCTTCTGAGTTATATATATATATATATATATATATATATATTTCCTATATATTATATTTATTTTATAATTTATTTATTTACTAATTCTAAAAATACTCACTTGGGAATAATTATACATTTAAAACTAGTGTAAACCTATTATCAAGGATATGTGTTTGGATTTAGGTCAAGGAGTTTGAGGACAGGTTAATAATATTATTTACCAGATACATTTTTTATAATATGCATTATTTTATTAAATAATGTAGCTAATTTATCTTACTACGTAGATTTTATCTTACCTAGTATATATATATATATATATATATATATATATATATATATATGTAGCAGACTAACATCGTATATAGTTTCAATGTAGTTGTTTTTAAGTTTATATTATATATTTTTAATTAGTTATATTTTTGTTTTCTTTTATGGAATAATTATAAAAGTAGAAATATTGATTTTATGTATATTGATTTTTGTGTTTTTTTATTTAGTGTTATTTAGTTTTATTTAAATAGAATTGGTTAGATCAATGAACCGTCGCGTAGAAATAATATAATTTGAATTATATTAGATTTAATAATATTGTTTCATTTTTGATTATACCTTGAACGTGGAGGTTTGTAAAACATTATATTGTACAGAATAGTATTCTATAGTAATTCCAAAGATTTTCCAAAGGAAAGATATTGCACTTGTGTATATTTGTGTAACCTAATAATTCGATATGGCCATCTAGCGGTATTAGTCAGATATTAAGAATTTTCTATATGTATAGTAATTTCTTAATTTCTTAATTAAAATATCACATGTTATAATATTTCATATACTATTTCGCCATCTAGTGTTGGTCAGATTCATTTTAAATGTACATATTTAAAGGTACTAGAGATAGATAGGGAGTGCAATATCTTTCCTTTGGAAAATCTTTGGTAATTCTATATTGTAATGTGGTATATATGTTTAACGGCATTAGTGTATGGATTTTTGTTGATTTATTAATAAAATGTAATTTAAATACAACGGTCCTCTATCATTTTGAGTGGTGTAATATTGCCAACACTTATTTCGGCCACTCATTATTACATATATATATATATATATATATATATATATATATATATATATATATTATCTTCCTATATATTCTATCATATATGATATATATATATATATAAATATTTAAATCATATTTTCATTTACATCATAAAATATCAAATATTTATACTCTATTAAGTATTTAGACATAATCTAAACGTACACGTTTAATTATAATTATAATTAAGGCATTAATAAAATATAGTAATTATAAGAATTCATTTTTTTGTTAATTATTTATATTTTTTAATATTATGTTATCATATAATCTTAAATATAATTGAACAGATTTGAATATAAAATGTTTATTTTTGAGTTCAACAGTATACATAATAATAAGTTATAAATACATTAGTCATATAGTTATTCATAGAAATGCAAGTTCTCAATTCAAGTAAATAGAAAACATAATAATCCTATCGAGAAGTAGTAGTAGTAGTATTCCGCTAGGTGTAAGTACCTATACAGGTTTGTATTCTTGTGCTAAGTTTCTACGCGTAATGTGAACTGTAATTATCGCTGGGGTACAATACACGTTGTTTATAAGGTACAAACCACGTGTTCGATAAGGTACATACCACATGTTCGCTAAGGTACAAACCACGTGTTCGATAAGGTATAAACCACGTGTTCGATAAGGTACAAACCACGTGTTCGATAATATACAAACCACTTGTTCAAGATAAGGTACAAACCACCTGTTCGATAAGGTACAAACCACGTGTTCGATAAGGTACAAACCACGTGTTCAAGATAAGGTACAAACTACGTGTTCGATAAGGTACAAACCACGTGTTCGATAAGGTACAAACCACGTGTTCGATAAGGTACAAACCACGTGTTCGATAAGGTACAAACCACGTGTTCGATAAGATACACACCACGTGTTCGATAAGGTACGATGTGAATTAGAAGTACGTGAACAAGTAACTACGAGCTAGGTTTGCGATGCTTGCCTAGCTCACGAAATGGTAACTATACACGTGTATTATATTGCATAAGGGTGCATAGGGGTGCATAGGGGTGTATATAGGATAAGATATCGGACCGATAATGCACAGCCGGGAAATACGTGAAATGATATCGTGCGTTGTTGTCAGTATACTATAGTCATAGTAGTAGTAGTAGTAGTAGTAGTAGTAGTAGTAGTAGTAGTAGTAGTAGTAGTAGTAGTAGTAGTAGTAGTAGTAGTAGTAGTAGTAGTAGTAGTAGTAGTAGTAGTAGTAGTAGTAGTAGTAGTAGTAGTAGTAGTAGTAGTAGTAGTAGTAGTAGTAGTAGTAGTAGTAGTAGTAGTAGTAGTAGTAGTAGTAGTAGTAGTAGTAGTAGTAGTAGTAGTAGTAGTAGTAGTAGTAGTAGTAGTAGTAGTAGTAGTAGTAGTAGTAGTAGTAGTAGTAGTAGTAGTAGTAGTAGTAGTAGTAGTAGTAGTAGTAGTAGTAGTAGTAGTAGTAGTAGTAGTAGTAGTAGTAGTAGTAGTAGTAGTAGTAGTAGTAGTAGTAGTAGTAGTAGTAGTAGTAGTAGTAGTAGTAGTAGTAGTAGTAGTAGTAGTAGTAGTAGTAGTAGTAGTAGTAGTAGTAGTAGTAGTAGTAGTAGTAATAGTAGTAGTAGTAGTAGTAGTAGTAGTAGTAGTAGTAGTAGTAGTAGTAGTAGTAGTAGTAGTAGTAGTAGTAGTAGTAGTAGTAGTAGTAGTAGTAGTAGTAGTAGTAGTAGTAGTAGTAGTAGTAGTAGTAGTAGTAGTAGTAGTAGTAGTAGTAGTAGTAGTAGTAGTAGTAGTAGTAGTAGTAGTAGTAGTAGTAGTAGTAGTTGTAGTAGTAGTAGTAGTAGTAGTAGTAATAGTAATAGTAGTAGTAATAGTAGTCGGTAGTAAAACAACTTGTCGTACGTTGTAGGCGGGAGAGGACATCATGTCCTCCTAGCTAGGTTATACCGGATGTTGTTTGAAGCAGGAAAGTGAACAGTTGGTCCGTGCGTCTGATCCGCTACAAACCACGCCCACATTCATAACGTCGTTACGTGAACACCGCTTTCTTTCTGGACACCGGGATTCTAGTGGGGGCGCAAGGATGGTTCTTAAGATCCTTTATGCGATGTTCCACGTCGGTGCGCATGTCCGTCGGTTGTTTGAGCAGGGTGATCACGACGTGGTCGTCTTGACGCTGGAACAACATATCGCCTTCGAAACTCACCAGACCGTGACGCCTCGCTCTCAGAAGTATTCCGACCACCTGCGATTGTGTAATGCTATGTTAATACAGTATTAATGTTATACTTAGTATATTGTGGAAGTTATCTGAAAACCATACCAAATCAACAACATGTAGACCCACAAAATCACACTTTTGATCAACAACAAAATGGTATGTTTCACAATACCCACAATCGATCTTCTACAATATTATTCAAGATAAATAAATCCAGTGAATACATATTCAAGCGAGCAAATGCAAGTTCCGCGATGATACAGAAACAAACAAAAGTATCATAGAACAATTGATACGAGGACATAATCATAAAGCCGTTCAAAATGAACTACTATGCAAAGAAGAACAAATCACCTTAGACATAGCTCTAAACATCGCCATAATACACGAGGCGAAAATAATAGAGGTGAAATACTGTCACCAAAACAACCCGGTTAGAAATTCTCAGATAGATGCGCATTATTATAATAAGAGCAACTTATTTTCCTTGAACCTTCAACATGACCTTGTAAAATAGTATTTTCCAATGTGTCATGTCATGACACATGACCAAACCATCTCATTTTTATACTTTTAACTTTCTGTAAAACACGTTCATATGATCCAATTCTGATATCATATATACATTTGTATTTCGTTGTATGTATGTGATATTTAGCATTCATCTATGTGACTTAGATTCAAAAGCATTAAATCGTTTCTTAGATTCTTCGATAAGAGTTCACGTTTCAAAGCCGTAAAAAGAATGGGGGATAGAATTAAGGAATTGTAGAGGTTGAATTTAATTTTAAAACTTATTTCTCTATTTCTCCGGATCATTTCCAATCTTACCGTTATGGATGTGGCCGTAGCAATAATAATTATTTCACTTTTGCTATTGTCTGTTAGTGTTACCACAAGATATTTAAACGATTTGACAACTTGTTCTTGTTTTGTTTTCCATACATACTTATTGTCAGAATTTTACTATTACATTTATTCGGATCAGAATCATTAACTAAAGGCTTACTCTTTTCATGACTTATTTCCATTCCATATCTAGTAGGCATTGTCACACTCTCGGTATCTCAAAAACCATAGATACTACAACAAAAATCATATAGAATAAAATATTCATAAATATATAAATAGTCTAAAAAAGTATTTTTTATTTTTTAAATATTCATATAAACTGATTATTTTATTACGTTTTTGAATTTATGAAAAAAAAATTCAAATTAAAACCTTCTCAAGAATATACAAATGTATCGATATAATATATAACACAATATTATTTAAAAAATAAAGCATTCTAAAAATTATATATATAATTTGTATATTTGTTATCAAATATTCATTAAGTTATAAGCATATGTCTAGATGTCATATACGTTCCTAATACGGACACCCTAGATATCTTTATACAGACCCTCTATAACCAATGCGCAGCGTATTAACTTTTCTGATTTTCATAAAAATCGCGTGCATTATAATATTAATACCACCAATAAAGCTAAATCTAAATTTTGTATTATTTAGATACTATATTATATTATTAATTAAAAAAATAATAAAAATAAATAAATTATTAACTAATTAAATTAGAATAAGTTTGTGTGTGTGTGGTCAATGATATTTGTAGTATTAGTTTTTGTCACTGTTGTTGTTAGGTTGGATTAAGTTGTAATATTGTTGGTTTTTTAACTGCATCACTTCCCGAGTACATTACATCAACAAGTGAACGTTACGCGCGATCACGGGCGAAGCCGGGCCCCGACCGCCTAGCTAATTATTGTCAGATTATTGTCAGAATTTTACTATTACATTTATTCGGATCAGAATCATTAACTAAAGGCTTACTCTTTTCATGACTTATTTCCATTCCATATCTAGTAGGCATTGTCACACTCTCGGTATCTCAAAAACCATAGATACTACAACAAAAATCATATAGAATAAAATATTCATAAATATATAAATAGTCTAACAATTTTTTTTTTATTTTTTAAATATTCATATAAACTGATTATTTTATTACGTTTTTGAATTTATGAAAAAAAAATTCAAATTAAAACCTTCTCAAGAATATACAAATGTATCGATATAAAATATAACACAATATTATTTAAAAAATAAAGCATTCTAAAAATTATATATATAATTTGTATATTTGTTATCAAATATTCATTAAGTTATAAGCATATGTCTAGATGTCATATACGTCCCTAATACGGACACCCTAGATATCTTTATACAGACCCTCTATAACCAATGCGCAGCGTATTAACTTTTCTGATTTTCATAAAAATCGCATGCATTATAATATTAATACCACCAATAAAGCTAAATCTAAATTTTGTATTATTTAGATACTATATTATATTATTAATTAAAAAAATAAAAAAAATAAATAAATTATTAACTAATTAAATTAGAATAAGTTATTCATAACATTAATTATAAATTAATGTAATTATAATTTGTCTGATTGATCCAATAATATATAGTTTATCTAGTCGTATATAGGGTGTCCGTATTAAAACACAGGGTGTTTCTATTCGAACATGGTTACCGAATACGGACTTCCCCGTTATCTATAGAAAGATTAAATACAATTTTAAAATTACAATAATATCTATAATCATAAAATATTAATATAATGTAATTTTTGAATACAAATAATGAGTTATAAAATATTAAGATCATTTATTGCTAGTTTCCGTATTAGGTTACTTTCTCCTATATTTAAATATATTTTAAATATTAAAATATTAAAAACAAATATATCAAGGATATGTATTTCTGTCAAATGAAAATACATTTATAATTATAACTTACTAATATTTTATATATATATAAATATATATGTAATTTAAATTGATGCATTAAACAACTAATAACATATACAACTAAATAAGTAATTTTTAATATTATAATTAATATACTTTGTACCCCCTCAAAAGGAAATATAGAATTTACACATATTATGGCAGTTGATTTTAAAGAAAACAAATTATCATATAGAATAATTTATAATAATACTATGGAACAAGGTAAGTTCATGATATTGAGTCATCATAATATAATTATTATTTTGTTAAAATCATTAAATATATATTTTAATTAATGTTATAATGTTTGATTATAATTATTATTATTATTATATTTATAACATATTATCCATATATGATGAATCTAAATAATATAAAATTACTAATATAGGAAGTATTTACACTAATGGAATGCTCTAATGCACTAATGGAATTCTTTTAATGCTGATAGATGCATCAAGGAGGATGTTACTAATAAACAAGCTCCTAAAAGATGTATATTTTCTAAATATATCCATACCGGAACCAGTTATTTTGGAATGGGAAGATATTGTCTAGAATTCGATATTTATAAGTTAGTATAAATTAATATATTCAATTATTTAATAATGATCTCTTTTGTTTCTTTTTTTGTATTATATATACATATTACGATCAATTATATTTATATTTGTATGACGTAAATAGAGAATATATGCATATGAATGCATATGTTTATATTTTATTCATTTTCATTAAAAATATATTCTTAAAAATATAATACAAATACGTATAGATATCAAGGAAATAACATGTACAATGTACAATGTACATGTTGATTGTGACTCTATGATACCCATTAATCCGAGCGGAAGTCTAATTACAGGCTCTACTACTGAGGTATTTCTTAATTCAGTATATATATATATATATATATATATATATATATATATATATATACTTATAAATAATACATTATTATATGATTATTTTGATCTATTTTATGGTATTTTTATTATTTATAAATATTAGTACCCATAACTAGATGTACAATAATTAGGTTATTATATATATATATATATATATATATATATATATATATATATATATATAGGTATATATATAATTATATAAATTAACTATTATTTTAAATTATAATTGTTGTACTATTAAATCACATTTTAAATCACATTTTAAAAGAATCTCATATAAACTAATGTATTATAGGTTGATGATGATGAATTTGTGATTCCCGTCATTTGTAGACAATTAGAATACACAGATCATGAAGAATATGAGGACATTGTCGAAATCAAAAATATACTTCCTTCAATATCTATATTTAACACACTATTTAAAATATATTAATTGTATTGTTTAATTGTATAAAAATAAGTTTGTATTCATCATAAGTAAATAAATTCATATTGAATAAATTAATTATATTTTTCATTTGTTTTAATCATTTTAAATATTATATATTAATAATATAATTAATTATAATAATTATGTTATTTTATAAGCACTGACTAGATAGCTCTTTTAATTTTCACCATATTAATTAAGAATTTGATATAAGAAACCGGATAGATATTGAAGCAAAGCTTATGATCATCCGTTGAAAAAAAAATGAGTAGAGTAATAAAAACAAATCAACTATGTTGATTGTATTTAAATTGTAATGGTAAAATATAAGTATTATACAACTTTAAATCAACAAATTAAAAAAAATTATTTTTATAAATAAATTTAAAATGTGTAACAAAAACTAGGGGTGTGTAAGATAATAAATTGTTCAAGTCTGAAACAACATAAGATGAGCATGACCCAATAAACAATACACTACAATCATAGCTACACTTGCCACAATAATAACATATTTTCAATATTAATACCCGTGAAAACTTAAAAAGCCGAGTTATATCCATTAAGTCAAAACCTCTCATCGATTGAACCATAGACTGAATAATATTCATATCATTAATCCACATTTAAAATCGATAAATGCATTGAAGTACACTATTTAATTTAAATAACCATATTTAGTATATTATTTATTGAAGTAATTAAAGTAAAATGGCATTAATGTATACATTTTACTGTACTCATAATTTCATATTCAAATTTCATCATTATTAAATAACATATAAAATATAAATTGATAGAAATAATAATATTAAAGAGTATAAATATAAAAATATAATATAAATATAAAAATAGTAAAAAAAGATAAGAAATTGTGATAAATAAAACAATATACACACATTAGTGAAACTTAAAAAACATTTTTTTGACGTATTTTTTTAAAAGTTATAATATTTATTTTAATATTTATCATATTATAATAAAACTTCCATAATTTGGTGACAATAATTGAAATATAAAACGATTTTCTATCAGTTCTAATTTTGTTTCCTGATAAATGTATGTTTTCTGCCAAAAATAAACAATTTTTGTATGTTATTAGTAAGAGAATTTGTACTTGCTTTAAACATAAAAATTACAGTTTTTAATTTAATAATATCAGTAAATTTCATTATGTATTTTTTATAGAGTATAGAACTATGTATGTTATATATATATTTTGTTAATATTTTATTAATGTTAGATAAAATATATAAAAATATATCATAATTATTAATAATAATAATTAGTTATGCAAATTATATTGTAATTAATATTTACAATATATATACATTTTGTTAATATATTATTAATTTTAGAAAAAATATATAAATAATAATTTTAATCACGTATCTTATAAATAGTAACGCACACATATTTGGGTGATAAAAACGCGTAATTTTATATGTACAAATTATTCATTTAATTAATTATAAATATTGTTTTTTATTAATGGATTATATATTTATTTGTGGCTATTATAAATATAATAGAAATAAGAAAAGTAATATCATAATTTATAAACAAAATTATTATTATTTATCTTATTAATAGTGAGCATTTTTTGAATGATTTTTCACTTAATATTATAATAAGGGCTGACTTAAGGGAAGATACAAATCTGGAAATTCCTCTGGCCAAACATTTTAGATGCTATACAAATTTGTAAACTTAAAAAAAATGATTAGGGTAGAGTGGGAGAGACTTGAATCAACAATTTTGTTTACAAAAAAATCATACTATATCTAAAATACTGATATTTTTATTAATTAAACATGTTTATTATTTATAATTAATAATTTATTTATAAATGGGATTTCTATTTTTCAAAACATTTTTCAGAAAAATTGTTATCGAAAAATTAAAAAATTCAAAATGGTTCATGTCTACCCAAAAATTGGAAAAAAAATGTCTAAGAAAATATATAACACATGATAAACGTGTAATTCGATTTTATAAATAAAATATTAACATTGGGAGGATATATTCCCGTTCTCTCAATATTTATGTCACTATATACGTATAACAATGATTTAATAATTATACATATTTTAAATAAATTGTTCTAGACAATTTCACAACAATGTTTTCGGATATTTAAAAAAAATGCTCATAACAAATGATATTCCGAGTTTTTTATTTTTTATTTATTAATATCATATTTGATATAATATAGTATATAATATATAGCACAAACATAATTTATTTATATAATATATAAATATGTAATCTTATATTATTTTATTATACCTTTATAGTGATGTAAAAGTAATTATAATACTCCTTTTTATTTTCAAATAAATAAAATTCTAGAAAATAATTTCAAAATGTTATGTCATGGCAATATATCCTTATTGGTAATACTTATAAATTTGTTAAATATTTTTATGGTAGAAATAAAAATGTGTTGGGGTACATGAGTTTTCATGCCTATTAAAGTACCCCACCATTTTCTATGGTCAACGGAAGGAAGTATACAAGGCATATATCATGATATTGATTCTAATTTTAATAGTAATTTATAGTATATAATAATAATAATAATAATAATAAATATTTATTAGAAGTTTTAAATTGTACATTTTTTTTCGTATGAAATATATAATTAATTATATTGTTATTTCCTCTAAAGGGCTTCAGATAAAGATCAATATC
This sequence comes from Osedax fenrisi, assembly GCA_964019155.1. Taxonomy (NCBI): domain Eukaryota; kingdom Metazoa; phylum Annelida; class Polychaeta; order Sabellida; family Siboglinidae; genus Osedax; species Osedax fenrisi. Next base: position 26,610,450 of record OZ025239.1, read on the forward strand.
TTTTCTATACTGTCACCCGAATCACCATCACCGGAACGTTTTTTTTGTTGAATTACTTTACTTTTTTTCATATATATCATATTGTATATAATATATATTATTTCATATTTATTGCACACAAACTTTAAAATATTATATCTCAGAATTTTATATTACACTCTTTATAATGTTAAAGAGATTCCACCTTTAAACCGTTTTTATAAATCTTAATATTTGGTACTATTGAAAATAAATATATTGATTTGGGAAAATTATAATAAAAACTAAATCTATTTTCAGTAAAAAAATATATGTGTTTTAAAGTTTATTTTTTATTATCTAATACTATTCATTATATATTAGCTCATCGAAAGTAAATACGAATGTTATCTATATATTAAAAAAGGTTACTTTATCTTTATCTAGGTATTTGGATCTTTTTAGTAGATCCATGTCCCCCTATATTTTACATGTAAACGCTACGATGGTTTCTCCCTTAATGATATATTGAATATATTCATAATTTTGCGGAGAGAAGATTGCGTAAAATTAATACGTAATTTTAATTATTTCATCAGTTGTTTTTAATTTATTAATTTATAAAATATTTTATTACAATTATTTAAGATAGTATAATATACATATATATATATATATATATATATATACATTGAATTGTTACATATTTATTAGATATTACTAGAATGGCAATATTTATATGCTATACAGTTATTAATAACATAATACGGACATATTACATGGTATTATCATTTTATTACTCAATATATGTATTCAAACATTACAATGTATTTATATTATATAATTATTGAATTATTGTGATTTTAAAATTTTTTATTTAATCTTATTATTCAATAGATAACTGGGTTGTACGTATTCCGTACCCATGTTCGAATACGGATACCCTGTGTTATAATAAGGATAACCTAAATACCACTAGATAAACTATATATCATTGACGAACCAATCAAATAAATTAAAATTACATTACTTATAATTAATTTATTAATTTTGTTATATTATTAATTAATAATTAAACACTAATTTTACCTACATTTGATCTAAATAACAATAATAAAACGTATTAATAAATGTAGGGTATGCACATTTGAATAGTTCATACGTTGTGCGCTGATTAGTTATAGGGTGTCCGACAGACAATGTCCGCATTAGGACATCAATAATGTCAGTATTAGGGATTAATATGACCTCTAGATATATGCTTATTACTTATTTAGTTATAAAACCTTACCTAATATTTTATAATAAATAAATAAATCATATATATATAAATATAAAATTGATAAAATACATCGGTATTTTTTATTCATAAATCCAAAAAGTAATAAAATAATTAGTCTATTGGATATATCGGCATTATTTTAAATAATTAAATAATATAAATACATATTTAGACTGTTTATATAATTATAAATATTTTATTCATTAGTATTTATTTCGTAGGATTTATGGTTTCTGAGATACCGAGAGTATCCGTATTCGGGCACTGTCCGTATTCGGTTAATTTCTCCTGTCTGGTTTAATATATTTGATAGAACATTATCATTATATTTATTAAATCATCACCATCTAGTAAGTTTAATGATACTGGAATATATTTTCCAATTAGCATAACATTCATAGATCCTCTACAAATAATTAAAAAAAATAGATAATTTATATATTTATTATATATATATAATAAGTATATACTTTCTAATATGATTTAAGAGTTTGTTATTAAGCTTTTAAACTATTTACATCGATTTAATTTGAAATATATTCTAAAGAAAACTTGATCTCATTATAATGTATTATGAATCACCACTAATTATAATCAATAATTATTGATATTATTATATTGTAATGGTTGATCATCGTGTTTCCAATAGTTTGTATATAGGAATTTTATATTTTTTATAATACTGTGACACAC
>OZ025239.1:26619882-26644882 GCA_964019155.1 Osedax fenrisi
TAATTGTTATACAATTTTAATATTAGTGTTTTATTGGTTTATATTTTTGTAGGTACATATTATTCAATTATTTATTTTAAATACATGATGAGAATGATTGTGGGGTTTTTTGCAATTTTATTTAATTTTAATTTTAATTTTTGTATTAAGTTTTTAATTGTACATATTTGTTATTACTGTAAGTACATATTAAATATTAAATATAAGATATTCACGAGTACTTTGTATTGGTTATTTATGTGGCCGGTAATGGTTCGTGTCGGGGATGAGGATGCAATTGTTGTGTGGGGGCAATTGTTGCCAGTGCTCTTACTCTTGGCGAAAGTGAGTTCCTTAAGGCATTGAATATAGAAACCCCAAATCCTCCAAGTTGATACACCTTTATCGACTTTCATTGGCAATCGAATTAAAGTATTCTAGGTAGATTTTTTTATGACTATTTTTTTACTGATATCCTGGATAGAAATTTATATTATAATCTAATATTTTATTTAATATTATTTTAATTTTATACATAATTTTTCCCCCCACAATCACATTGGGTGAACGACTTGATAAGCTCTGCTTTTTCGTTCATCCAGGCTAATGCCCAAACTCTGATTATTATTATTATTATATATATATGTATACATTTACATATACAATATAATATAATTTATATATATATATATATATATATATATATATATATAACTTATATTCTATTTATATTACATTTAGGTATATATATATATTACTTTATTTATATTATATTTACTACATAAAACGTATACGTTACTATAGTACGTTTTGTAACCTATCTATTGAAACCACAGAACCAGAGAGAATTCTTTCTAGCTCTATGATTCAAACTAATAAATATGGTTACAGCCGTACTATAGTAACGTATACGTTTTGTAACCCCTCTATTCAAACTAATAATTATGGTTACAGCCGTACTACGGTTTGTAACCATATGGTTACAGCTGTAATACGAACTGTAACCATATGGTTACAGCCGTAATACGAACTGTAACCATTAATGGTTGCATGAAATACACTTTTGGTTGCTTGGGATCCTACCAATAAAGAAATATATGCAAATATACCGGATATATGCACGTCGATACGACAGCAAAGACTTCGTTTTTCTGGTCACTGTTGGAGAAATAAGTGCGAAATGGCATCAGATACTATTCTATGGCAACCTACCCATGGTGAGAGAAAAAGAGGACGGCCGAGAAGAACATACGTTGACCAACTCATGGAGGATACACTGTGTAATGTAAATGAATTGAAAACTGCGATGGACGATAAGGATGAATGGAAGAAGAGAGTCAAAAACTGCCGAGCAAGCTCGACCTGGTAAGGTAAGGTAATAATTTGTCTGATTGATTCATCAATAATATATAGTTTATCTAGTCGTATATAGTGTGTCTGTATTAAAACACAGGGTGTCTCTATTCGAACATGGGTACATAATACAGACACCCTCGTTATCTATTGAAAGATTAAATACAATTTTAAAATTACAATAATATCTATAATCATAAAATATTAATATAATGTAATTTTTGAATTAAAATATTAAGATCATGTATTGCTAGTGTCCGTATTAGGTTACTTTCTCCTATATTTAATTATATTTTAATGATTTAAATATTTAAAACAAATATATCGAGGATATGTATTTCTGTCAAATGAAAATACATTTATATTTTTAATTGTATTTCTATATAAATATGTTAAAAATAAAATATGATAAAACTTATATTGAATACACTCGTACGACGTACGTATTCCCTGCGCTCATACCTCAATATTATCGTTGTGTGATATTTGCTGAGCATCTGTTCATAACAAATTCTATTAAAGTCTAAAACTTCCTGCCAGATATTAGTTTTAACTGGACACCGGTTACTATTTGTTATTTCTATTAGATATCTATCAAACTATTAGATCAGACTACCCAACCTACATTAGTATTATACATTGGCGATACCATAAGTTATTGACATCAATGATATTTTTATTATAAATTATACTATTATTATAACTAAGAACTATACCTAATAATAGATAGATAGATAGATATAGTTTATTGTTTAAAACAAACAAAATGACATAAAACAATAATAATAATAAAAAAAAAATAACGAATATAAACGAATATATATATAATGATTTATAAATGCCATTTTACATATGGTTAAGATATAAAATTAACAAATGATATAATAAAAAAATAATAATAAAAAGGGGAATTATTCAGATGCAAGCACTTAATCACCGTATCAACTTTAGGGAAAGGGGTCCTCAATCCCTGTCCCTTGGGGGTACAAACTTGACCCAAGAGTTTGTCCACTGACACCCGTAATACCCGATAAATAATGATAAAAAGAATGCAACAGAATAAATTAACCCCATAAAACTAAAAATAAATAATATAATAATTGAATAATAAAAATTAATAAAATAAAATAAAATTTAAATATTAATACAATGAATTATCAAGCCTTGTAATACATTGATTGACCGAAGTTGCTGAACACGTATAATTAGATAGCAAATTCCAAGGAGTTGAAATACGATTACTAAAATAATGCAGAGTAACATTAGTCTTGCATTTGTCTTTTCGAACTTTAATGGAAGGACCTCGACTTCTTGATGAATACGTTTCAAGTAGCCCCGAGCAATCAACATCAACTAGACCATTTATAATTTTATATGCAAGAATCAGATCAGCCCGTAACCTGCGTTGAGATAATGAAGTTAAGTTTAAAATTAATAACCTATTTTCATAATGTGTATATGGTATACCACATCTATAGATAAGCCTTTTAGTGAATGTCCTTAGGACTTTTTCAATTTTATTTTTTAGGCCTACATATATATTAGAAGGGTTCTAAATACAAGAATTATATTCTAATAAAGATACATCCAAGAATATTAATATATATATATAACGGAAGAGTTTTAAATAAATACAATCAATGAGCCAATATGTGTTGTCGGTATATCCATTATATATAACAATAACTACAAGCTAACTCAATTACTAAACATATGATACTATAGTAGCATATGTCATATAGGTATATTACCTATCTAAAATGGAGATGTTATTATATATTCTGTATTTATATAAACTTTCCGAAATAATTGAATTATTATAGATTTATTTAGAATATTTAATAATAATTATCATCATCATCATCGTCGACACCATCGTTATAAGAAATACTCCCAAGTATAGTTGTATAGTAATCTTAACAATAACAAGTATACTATATAGTAGACTATGGCCTAGATACTAATCCTATATATATGATACTATAGTATGTCATACACCTACTAGATATAGTATTTCATAGTTCGCCTTACATATACCAACACTACAATGTAATCATGATTACTAATAAAACTAACTATCTATATGTATACATTTGTTATAGAGATAACTTATAGGTGTTTTATTATTTTAATGAAACCCAATTGTGTATTAACTATATATGAATGTTATCTACAAATATGCTCGATATCAATTTAAGTTTAATTTGTTAGATATGAAATACCCAGGAATTATTTTATATGCATTTTGTATTTAAAAGTATTTCTATAATAATATATGTTTACCAAAAAATTATATTGTCATAAAAATACAAATGATTAAAGACGAATATGTAATATATTTATATTCAAGTAAATTACATTCACACATATTATATTAATAAACAATACTTTTATTGGTATATAAAACCACATTTTATTTAACCTTCTATAATTTCAATATAATATATACATTAGTATAGGTATACTAATAGTATCATATACTAGTATTATATAATAGTGATAATAATATTTTCTATACATTTAACATATCTATGGGTTTCATGGATGCAGTATTGTTGATATCTATGTATTTTCATTGTATGTATTTTCATTGATATTATTCACTTAGGGAAATAAATCGGATTCCTTTTCACGCATGACCTTGAATGCGTTACGGATGGTGACCTCCGCTGCCCCGGTTGCTAATCGAATTTCTGTTATCACGTGATTATATTATTAAGGGAATGCAGTACGAATAATGCATTAATTAATAATTCCATGAAATTAATGAAATAACGCTATTATTATGATAGTTAAAAAACTCTATTCGTATTATATAATTCGGCTTATTAACTTTTAATAACTGATCAATATGATTTATATATTATTAATAAAATATTAAATTTATATTATTATATATATAGTATTGATTCAAATTAAACTGGATTATTTATGGTTTCGAAATAAATGAAATCGGATCTATTTCGATATCTTCAATACTTTAACTAATTAATAAGGTCGAATAATTTAAATTAATTTAAAAAATCTTGTTCGTGACTTATATATCGCTGGGCGACAATAATAAAAAATCGGTCTTATATAGCGAAACATATATATATATATATATATATATAATATATAAACCCATTGTTGATTTCTCATATGGTGTATTGCGTACAGCCATGTATATTGATGTGGCCGCTACTGTGATCGCACTTCGACTAAAGAAAATAATATAATTAAATGTTGTTATTTATATTTATGTATATATACATACAAATTACATAAAAATATACATGACAATTATAATTTTCAATAATAATAGTAATAGAAATATATATATATATATATATATATATATATATATATATATATTATTCATTTTTGTTATATTAGTTTGCGTGCATTATATTTTATTCAGTTTTATTTTAATATTTTCATAATCATTTAATAATTCATATTTTTATTATTAGTTTGCGTTTATTATATTTTATTTAGTTTGGATCAATACGATGATGAAGTGGTCGAAAAATTCATTATTAATATTCCATATATTTTTTCATTTTTACACCCTTCTGAGTTATATATATATATATATATATATATATATATATATATATATATATATTAAACTCTTGACATATACATATTATTTAGATTATTATAATAATATTGTTGTTATCAATATATATTCTAAAATAAAAACTATGAAAAAAATATATTCTTTAAATTATTTGTTTGACCAATATTGCAAATGTTTATCAATTCCTGTGAGAAAATAATAAGTCATTTTGATTTTATACCTCCTTAGTATTTATAATATATATAGCAGTATCATATATATATATATATATATATATATATAATTTAATTTATTTTACCGCTATTATCATTTTTTATATGCTATTTTTATTTATTAATCAAAAAATACATAAAATGCTGGATATATCCAGTGAATAAACTGTTTAATAGACTTATGTTCAATATATAATTTAAATTAAATCTGTTCAAATGGGAATCGAAAGAATACATTTTTAATACTGTAGAACAATGAACACCGTTCTACCATCTTTGTAATACATGTAAATCTATAAATTATATAATAATCATACGGTGTTCTCGCTTAGAAACGCGAGTCTATAGGTTTATATGCACGTCTAGATGTATGCATGGATACAAGCTAGTATGTATTACCTATACATAGATATTAACCCTGGTAGTATGTCCATTTCGATTGCTTTCATAGCGATACTTGTAGCGGTTTTCTGAATGTCTCTATTCAAATTCAAATTTGCACAATATCTAGACTGTGAGCGTATATAGGATATATTAGGATAATTATATATTAGTATATAATAATAATAATAATAATAATAATATTTATTAGAAGAAAGTTGTATATATATATATATCATGTGAATTATTAAATTCATTATATTATTTTTTCCTCTAAAAGGCTTCAGATGAAGATAATTATCTTTTCTATGCTGTCGCCTGCTATATAACATAAAATGTATACAACTATAGATGATACTATTAAAAAGTGCGTAATATACAAATATAGCTAAGAAGATATATATATATATACATATATATATATATATATATATATATATATATATATATATATAACTATAGTTAAGAAATAGATATTATACAGGCGAGTGATACCGAGACTGTAGTATTATAGGGGCAAATAAGTGTCCTAATTAATACGATAAGGTCAAAGTTCATATGAATGACACTATAGAGAGTTAAAGGTATCTCGGTTATTAAGCGAGACGTGGGTGATTTCTATAGGTAACCATGTATTCTTCGGGTGATGCTACGTTCACGCTGGTTTCAAGCGAATCTACTATTACTCGAAACATACGGCCAATCTTGGTTTTTGACACTTTTGACACGGCGCATATCTCTACATATATTATTTATATTATAATTTATGTGATTTAATTTATTAAGAATATATTAGTGTGTTCATCTAAATTTTATTCTAAAATAATAATTAAATTTATATAATATATATATATATATAATTATAATTAATTTACAATATATTATTCTAGTATTTGTAATACTAATTAATATATTAGATAAATATGTAATTATTAAAATTGTTTTTTCTTTTATCTATAAATAAATAGATCTGTAAACATATAATTTACAAACAGAGATAACATCATAGTAAAAAGTATACATATACGACTAATGTATATAAACCCTTAAACGTTCGTGAAACGCCTTCCTGCCGGCAAGCTAAAAAGCAGCATGCAGATATCATAGCATCTCTAGACTTGCCCTTTATACCTATTTTGTTGTAAATGTTCTTGAAATTTTCCATTCCTCGATCCTATTATGAATAGGATGTTATATAATATATTATCTTAATAGATAATATTATTATAATATTTAATAAATGTACAATAATTCTTAATTTGAGTATAAAAATAAGATATATATATATATATATACATATTGTAATAATAATATATATATAATACTTAATTATTTAGTTATTTATTAATATCTTATCAAATACATAATTTGAAAGAATGACTTATATGTATACAAAATATATGTGATGAATTAGTACCATTATATAATATGTAGTCTATTATAATAGTATATGTATGTGTATTTTATATCGTATAAAATGAAATATAATATAAACGTATTAATAATATACTAAAATGTAAACCACTACTATCTTCGGAATGTTCATCTTTTGCGCCATTTCCGAAAGATCTGCAAACGCAGTTACCAAATTGCTATTAGTAGAGGACCTTACACCTCGGTTCCTGTAGATTGGAACACCGTTCTCAAAGCCGGCTGCTCCAGTACCTCTACTAATCCTGGTGCTCAAGTCTTCACCCTCGAATATCGGATTCTGTTAATCGGGTGAACATATCATCAATACACTATTGATGTATGTATATATATATATATATATATATATATATACAGTTCGATACCAGATACATAATGTATACTAATAGATAATTATCATATCGTCATATATGAGTCATATTTGACATATAGTATACTATAGTATACATTCTGGATGATAATAGTGTGAAGTGTACTTCCCTATAGGGCTGGATATCTGATTAGATAGAGTGACATGATATCGCACACAGTAGTTATACGTATATGTTAGTGAATTGTATGTATACGTATGTATCAGCATACGTACAGTGTCTGTCACAACTAATCGGTATGTCCATCATCGCCTAGGATAACGAATATGCTCAATTATATACACTAGGGGACGGTAACCTAATACGGACACTTTAACAATAAATGGTATTAACATTTTATGACTCATTATTGTTATTAATTATAATATATTAATATTATATGATTATAGATGTTATTGTGATTTTAAAATGTTAATGTAATCTTTTAATTCCATAGATAACTGGGGTTTCCGTATTCGGTACCCATGTCCGAATACGGATACCCTATACAGCACTAGATAAATTATATATTATAATATATCAATAATTATTGATGAATCAATCAGATAAATTATAATTACATTATTTTTTATTAATTTTATGAGCAATTTATTATAATTTAATTAGTTAATAATTTATTTATTTTTAATATTTTTTAATTAATAATACTATTTAATTATCTAAATAATAACATTTTTAGATTTAGCTCTATTGGTGGTATTAATATTATAATGCACGCGATATTTATGAATATCAGAATAGTTCATACGCTACTAGCTGGTTGATTATAGAGTGTCTGTATTAATACAACTAGAGTGTAAGTATTAGGGACTTATATGACCTCTAGATATATGCTTATAACTTACTAAATATTGTATAACAAATATAGAAATTTTATATATATAATTTTAAAATGCTTTATTTTTTAATAATATAGTGTTATATTTTATATCGATACATATGTATATTCTTGAGAATTCTTGAAAACATTAAGGTTTTAAGTTGATATTTTTTATCATAAATTTAAAACGTAATACAAAAATCAGTTTATTGGATATATCTGCAATATTTTTAATAATAAAAAGTTAAAAATATTTTTGTAGACTAATTATATATTTATGATTATTTTATTAATTAAACATTTTTTGTAGGTTTTTTGTAGATTTATGGTTTCTGAGATACCGAGAGTGTCCGTATTCGGGCACTGTCCGTATTCGGTTACTTTCCGCTATAGTTATGGAGTACAATTGTAGTCCATTAATAATAGAAATTATTCATAAACACGAAGATATTTAGAACGTACATTTATTGAATACTTTTGTTTGTAATATATATATATATATATATATATATATATATATATATATATATATATATATATATTATCTTCTCGCTAGATAGCGCTAGGGCTTACCTCAGCGGGTCCGACACGTGACATGCCCTTGTTAGCATCACGGAATGTCCTCCACTCGGCACTTACATCTATTACCCTATCCGCTACCACTAGTCCGCAATCCGGACAAATCATGTCACCGGCGTGACTGTCGTCTATTAGGACGGCGTCCGGGTGATAAGGACACGCTATTTTCGCTCCCGCACCGCTGTGTGAATAACCGCATGTTACGTAACGATTATCGCGCACACCGCACACCGCACACACGTGTGTGCTTCCGGTGGAGGGTGAATAAATGTCGACACAGGAATGTGGTGATGTAGTGTATTCTATAATATGTGATATTTATTATAAATCTAATAATTGTATATAACATCTTGAGGAGATATCAAATAAGAATCAAGTATCATAAATAATGATTTAATATATCGAATATATTAATTGTTTACATTAATTATTATAAAATTAGTATCAAGTAATACACGTTCAGCCATCTTAAATACCAATATACCGGTATATAGTTATAGTTGTTGTGGGTGGGTACGTGTGATCAAGTAGAGAACTGATAAGAAATCATTAAGAACAATAGGGACAAATACTTACAGGGAATATTAATGATATTTTGGAAATAGGTTTAGAGTGTAGTATATTAACGAGTGTAGTATATCTATGATATAAGGGAGAGTATACTTATATATATATATAGTTTTAATTAATTGTTGAAGGATATGCATATTATAATATGCGTTTAAAAGCATAAGTTTTATATATGTATGTTAATATAAATATAATTATACATTAGAATATTATAATACTAACGAATCGCGTATTAGAGAATTCATATTTATAAAATTATATAAACAGGCGATTAATAATAAAAAAACTAAGTTTCTGAAAAATAAATTATGTAACTATTTGGTAACTATTTAGATTATAATTATTGTTTATTATTTTTATTTATAAATTTAAAAAAATTTTAAATTTATTTTTTATATATATTATTTAATATAATATGTATTTTATATAATACATATATATATAACATAAATATTTATTATAATGTTCAATATAATATTTACAATGTATATTGATGTATTTTAATAGACTATAAGCTTATACGCAATATATTTTATGGGAAAATAATAGATCAAAATAAAATGTTGTGGAAATATAATTATAAAGCATAATTATAATTAGTATTAGTGCTTTAAAAATAGGAAACAATATATATATATATATATATATATATATATATAATAGAACGTATTATAGTGTATAGCATAATATATATATATATATATATATATAATTTAATTTATTACGTAATAATATATTCGCATAACACCCGACGCATATGCACATATATATATTGTATTATAAAATTAGTATCTAGGAATACACGTTTACCTAATATAAATACATATACGATATATAGTTATAGTTATAGTTATATTGGTATGTAGTCATATTAATATTGGAACACATTATGTAGTGTGATTAAGAATAGATCTTATAAGAAATGTCATGAGTTATGCATCATAAGTTATAATTAATAATATATTAATTAATATAATTTGTTTGAATGGTATTACACATTATTAAATTATTATACCCATTAAATAAAAATGGTATATAGTATACACACACACATATATATATATATATATATATATATATATATATATATATATATATATCATATATGAGTTAGTTAGATAGATGTCCCGCTCCTTCAGCGGTTAATGGGATATAGTCTACTTAGTAAATTGTACTATAGTACATATATATATAGTACATATATATAGTACATAGATATATATATATATATATATATATATTACAATGTTATATTATAAAACTAACTAAGTAGGTAGAGAATTCATATTTATAGAATAATAAAAACAGGTGATTAATAGAAAACTAAACTCTTGAATAATAAATTATGTAATTATATAGTTTATAATAATTATATCACATTGTTTATTTATAAATTTAATTTTGAAAAATGTTTAATTTAATTTTCATAATTATATAATATTTATTATAATGTTAAATAGAATAGTACATTATCACAATTAAATTGTTATGTTTTAATAGTCTAAACAACATTAACGACACAAATGTATGTTACAAACATTGTGTATGTGTTTCCTATGTATATTGTGTTATATATTATGTATACCACACTATCCGGTTAATGTACACAATCGGGAGTATTATTAACAATGGCAACCCAGTAAATAACAATATACAAATATGAACATATTATGTTCATAATATGAATATATTTATATGATTCATCATATGTATTTGACAAAATATTTATATGAACATATTATGTGCATAATATGTTCATATTAATATGTTATCACACAAATATAATGTAAATATACATATTTATTTGACAACATATTATTATGATATTTTATTGCAATTATCCTATTTCATTAAATATAGTTAATATAGATATAATAGACTCCGATTCGCATAACTAGCAACTAGGTTTACTCATTGAGCTATGTAATAACTGTAATATGTCATTGGTTGTTCCTGAAACATTAAAGCCTGTATACCAGTGTATCTTCCTGACATATTACTTTCTCCATCATATGACCTCGTAAATTACAAATATAAGTCAGTATACTGGAAGGTGGGAGCCAGGGAAAGCATCAACGAGACGAACCTCGAAGCTACCCAGCTAACAGTAATAGCAGCATAAGAGCAGCATAATAGAATAACATAATAGCCGCAAATGTTTACATTGTGCTGTTATGCTGCTCTTATAAAGTTTGATTTAGTTGCTATTATGCTGCTTTTATGCTGCTTTTATGCTGCTATTATAACGTATATTATGCTGCTATTATGCTGCTATTATGCTGCTTTTATGCTGCTTATATGCTGATATTATGCTGCTGTTATGCTGCTTTTATGCTGCTATCATGCTGCTATTATGCTGCTATTATGCTGCTTTTATGCTGCTATTATGCTGCTTTTATGCTGCTATTATGCTGCTTTTATGCTGCTTTTATGCTGCTTTTATGCTGCTTATATATAAGCATATATGCTGATATTATGCTGCTGGTATGCTGCTTATATATAAGCATATATGCTGATATTATGCTGCTGGTATGCTGCTATTAGAAAGTCTATTATGCTGCTATTAGAAATTATATTATGATGCTATTATGTTACCATTATAAAGTCTATTATGCTTCTACTATGGTGTTATTATAAAGTCTATTATACTGCTATTATAAATGCTATTATGTTGATATTATGCTGCCATTAATTTGTTATTCTATTATGCTGCCCTTAAAACTATAGTATGCTTCCATTAAAAGTATACTATGCTGCTATTGCTATTGCTCTTATGTTAACATTAACATTATATTACTAATTATTTATCTAATATTCTTACAATATAAAATATATATTAATAAATAAGTAGTATGTATTTAAATAAAACTTTATTACATTAAAATATATGTTCACATATATTCTCATAAATACACTTTATTAATCGCAGTTCTTATATTTCATCATTAGCAGTAATAGTTAAAAAATATGTAAAAATGAAGAATTTTAATAAGAAGATCAATCTAATTATATTATAAATTTGTGTTAGTGTATAAAGAATAATAACAAATTATGAAATAATGTTAGGTAATATATATTATATTTATTAAATTAATAAATAAATAGTGTTAATGGGTATTTTATAATTCATAAATATTAACTGTTCGCATAAATAACTTGTATTTCATTTATGAGTTGTATTATTTAAATGTTATATATATTATATAATATTAATATATATGCCTACACAGTGTGTAATACACAAATATACATATATGTATAGAAATAACCTTAGAATTTGAATTGATGACATTTTGCTCTCTTCGAACCTAAAAAGTATTATAATATTCTATAGCACATTATATTAAATATGTATAGTATATATATATATATATATATATATATATATATATATATTTAAAATCTGTGTTCATATTTATTTAAATATTTTGCGAAATCTTTGGAAAAACTTTGATATAAGTTAGACAAATTCTAATAAAGTATTGTACTTCAAGATTATATATATATACGTGTGTGTGTCTGTGTGGAGTTAACTAGAGAACCGGGGGAATGTTATATTAGTTTGACTAAAAAAATCGACATATATACATTTTGCCATTCAAATGATTTTTTTTTCATGTTAAATCTTTCGTGGAACTTTATTGATATATTATAAAAAATGTGAAATATTTAAAATTTGTTGAAACTATTTTTAAAATTTTTTGTATTTTATATATTTTTCAACTAATTGTTGAAATGTTACTATATTAAGATATTATAATTATATAAATATTATATTTAAAAAAATATATTTTGTAATATTTTGAATTATTTGTTGTATTTTTTAAAATATTTGTTGGAATATTATACAAATATTTTTCCACTATTATTTAAAATATGTTGCTTAATATTTTTCTAATTTTTTTTGTATTTTAGCTATAATTTATTTTATATATATACTAGCAATGTAGTATAATGATTAGCTATAATTAATAAATAATATATCTAATAGGCAAACAATCAAAAATCGAGACATAATAATATTAATAATTATAGAATAAATATGTGGGAGGATCATATGATCTAAATATGAGGCATGAGGGTAAATTACACTGCTATATATTTATATGCAGATCAGTGAAGAATTATACTAGATATTACAACAAAATTAAATTAAATTCAAATGAAATAAATTAATTTCAAATGAATTAATAAAAATCAATTCAAATTAATTGAATCCACATAACATATATAATAAATATATTTATATAAAATAGTATATTATAACTATTACATACTTTTTCCATATAAGTTAATTTTATAAGGATTATAAGGATTTTGTAAATTGTAATATTGATATTATTATAATATTATTAATATTATTATACATGCATGTATCATCGATATAAAGAAATTTTATTTAAAACTTTCTTTATATCGATGGCATGTATGCATGTATGCATACATGCATATATAAATTGTAATATATTATATATATATATATATATTATTCATTAATGTAATGCTACACATTTTCCTTACAAGTTATTGTATTCCATAGAAAAATAATATTAATTAATAATATAAAGCACTCTAATTAATATTATTTGTAATATGTTAACCTATTTAAAGTAAAATTAAAAAAAATTAAAAGTATTATTTAAAAATTTAAAAATGTGTATTATAAATTGTTATTATAAATTAATATTAAATTATTATAACTTATATATATTTATATATATATTAATATATATATTAAAAATATATATAAAATATATATTTAAATATTAAGTTACATTATTTATCTTATATCATGCTATAATATATACTATTAAATATAATTAATTATAACCTTGTAGAAATGTACTCTCCTTACTCTCCTCGTAATCTTAATTATTTAATAGAAGAATATATATTATATAAGTAAAACGAGTAAATTGGGACGATAAATATATATCGTCACATAAATAATAAATAATATTATTGGCTCTCTAAGATTATTACCAAAGATTAGTATTATTATTAAACTTAGGTCAAGGTTTAAATTCAAAATTTAACTTATTATAAAGTTTGTTTTTGTGTATATTATGCTGCTATTATGCTGCTGTAGTATGTATATTATGCTGCTATTATGCTGCTATTATAAAGTTTGTTTTTGTGTATATTATGCTGCTATTATGCTGCTATTATAAAGTTTGTTTTTGTGTATATTATGCTGCTATTATGCTGCTGTAGTATGTATATTATGCTGCTATTAATTTGTAATTCTATTATGCTGCTATTATGCTGCTATTATTATCAGATTTGCTATTATGCTGCTGTTATGCTGTTCTTACTGTTAGCTGGGTACGACGTGACGACCAAACTGAATACGGATTCTGTCTTCAGACGCAACAGAATCGACATACTACAGCAGACATCACCTCCGTCAATCCAGCTAACAGACATACCTGTCAGTTGCCCTCATGATTTAACATCACTAATTTCATTATCACGACCCCATCGCGTTATCAAACCCCTAGTGCGTTCCCTGTATTATTATAATAGCAGCATAATAGCAGCATAATAGACATTTAAAATTAATAGCAGCATAATATCAGCATAATAGCAGCATAACAGCAGCATAACAGCAGCATAATATCATTACAAATTAATAGCAGCATAATAGCAGAATAATATACATTTAATAGCAGCATAATAGCACAATGTAAACATTTGAGGCTCTAGCATTTGCTGTTATGCTGCTATTATGCTGATCTTACTGTTTGATGGATTAGCCTTATTAACCACAACCATAATTGTATGATCTTTAGATCCGCCATACTAATTATTATTTATTTACAATTATTACTTCCTCTTTCATTCCCTCTATATTTAATAACCCAGCAAACAGTAAGAGCAGCATAATAGCAGCATAACAGCATATGCTAGAGCCTCAAATGTTTACATTGTGCTATTATGCTGCTCTCAAATGTATATTATGCTGCTATTATGCTGCTATTAATTTGTCACGCTATTATGCTGCTATTATGCTGCTATTCATTTTAAAAGTATATTATGCTGCTATTATGCTGCTATTATTAGAAGAGCAGCATAATAGCAGCATAATATACATTTAAGAGCAGCATAATAGCACAATGTAAACATTTGAGGCTCTAGCATATGCTGTTATGCTGCTATTATTCTGCTCTTACTGTTTGCTGGGAAAGTTCATGTTATACATTTATAGTTTAATAGAAAGGTAAAATAAAAATCTATACTTATAATATATAGAATTTTAAGTATGTATTTATTAATAATGGTCTCATTTAAGATAGAATGACTTATTATATTCACTTCCATTTTTAATTTAAACCCATAGACTATGGGCCATAGTTTACATAAAAGACATTTCTTAACATATATATATCTTAAATATATTTATATTAGTCATACATGATATATATATATATAAGTACTAGATAAGCCTTGCTTTTTTTCTACCCAGTAGTTCGCTACATCTTCTGAGTTATATATATATATATATATATATATGTAGCAGACTAACATCGTATATAGTGTCAATGTAGTTGTTTTTAAGTTTATATTATATATTTTTAATTAGTTATTTTATTAGTTGTGTATTATGTAATAATTATAAATGTTAATTTCGTCTAGTGATTTTTGTGTTTTTTAGTTAATGTTATTTAGTTTATTATATATTTTTAATTAGTTATATTTTTGTTTTCTTTTATGGAATAATTATAAAAGTAGAAATATTGATTTTATGTATATTGATTTTTGTGTTTTTTTATTTAGTGTTATTTAGTTTTATTTAAATAGAATTGGTTGGACCAATGAACCGTCGCGTAGAAATAATATAATTTGAATTATATTAGATTTAATAATATTGTTTCATTTTTGATTATACCTTGAACGTGGAGGTTTGTAAAACATTATATTGTACAGAATAGTATTCTATAGTAATTCCAAAGATTTTCCAAAGGAAAGATATTGCACTTGTGTATATTTGTGTAACCTAATAATTCGATATGGCCATCTAGCGGTATTAGTCAGATATTAAGAATTTTCTATATGTATAGTAATTTCTTAATTTCTTAATTAAAATATCACATGTTATAATATTTCATATACTATTTCGCCATCTAGTGTTGGTCAAATTCATTTTAAATGTACATTTTTAAAGGTACTAGAGATAGATAGGGAGTGCAATATCTTTCCTTTGGAAAATATTTGGTAATTCTATATTGTAATGTGGTATATATGTTTAACGGCATTAGTGTATGGATTTTTGTTGATTTATTAATAAAATGTAATTTAAATACAACGGTCCTCTATCATTTTGAGTGGTGTAATATTGCCAACACTTATTTCGGCCACTCATTATTACATATATATATATATATATATATATTATATATATATATATATATATATATATATATTATCTTCCTATATATTCTATCATATATGATATATATATATAAATATTTAAATCATATTTTCATTTACATCATAAAATATCAAATATTTATACTCTATTAAGTATTTAGACATAATCTAAACGTACACGTTTAATTATAATTATAATTAAGGCATTAATAAAATATAGTAATATTATAAGAATTCATTTTTGTAAAAAAAGATAAGAAATTGTGATAAATAAAACAATATACACAAATTAGTAAAACTTAAAAAACATTTTTTTGACGTATTTTTTTAAAAGTGATAATATTTATTTTAATATTTATCATATTATAATAATACTTCCATAATTGAAATATAAAACGATTTTCTATCAGTTCTAATTTTGTTTCCTGATAAATGTATGTTTTCTGCCAGAAATAAACAATTTTTGTATGTTATTAGTAAGAGAATTTGTACTTGCTTTAAACATAACAATTACAGTTTTTAATTTAATGATATCAGTAAATTTCATTATGTATTTTTTATAGAGTATAGAACTATGTATGTTATATATATATTTTGTTAATATTTTATTAATGTTAGATAAAATATATAAAAATATATCATAATTATTAATCATAATAATTAGTTATGCAAATTATATTGTAATTAATATTTACAATATATATACATTTTGTTAATATATTATTAATTTTAGAAAAAATATATAAAAATAAATAATAATTTTAATCACGTATCTTATAAATAGTAACGCACACATATTTGGGTGATAAAAACGCGTAATTTTATATGTACAAATTATTCATTTAATTAATTATAAATATTGTTTTTTATTAATGGATTATATATTTATTTGTGACTATTATAAATATAATAGAAATAAGAAAAGTAATATCATAATTTATAAACAAAATTATTATTATTTATCTTATTATAATAGTGAGCATTTTTTTAATGATTTTTCACTTAATATTATAATAAGGGCTGACTTAAGGGAAGATACAAATCAGGAAATTCCTCTGGCCAAACATTTTAGATGCTATACAAATTTGTAAACTTAAAAAAAATGATTAGGGTAGAGTGGGAGAGACTTGAATCAACAATTTTGTTTACAAAAAAATCATACTATATCTAAAATACTGATATTTTTATTAATTAAACATGTTTATTATTTATAATTAATAATTTATTTATAAATGGGATTTCTATTTTTCAAAACATTTTTCAGAAAAATTGTTATCGAAAAATTAAAAAATTCAAAATGGTTCATGTCTACCCACAAATTGGAAAAAAAATGTCTAAGAAAATATATAACACATGATAAACGTGTAATTCGATTTTATAAATAAAATATTAACATTGGGAGGACATATTCCCGTTCTCTCAATATTTATGTCACTATATACGTATAACAATGATTTAATAATTATACATATTTTAAATAAATTGTTCTAGACAATTTCACAACAATGTTTTCGGATATTTAAAAAAAATGCTCATAACAAATGATATTCCGAGTTTTTTATTTTGTATTTATTAATATCATATTTGATATAATATAGTATATAATATATAGCACAAACATAATTTATTTATATAATATATAAATATGTAATCTTATATTATACCTTTTATAGTGATGTAAAGTAATTATAATACTCCTTTTTATTTTCAAATAAATAAAATTCTAGAAAATAATTTCAAAATGTTATGTCATGGCAATATATCCTTATTGGTAATACTTATAAATTTGTTAAATATTTTTATGGTAGAAATAAAAATGTGTTGGGGTACATGAGTTTTCATGCCTATTAAAGTACCCCACCCTTTTCTATGGTCAACGGAAGGAAGTATACAAGGCATATATCATGATATTGATTCTAATTTTAATAGTAATTTATAGTATATAATAATAATAATAATAATAATAAATATTTATTAGAAATTTTAAATTGTACATTTTTTTTCGTATGAAATATATAATTAATTATATTGTTATTTCCTCTAAAGGGCTTCAGATAAAGATCAATATCTTTTCTATACTGTCACCCGAATCACCATCACCGGAACGTTTTTTTTTGTTAAATTACTTTACTTTTTTTCATATATATCATATTGTATATAATACATATTATTTCATATTTATTGCACACAAACTTTAAAATATTATATCTCAGAATTTTATTTTACACTCTTTATAATGTTAAAGAGATTCCACCTTTAAACCGTTTTTATAAATCTTAATATTTTGTACTATTGAAAATAAATATATTGATTTGGGAAAATTATAATAAAAACTAAATCTATTTTCAGTAAAAAAATATATGTGTTTTAAAGTTTATTTTTTATTATCTAATACTATTCATTATATATTAGCTCATCGAAAGTAAATACGAATGTTATCTATATATTAAAAAAGGTTACTTTATCTTTATCTAGGTATTTGGATCTTTTTAGTAGATCCATGTCCCCCTATATTTTACATGTAAACGCTACGATGGTTTCCCCTTAATGATATATTGAATATATTAATAATTTTGCGGAGAGAAGATTGCGTAAAATAAATACGTAATTTTAATTATTTCATCAGTTGTTTTTAATTTATTAATTTATAAAATATTTTATTACAATTATTTAAGATAGTATAATATACATATATATATATATATATATATATATATATATATATATACATTGAATTGTTACATATTTATTAGATATTACTAGAATGGCAATATTGATATGCTATACAGTTATTAATAACATAATACGGACACATTACATGGTATTATCATTTTATTACTCAATATATGTATTCAAACATTACAATGTATTTATATTATATGATTATTGAATTATTGTAATTTTAAAATTTTTATTTAATCTTACAATAGATAACTGGGTTGTACGTATTCCGTACCCATGTTCGAATACGGATACCCTGTGTTATAATAAGTATAACTTAAATACCACTAGATAAACTATATATCATTGACGAACCAATCAAATAAATTAAAATTACATTACTTATAATTAATTTATTAATTTTGTTATATTATTAATTAATAATTAAACACTAATTTTACCTACATTTGATCTAAATAACAATAATAAAACGTATTAATAAATGTAGGGTATGCACATTTGAATAGTTCATACGTTGTGCGCTGATTAGTTATAGGGTGTCCGACAGACAATGTCCGCATTAGGACATCAATAATGTCAGTATTAGGGATTAATATGACCTCTAGATATATGCTTATTACTTATTTAGTTATAATACCTTACCTAATATTTTATAATAAATAAATAAATCATATATATATAAATATAAAATTGATAAAATACATCGGTATTTTTTATTCATAAATCCAAAGTGTGATAAAATAATTAGTCTATTGGATATATCGGCATTATTTTAAATAATTAAATAATATAAATACATATTTAGACTGTTTATATAATTATAAATATGTTATTCATTAGCATTTATTTCGTAGGATTTATGGTTTCTGAGATACCGAGAGTATCCGTATTTGGGCACTGTCCGTATTCGGTTAATTTCCTGTTCATTCTGGTTTAATATATTTGATAGAACATAAAAATCCTTAATTATCACTAACAACCTTTTTAGTTCAGATATACGAATACGTGAATGTTAGCTATAGCTATAATATATTATATCTTCATTTATAATTAGTTATTTCATTTTATTTTCATAATAATATAAACATTGTTTTCTTTATTTTGATTATAATTATATTTATTAAATCATCACCATCTAGTAAGTTTAATGATACTGGAATATATTTTCCAATTAGCATAAAATTCATAGAACCTCTACAAATAATTAAAAAAAATAAATAATTTATATATTTATTATATATATATAATAAGTATATACTTTCTAATATGATTTAAGAGTTTGTTATTAAGCTTTTAAACTATTTACATCGATTTAATTTGAAATATATTCTAAAGAAAACTTGATCTCATTATAATGTACTATGAATCACCACTAATTATAATCAATAATTATTGATATTATTATATTGTAATGGTTGATCATCGTGTTTCCAATAGTTTGTATATAGGAATTTTATATTTTTTATAATACTGTGACACACCTATACTATAAAAAATAAATATAAATACATTATTAATTTTACAGTCATCTACAACAACTATGTGAAATTTATGATTGTAGCTATGCAACTATTGTATTTTACGATATAGTTTATTATTTATTCTGCATTGAAATTCCATTTCATGCCTTGCCTTCAAATTTAAATGTAATAGAGAATTCGATAAGTAAATTGTTCTGTTATATATCTGCAATCATTTTATACTTCTTTTATATCACAGTGTTTATCTAAATACATGATTACAATATATATCAGTTCCAAATGTGATTTATCTTTAGTTTCATCACATTTTATGATAAAATAATGTTATGTATTGATATATTTAATAATATTTTCATTTAGTATGTATTTTATTATATTTTTTCATTTTGTATTGTCAGTGATGTGTAATTAGAATTTAAAGTTATCCTTTTGTCTATTTATGAGAACTCAGTATATATTTCTTCGTATGTTATAAGATTATCATTAAGATAATATCTTAAAGATATTATTTTTAAATCCTTCATTTTTATCATTACCTAAATGGTAATAAATATCTTAAAAAAATATTAAAAAAAATAATATGTGGACCTGGTAAGTATCAGGGGGGTTTGCCCCCGCAGCCCCCCCTGTCTACGGATCTTAGCGTATGGTAAACCGCCCATAATTGATAGGTTACCACAACTTCATGGGTGATTAAATCTCAATAGTCAACCTATCTATTGATCCCGAAGAAAAACTTTAATTATGATATTATAGAGAATTATAAAATATTAAGATAAATTTGATTTTAATAAATCAATAATTATTAATTTTTATATTATTTATCGATTAATAGGATAATCGAATTGATTACGTTTTCTATTAACGGAGAATGATGATTACAACATAATTAAAGAATGCTTATTATATAATAATATTGAATAACGTAGTTTGATTTGTTAATTGATTATATATTGACTTTTATGAGTTATGTAGTAGTAGTAGTAGTAGTAGTATTAGTAGTAGTAGTAGTAGTAGTAGTAGTAGTAGTAGTAGTAGTAGTAATACTAATAGTAGTAGTAGTAGTAGTAGTAGTAATAGTAGTAGTAGTAGTAATAGTAGTAGTAGTAGTAGTAGTAGTAGTAGTAATAGTAGTAGTAGTAGTATTAATAGTAGTAGTATTAGTAGTAGTAGTAGTAGTAGTATTAGTAGTAGTAGTAGTAGTAGTAGTAGTAGTAGTAATAGTAGTAGTAGTAGTAGTAGTAGTAGTAGTAGTAGTAGTAGTAGTAGTATTAATAGTAGTAGTAGTAGTAGTAGTAGTAGTAGTAGTAGTAGTAGTAGCACTTTCTATATATCTTACTACTATATTTAAAAATTCTTTAAGTTATGGCACTGTCCCAATTGACTTTAAACATGCACTAATATCACCTATTCTCAAGAAAAATAATCTTGATAAAAACTCTCTATGTAACTACCGTCCAATTTCTCAACTCTCTACTATATCTAAAATTCTAGAAAAGGTAGTTTTTAAGCAATTAATACACTATCTTGAAATTAATAATATCATTGACCCTTTTCAAAGTGCCTATAGACCTAACCATAGCACTGAAACGTGTTTAAATCATGTCATCAGCAATATACTTAACTCACTTGACACTGAATCTCCTATTCAACTTTTGTTATTAGATCTATCAGCAGCGTTTGATACCCTTGACCATAACATTCTAACTAATAGATTACGTGACATAGGTGTTGATGGAATAGCACTTTCTTGGATAATATCATTCTTTAAATATCGTACCTTTGCTGTGAAAACCGGCTCTTCCATCTCTATAACTAAACTTATATCTACGGGTGTTCCCCAAGGCTCAGTTCTAGGCCCACTTCTATTCTTAATTTATATTGCGCCTATCACTAATATAATAAAATCCTACCCATCAATTCACTATCATCTTTACGCCGATGATATACTTTTATACACATCTCTGTCTCGTCATTCTACTTCCAACAGAAACGATCTCTCACTATGTGCTACCGAAATACGTGCATGGCTATTGAATAATATGCTGCTGCTTAACGCTTCTAAATCTGAGCTAATCAACATTCAGGAAACATACTACGATTTCCCGGTGATATCTGTGAATGGTATTATAGTAGAACCAAGTAGTTCTATACGATATCTTGGTTTTATAATAGATGATGAATTAACCTTTAAGAAGCAAATCAACAACATATGTCAACGTTCGAATTACCAGCTATATATGAGACGTAATATTCGTAAATATATCAACAATGACCTCTGCCGAATACTTGTTAATTCATTAGCAATGTCACCCATTGACTACTGCTGCTCTATCCTTCAAGGTTTACCCGAGTGCCGAATTCGTCCTCTCACACGAATCATTCGAGCATCTATACGTTTGATTTTTAAACAACCACGTACCGATCACTCTAGTATAACGTTGAAGATGAAGTCTATCAAAATGCTATCTATGAAACAAAGAACATTATACCGACTACTTTGTATAGTACATAAGTCGTTACTAACCGCTAAACCACTATACATCAATGAGATGTTAAAACCTAAAATATCGACTCGAACCCTCCGTTCTACCGATAATAGATATTTGCTATCCTCTGACCGATGTCGACTATCGCGTACTCTAAATGGAGCTTTTGTATATTCTGCTCCGTTAAACTGGAATCAACTTCCTCTAAGTATCCGTATGATTTCTAATCATGATGCTTTTAAACGTAATGTTAAAAATTATATTCTAGCCATGCGCTGATTAATTTAAATTGTTTTTGTTTATAATGTTTATATTTTTTCGTTTCTCTCGTTTAACACTTGCCATAGCATTTTCATGCTAACTTTGAGTGTATAAATAAATCGTATTGATTGATTGATTGATGATAGTAGTAGTAGTAGTAGTAGTAGAAGTAGTAGTATATTTACTTTTTAGAATTACAATTTAATCGAAATTGTTTAATAAATAACCAATAATTTTCTCGTATTTTAATTTTTTTTTTAGTTTTTGTGTAATTAAAATATACTAATATTAAAATTGCTAATAATTAAAATCACTTAATTGATTGCCTAATTACTTTAAAGCACCGATATCGCAATTGAGATATTAATACAAATCAATAATACAAATAAATACCAATAACCAACCCGCTTATACAACAAGATGGTAAACAACGTAAACAGAAGATGCAAGAAAACTTCAAAAGTACCAATGTTGAAGTCACGTGGTACACTTAAAAATAACATATGCAAGAGGGCCTCAGTTAAGAAAACGGCCGTTTCCTTAAAGTGTTTTAAAAAGAGGACAGGTGGGTGTATTATCAAGAAGGCTACAATGAGACGTAGAACGGCTAAGAAGAATAGATCGGTGTCGAGAAAGGCCGGATGTGTACAAAAGAAGAGAGTATCATCTAAAAGACGACCAGTAAATAGGAAGCTAACGAAAGCAAGAACATCTTCAAAGACTCTAAGCAGATCATATATTAGACGTGTACAGAAGAAGAGAGTTGCGTCTAAAAGACATTCAATAAACAGGAAGCCAATGAAAGCAAGAAAATCCTCAAAATCTCGAAGCAGGTCATCTATTAGATGTGTACAAAAGAAGAGAGTTTCGTCTAAAAAACGTTCGGTAATCAGGAAGCCAAAGAAAGCAAGAACAATTTTAAAATCTCGAAGCCGGTTACATATTAAATGTGTACAAAAGAAGAGAGTGGCGTCTAAAAGACGGTCTATAAACAGGAAGCCAACGAAAGCAAGAAAATCTTCAAAATCTCGAAGCAGGTCATCTATTAGACGTGTACAGAAAAAGAGAGTAGCGTCAAAAAGACGTTCATTAAGCAGGAATCTAACGAAAGCAAGAAAATCCTCAAAATCTCGAAGCAGGTCATCTATTAGATGTGTACAAAAGAAGAGAGTAGCATCTAAAAGACAAACAGTACACAGAAAGCTAACGAAAGCAAGAAAATCCTCAAAATCTCGAAGCAGATCATCTATTAGATATGCACAGAAGAAGAGAGTGGCGTCTAAAAGACGTTCATTATACAGGAGTCTAACGAAAGCAAGAAAATCCTCAAAATCTCGAAGCAGGTCATATCATAGATGTGTACAGAAGAAGAGAATGACGTATAAAATACGTTTAGTTATCAGGAAGCCAACGAATGCAAGAACATCCTCAAAATCTCGAAGCCGGTCATCTATTAGA
>OZ025239.1:26649882-26922382 GCA_964019155.1 Osedax fenrisi
TTATTAAAATATGTAAATATAATTATTTATCTTTAAAATTAATTATAAGTTCCTCAATTATGCATTTTCAACATAAGCATGTAAAAAAACTTATATGAAATATATATATATATATATAATTATATATATATATATATATATATATATTTTATACATTTTATTTTATAGTTTTATAGCTTTTATAGCTTTTAGTTATAGTTTTTTTTTTTAATATATTTTTATAATTGTTATACAATTTTAATATTAGTGTTTTATTGGTTTATATTTTTGTAGGTACATATTATTCAATTATTTATTTTAAATACATGATGAGAATGATTGTGGGGTTTTTTGCAATTTTATTTAATTTTAATTTTAATTTTTGTATTAAGTTTTTAATTGTACATATTTGTTATTACTGTAAGTACATATTAAATATTAAATATAAGATATTCACGAGTACTTTGTATTGATTATTTATGTGGCCGGTAATGGTTCGTGTCGGGGATGAGGATGCAATTGTTGTGTGGGGGCAATTGTTGCCAGTGCTCTTACTCTTGGCGAAAGTGAGTTCCTTAAGGCATTGAATATAGAAACCCCAAATCCTCCAAGTTGATACACCTTTATCGACTTTCATTGGCAATCGATATAAAGTATTCTAGGTAGATTTTTTTATGACTATTTTTTACTGATATCCTGGATAGAAATTTATATTATAATCTAATATTTTATTTAATATTATTTTAATTTTATACATAATTTTTCCCCCCACAATCACATTGGGTGAACGACTTGATAAGCTCTGCTTTTTCGTTCATCCAGGCTAATGCCCAAACTCTGATTATTATTATTATTATTATATATATATATATATATATATACATTTACATATACAATATAATATAATTTATATATATATATATATATATATATATAACTTATATTCTATTTATATTACATTTAGGTATATATATATATTACTTTATTTATATTATATTTACTACATAAAACGTATACGTTACTATAGTACGTTTTGTAACCTATCTATTGAAACCACATAACCAGAGAGAATTCTTTCTAGCTCTATGATTCAAACTAATAAATATGGTTACAGCCGTACTATAGTAACGTATACGTTTTGTAACCCCTCTATTCAAACTAATAATTATGGTTACAGCCGTACTACGGTTTGTAACCATATGGTTACAGCTGTAATACGAACTGTAACCATATGGTTACAGCCGTAATACGAACTGTAACCATTAATGGTTGTATGAAATACACTTTTGGTTGCTTGGGATCCTACCAATAAAGAAATATATGCAAATATACCGGATATATGCACGTCGATACGACAGCAAAGACTTCGTTTTTCTGGTCACTGTTGGAGAAATAAGTGCGAAATGGCATCAGATACTATTCTATGGCAACCTACCCATGGTGAGAGAAAAAGAGGATGGCCGCGAAGAACATATGTTGACCAACTCATGGAGGATACACTGTGTAATGTAAATGAATTGAAAACTGCGATGGACGATAAAGATGAATGGAAGAAGAGAGTCAAAAACTGCCGAGCAAGCTCGACCTGGTAAGGTAAGGTAATAATTTGTCTGATTGATTCATCAATAATATATAGTTTATCTAGTCGTATATAGTGTGTCTGTATTAAAACACAGGGTGTCTCTATTCGAACATGGGTACATAATACAGACACCCTCGTTATCTATTGAAAGATTAAATACAATTTTAAAATTACAATAATATCTATAATCATAAAATATCAATATAATGTAATTTTTGAATTAAAATATTAAGATCATGTATTGCTAGTGTCCGTATTAGGTTACTTTCTCCTATATTTAATTATATTTTAATGATTTAAATATTTAAAACAAATATATCGAGGATATGTATTTCTGTCAAATGAAAATACATTTATATTTTTAATTGTATTTCTATATAAATATGTTAAAAATAAAATATGATAAAACTTATATTGAATACACTCGTACGACGTACGTATTCCCTGCGCTCATACCTAAATATTATCGTTGTGTGATATTTGCTGAGCATCTGTTCATAACAAATTCTATTAAAGTCTAAAACTTCCTGCCAGATATTAGTTTTAACTGGACACCGGTTACTATTTGATATTTCTATTAGATATCTATCAAACTATTAGATCAGACTTCCCAACCTACATTAGTATTATACATTGGCGATACCATAAGTTATTGACATCAATGATATTTTTATTATAAATTATACTATTATTATAACTAAGAACTATACCTAATAATAGATAGATAGATAGATATAGTTTATTGTTTAAAACAAACAAAATGACATAAAACAATAATAATAATAAAAAAAAAATAACGAATATAAACGAATATATATAATAATTTATAAATGCCATTTTACATATGGTTAAGAAATAAAATTAACAAATGATATAATAAAAAAATAATAATAAAAAGGGGAATTATTCAGATGCAAGCACTTAATCACCGTATCAACTTTAGGGAAAGGGGTCCTCAATCCCTGTCCCTTGGGGGTACAAACTTGACCCAAGAGTTTGTCCACTGACACCCGTAATACCCGATAAATAATGATAAAGAGAATGCAACAGAATAAATTAACCCCATAAAACTAAAAATAAATAATATAATAATTGAATAATAAAAATTAATAAAATAAAATAAAATTTAAATATTAATACAATGAATTATCAAGCCTTGTAATACATTGATTGACCGAAGTTGCTGAACACGTATAATTAGATAGCAAATTCCAAGGAGTTGAAATACGATTACTAAAATAATGCAGAGTAACATTAGTCTTGCATTTGTCTTTTCGAACTTTAATGGAAGGACCTCGACTTCTTGATGAATACGTTTCAAGTAGCCCCGAGCAATCAACATCAACTAGACCATTTATAATTTTATATGCAAGAATCAGATCAGCCCGTAACCTGCGTTGAGATAATGAAGTTAAGTTTAAAAATAATAACCTATTTTCATAATGTGTATATGGTATACCACATCTATAGATAAGCCTTTTAGTGAATGTCCTTAGGACTTTTTCAATTTTATTTTTTAGGCCTACATATATATTAGAAGGGTTCTAAATACAAGAATTATATTCTAATAAAGATACATCCAAGAATATTAATATATATAACGGAAGAGTTTTAAATAAATACAATCAATGAGCCAATATGTGTTGTTGGTATATCCATTATATAACAATAACTACAAGCTAACTCAATTACTAAACATATGATACTATAGTAGCATATGTCGTATAGGTATATTACCTATCTAAAATGGAGATGTTATTATATATTCTGTATTTATATAAACTTTCCGAAATAATTGAATTATTATAGATTTATTTAGAATATTTAATAATAATTATCATCATCATCATCGTCGACACCATCGATATAAGAAATACTCCCAAGTATAGTTGTATAGTAATCTTAACAATAACAAGTATACTATATAGTAGACTATGGCCTAGCTACTAATCCTATATATATATGATACTATAGTATGTCATACACCTACTAGATATAGTATTTCATAGTTCGCCTTACATATACCAACACTACAATGTAATCATGATTACTAATAAAACTAACTATCTATATGTATACATTTGTTATAGAGATAACTTATAGGTGTTTTATTATTTTAATGAAACCCAATTGTGTATGAACTATATATGAATGTTATCTAATCATATGCTCGATATCAATTTAAGTTTAATTTGTTAGATATGAAATACCCAGGAATTATTTTATATGCATTTTGTATTTAAAAGTATTTCTATAATAATATATGTTTACCAAAAAATTATATTGTCATCAAAATACAAATGATTAAAGACGAATATGTAATATATTTATATTCAAGTAAATTACATTCACACATATTATATTAATAAACAATACTTTTATTGGTATATAAAACCACATTTTATTTAACCATCTATAATTTCAATATAATATATACATTAGTATAGGTATACTAATAGTATCATATACTAGTATTATATAATAGTGATAATAATGTTTTCTATACATTTAACATATCTATTGGTTTCATGGATGCAGTATTGTTGATATCTATGTATTTTCATTGTATGTATTTTCATTGATATTATTCACTTGGGGAAATAACTCGGTTTCCTTTTCACGCATGACCTTGAATGCGTTACGGATGGTGACCTCCGCTGCCCCGGTTGCTAATCGAATTTCTGTTATCACGTGATTATATTATTGAGGGAATGCAGTACGAATAATGCATTAATTAATAATTCCATGAAATTAATGAAATAACGCTATTATTATGATAGTTAAAAAACTCTATTCGTATTATATAATTAGTTTTATTAACTTTTAATAACTCATCAATATGGTTTATATATTATTAATAAAATATTAAATTTATATTATTATATATATAGTATTGATTCAAATTAAACTGGATTATTTATGGTTTCGAAATAAATGAAATCGGATCTATTTCGATATCTTCAATACTTTAACTAATTATTAAGGTCGAATAATTTAAATTAATTTAAAAAATCTTGTTCGTGACTTATAAATCGCTGGGCGACAATAATAAAAAATCGGTCTTATATAGCGAAACACATATATATATATATATAATATATAATATATAAACCCATTGTTGATTTCTCATATGGTGTATTGCGTACAGCCATGTATATTGATGTGGCCGCTACTGTGATCGCACTTCGACTAAAGAAAATAATATAATTAAATGTTGTTATTTATATTTATGTATATATACATACAAATTACATAAAAATATACATGACAATTATAATTTTCAATAATAATAGTAATAGAAATATATATATATATATATATATATATATTATTCATTTTTGTTATATTAGTTTGCGTTAATTATATTTTATTCAGTTTTATTTTAATATTTTCATAATCATTTAATAATTCATATTTTTATTATTAGTTTGCGTTTATTATATTTTATTTAGTTTGGATCAATACGATGATGAAGTGGTCGAAAAATTCATTATTAATATTCCATATATTTTTTCATTTTTACACCCTTCTGAGTTATATATATATATATATATATTAAACTCTTGACATATACATATTATTTAGATTATTATAATAATATTGTTGTTATCAATATATATTCTAAAATAAAAACTATGAAAAAAATATATTCTTTAAATTATTTGTTTGACCAATATTGCAAATGTTTATCAATTCCTGTGAGAAAATAATAAGTCATTTTGATTTTATACCTCCTTAGTA
Source organism: Osedax fenrisi (assembly GCA_964019155.1). Classification (NCBI taxonomy): domain Eukaryota; kingdom Metazoa; phylum Annelida; class Polychaeta; order Sabellida; family Siboglinidae; genus Osedax; species Osedax fenrisi. The sequence continues at coordinate 26,655,185 of OZ025239.1, forward strand.
TTTATAATATATATAGCAGTATTATATATATATATATATAATTTAATTTATTTTACCGCTATTATCATTTTTTATATGCTATTTTTATTTATTAATCAAAAAATACATAAAATGCTGGATATATCCAGTGAATAAACTGTTTAATAGACTTATGTTCAATATATAATTTAAATTAAATCTGTACAAATGGGAATCGAAAGAATACATTTTTAATACTGTAGAACAATGGCAACCGTTCTACCATCTTTGTAATACATGTAATTCTATAAATTATATAATAATCATACGGTGTTCTCGCTTAGAAACGCGAGTCTATAGGTTTATATGCACGTCTAGATGTATGCATGGATACAAGCTAGTATGTATTACCTATACATAGATATTAACCCTGGTAGTAAGTCCATTTCTATTGCTTTCATAGCGATACTTGTAGCGGTGTTCTGAATGTCTCTATTCAAATTCAAATTTGCATAATATCTAGACTGTGAGCGAATATAGGATATATTAGGATAATTATATATTAGTATATATAACATAAAATGTATACAACTATAGATGATACTATTAAAAAGTGCGTAATATACAAATATAGCTAAGAAGATATATATATATATATATATATATATATATATATATAACTATAGTTAAGAAATAGATATTATACAGGCGAGTGATACCGAGACTGTAGTATTATAGGGGCAAATAAGTGTCCTAATTAATACGATAAGGTCAAAGTTCATATGAATGACACTATAGAGAGTTAAAGGTATCTCGGTTATTAAGCGAGACGTGGGTGATTTCTATAGGTAACCATGTATTCTTCGGGTGATGCTATGTTCACGCTGGTTTCAAGCGAATCTACTATTACTCGAAACATACGGCCAATCTTGGTTTTTGACACTTTTGACACGGCGCATATCTCTACATATATTATTTATATTATAATTTATGTGATTTAATTTATTAAGAATATATTAGTGTGTTCATCTAAATTTTATTCTAAAATAATAATTAAATTTATATAATATATATATATATATAATTATAATTAATTTACAATATATTATTCTAGTATTTGTAATACTAATTAATATATTAGATAAATATGTAATTATTCAAATTGTTTTTTCTTTTATCTATAAATAAATAGATCTGTAAACATATAATTTACAAACAGAGATAACATCATAAGTATTAACATATACGTATAATGTATATAAACCATTAAACGTTCGTGAAACGCCTTCCTGCCGGCAAGCTAAAAAGCAGCATGCAGATATCATAGCATCTCTAGACTTGCCCTTTATACCTATTTTGTTGTAAATGTTCTTGAAATTTTCCATTCCTCGATCCTATTATGAATAGGATGTTATATAATATATTATCTTAATAGATAATATTATTATAATATTTAATAAATGTACAATAATTCTTAATTTGAGTATAAAAATAAGATATATATATATATATATATATACATATTGTAATAATAATATATATTTAATACTTAATTATTTAGTTATTTATTAATATTTTATCAAATACATAATTTGAAAGAATGACTTATATGTATACAAAATATATGTGATGAATTAGTACCATTATATAATATGTAGTCTATTATAATAGTATATGTATGCGTATTTTTTGTCGTATAAAATGAAATATAATATAAACGTATTAATAATATACTAAAATGTAAACCACTACTATCTTCGGAATGTTCATCTTTTGCGCCATTTCCGAAAGATCTGCAAACGCAGTTACCAAATTTCTATTAGTAGAGGACCTTACATCTCGGTTCCTGTAGATTGGAACACCGTTCTCAAAGCCGGCTGCTCCAGTACCTCTACTAATCCTGGTGCTCAAGTCTTCACCCTCGAATATCGGGTTCTGTTAATCGGGTGAACATATCATCAATACACTATTGATGTATGTATATATATATATATATATATATATATATATATACAGTTCGATACCAGATACATAATGTATACTAATAGATAATTATCATATCGTCATATATGAGTCATATTTGACATATAGTATTCTATAGTATACATTCTGGATGATAATAGTGTGAAGTGTACTTCCCTATAGGGCTGGATATCTGATTAGATAGAGTGACATGATATCGCACACAGTAGTTATACGTATATGTTAGTGAATTGTATGTATACGTATGTATCAGCATACGTACAGTGTCTGTCACAACTAATCGGTATGTCCATCATCGCCTAGGATAACGAATATGCTCAATTATATACACTAGGGGACGGTAACCTAATACGGACTATTTAACAATAAATGGTATTAACATTTTATGACTCATTATTGTTATTAATTATAATATATTAATATTATATGATTATAGATGTTATTGTGATTTTAAAATTTTAATGTAATCTTTTAATTCCATAGATAACTGGGGTTTCCGTATTCGGTACCCATGTCCGAATACGGACACCCTATACAGCACTAGATAAATTATATATTATAATATATCAATAATTATTGATGAATCAATCAGACAAATTATAATTACATTATTTTTTATTAATTTTATGAGCAATTTATTATAATTTAATTAGTTAATAATTTATTTATTTTTAATATTTTTTAATTAATAATACTATTTAATTATCTAAATAATAACATTTTTAGATTTAGCTCTATTGGTGGTATTAATATTATAACGCACGCGATATTTATGAATATCAGAATAGTTCATACGCTACTAGCTGGTTGATTATAGGGTGTCTGTATTAATACAACTAGAGTGTAAGTATTAGGGACTTATATGACCTCTAGATATATGCTTATAACTTACTAAATATTGTATAACAAATATAGACATTTTATATATATAATTTTAAAATGCTTTATTTTTTAATAATATAGTGTTATATTTTATATCGATACATATGTATATTCTTGAGAATTCTTGAAAACCTTAAGGTTTTAAGTTGATATTGTTTATCATAAATTTAAAACGTAATACAAAAATCAGTTTATTGGATATATCTGCAATATTTTTAATAATAAAAAGTTAAAAATATTTTTGTAGACTAATTATATATTTATGATTATTTTATTAATTATACATTTTTTGTAGGTTTATTGTAGATTTATTGTTTCTGAGATACCGAGAGTGTCCGTATTCGGGCACTGTCCGTATTCTGTTACTTTCCGCTATAGTTATGGAGTACAATTGTAGTCCATTAATAATAGAAATTATTCATAAGCACGAAGATAATTAGAACGTACATTTATTGAATACTTTTGTTTGTAATATATATATATATATATATATATATATATATATATATATATATATATATATATATATATATATATATATATATATATCTTCTCGCTAGATAGCGCTAGGGCTTACCTCAGCGGGTCCGACACGTGACATGCCCTTGGTAGCATCACGGAATGTCCTCCACTCGGCACTTACATCTATTACCCTATCCGCTACCACTAGTCTGCAATCCGGACAAATCATGTCACCGGCGTGACTGTCGTCTATTAGGACGGCGTCCGGGTGATAAGGACACGCTATTTTCGCTCCCGCACCGCTGTGTGAATAACCGCATGTTACGTAACGATTATCGCGCACACCGCACACCGCACACACGTGTGTGCTTCCGGTGGAGGGTGAATAAATGTCGACACCGGAATGTGGTGATGTAGTGTATTCTATAATATGTGATATTTATTATAAATCTAATAATTGTATATAACATCTTGAGGAGATATCAAATAAGAATCAAGTATCATAAATAATGATTTAATATATCGAATATATTAATTGTTTACATTAATTATTATAAAATTAGTATCAAGTAATACACGTTCAGCCATCTTAAATACCAATATACCGGTATATAGTTATAGTTGTTGTGGGTGGGTACGTGTGATCAAGTAGAGAACTGATAAGAAATCATTAAGAACTATAGGGACAAATACTTACAGGGAATATTAATGATATTTTGGAAATATGTTTAGAGTGTAGTATATTAACGAGTGTAGTATATCTATGATATAAGGGAGAGTATACTTATATATATATATATAGTTTTAATTAATTGTTGAAGGATATGCATATTATAATATGGGTATATAAGCATAAGTGTTATATATGTATGTTAAATATAATTATACATTAGAATATTATAATACTAACGAATCGCGTATTAGAGAATTCATATTTATAAAATTATATAAACAGGCGATTAATAATAAAAAAACTAAGTTTCTGAAAAATAAATTATGTAACTATTTGGTAACTATTTAGATTATAATTATTGTTTATTATTGTTTATTTATAAATTTAAAAAAATTTTAAATTTATTTTTGATATATATTATTTAATATAATATTTTATATAATACATATATATATATAACATAAATATTTATTATAATGTTCAATATAATATTTACAATGTATATTGATGTATTTTAATAGACTATAAGCTTATACGCAATATATTTTATGGGAAAATAATATATCAAAATAAAATGTGGAAATATAATTATGAAGCATAATTATAATTAGTATTAGTGCTTTAAAAATAGGAAACAATATATATATATATATATATATATAATAGGACGTATTATATTGTATAGCATAATATATATATATATATATATAATTTAATTTATTACGTAATAATATATTCGCATAACACCCGACGCATATGCACATATATATATTGTATTATAAAATTAGTATCTAGGAATACACGTTTACCTAATATAAATACATATACGATATATAGTTATAGTTGTAGTTATATTGGTATGTAGTCATATTAATATTGGAACACATTATTTAGTGTGATTAAGAATAGATCTTATAAGAAATGTCATGAGTTATGCATCATAAGTTATAATTAATAATATATTAATTAATATAATTTGTTTGAATGGTATTACACATTATTAAATTATTATACCCATTAAATAAAAATGGTATATAGTATACACACACACATATATATATATATATATATATATATATATATATATATATATATCATGCTATAATCCAATACAACATTAAAAACTGTATTACTGATATACAAAATTGGTTCACTAGTAATTCATTATCCTTAAATGTCTCAAAAACTGATACTATTTTATTCTCTAAAATACCTTCAATTGTTAAAATAACTGATAGTTTTCTTGCCACGCTGCCTTTATCTAATAAAATCACAACACTCGGTATAACAATTGACTCTATTATGAAATATGACACATTCTTAATGTTATTCGTACTGCTAATTTTTATTTATATAATATACATAAGGCTCGTGCTAAGCTCTCCTTTGATATCACTAAATCACTTATATATTCATTGGTTTTTAGTAGATTCGACTACTGCAATTCACTTTTTGTTTTTGTCCCTGATGATATTATGATAAAATTCGAAAAAATTCAAAGGAGAGCTGTTCGTGTTTTATATAAAATTAAAAATAATATAAATACTAATACGGGTAGTAACTATATATCTATATCACATATTATGTTAACCCTTGGTTGGCTCAGATATCGTGATCTTTGTAAACTAAAATTGTTATGTTTAGCTCATAAAGCTATCTACACGGGTGAACCTAAGTATCTGGCTGAATTATTATCAATTGCTACCAGTAACAGACCAAGACTGGATTGCCATGCAATGAAACTTGTTATGCCTCATACAAATTCATGTTTTGGTAACTCTGCTTTTTCTGTTGCGGTACCAACTCTATGGAATTTACTTCCGAATATTATTCGTACGACAACGTCTCGATCTCAATTCAAAAGTAGACTCTTTAAACATTATTTAGTGAAATGAATATATATTTTGCGATTATTGTTATCTTCGTTTATATGTTATATTATTATTATTATTATTATTATTGTTATGACGTCGAAAAATGATTTTCATTTATGAAGTCTTTAAACAAATAAATAAATAAATATATGAGTTAGTTAGATAGATGTCCCGCTCCTTCAGCCGTTAATGGGATATAGTCTACTTAGTAAATTGTACTATAGTACATAAATATATATATATATATATATATACTACAATGTTATATTATAAAACTAACAAAGTAGGTAGAGAATTCATATTTATAGAATAATAAAAACAGGTGATTAATAGAAAACTAAACTGTTGAATAATAAATTATGTAATTATTTAGTTTATAATAATTATATCACATTGTTTATTTATAAATTTAATTTTGAAAAATGTTTAATTTAATTTTCATAATTATATTATATTTATTATAATGTTAAATAGAATAGTACACTATCACAATTAAATTGTTATGTTTTAATAGACTAAACAACATTAACGACACAAATGTATGTTACAAACATTGTGTATGTGTTTCCTATGTGTATTGTGTTATATATTATGTATACCACACTATCCGGTTAATGTACACAATCGGGAATATTATTAACAATGGCAACCCAGTAAATAACAACATACAAATATGAACATATTATGTTCATAATATGAACATATTTATATGATTCTGCATATGTATTTGATAACATATTATGTGCATAATATGTTATCACACAAATATAATGTAAATATACATATTTATTTGACAACATATTATTATGATATTTTATTGCAATTATCCTATTTCATTAAATATAGTTAATATAGATATAATAGACTCCGATTCGCATAACTAGCAACTAGGTTTACTCATTGAGCTGTGTAATAACTGTAATATGTCATTGGTTGTTCCTGAAACATTAAAGCCTGTATACCAGTGTATCTTCCTGACATATTACTTTCTCCATCATATGACCTCGTAAATTACAAATATAAGTCAGTATACTGGAAAGTGGGAGCCAGGGAAAGCATCAACGAGACAAACCTCGAAGCTACGACGTGACGACCAAACTGAATACGGATTCTGTCTTCAGACGCAACAGAATCGAAATACTACAGCAGACATCACCTCCGTCAATCCAGCTAACCCAGCAAACAGTAAGAGCAGCATAATAGCAGCATAACAGCATATGCTAGAGCCTCAAATGTTTACATTGTGCTATTATGCTGCTCTTAAATGTATATTATGCTGCTATTAATTTGTCACGCTATTATGCTGCTGTTATGCTGCTATTATGCTGCCCTTATGCTGCTATTATGCTGCTATTATTAGAAGAGACAAATTAATAGCAGCATAATATCAGCATAATATAGATTTAAGAGCAGCATAATAGCACAATGTAAACATTTGAGGCTCTAGAATATGCTGTTATGCTGCTATTATTCTGCTCTTACTGTTTGCTGGGAAAGTTCATGTTATACATTTATAGTTTAATAGAAAGGTAAAATAAAAATCTATACTTATAATATATAGAATTTTAAGTATGTATTTATTAATAATGGTCTCATTTAAGATAGAATGACTTATTATATTCACTTCCATTTTTAATTTAAACCCATAGAATATGGGCCATAGTTTACCTAAAAGAAATTTCTTAACATATATGGTATGGTATGGTATGGTATCAGATTCGGGTAAACCCCAGGGAAGATAAAGAAGCCTTTGCGGTTTTTCTAGTTATCAACCCATTTTAATTTTAAACAGTTCATAAATACAATAATAAGTTTTGACTTCCTGTTTACAATAATAAAATAATAAAATTTGAACTGTTTAAAAAATCATCATATTACCGTTAACGATTACACCATTTCAATTATTTAAAACAATTAAACAAAAAAGGATAAATAAATAAATAAAGTATATTGATAATTGAATGTATGATAAAAATAAAACTAAATGAATAACAACTAATAAAATAAGAAACTAAGAAGATTAAGAAATAAAAGATTTGGAAATTAAAAGCAATGTACATTAAAATATGTTACTGTGTAAAATTTTAAATAAATAAGTTTTACAAATATATAAAAACTAAAATACTAAAATAAAATAATTTTGAACAAAATAAATAAACAATAATACTGAAGAAATATGGAAAAAATACGTATAAACTCTATAATTGATATATACTAGACCAATAATACCGAAAAAATATAGTTAAAAAGTCATATATAATAGTAATATAAGAGAAGAAATTGTAATGAAATTGAAAAATAAGTAGGTTATAAAATAAAAATAAAACTAAAAGAATAAAAACTAATAGAATAAGAAACTAAGCATATTAAGAACTAAAAGACTTGGAAATTTAAAAACAATGTACATTAAAATATGTTATTGTGTAAAATTTATAATAAATATGTTTTTCTAATATATAAAAACTAAAAGAATTATGAAAATAAATGATTAATAATACTGAAGAAATGTGGATAAAAAGTCATGTACATTAAAATATGTTATTGTGTAAAATTTATAATAAATATCTTTTTCTAATATATAAAAACTAAAAGAATTATGAACATTATGAAAAAAAAAAGACCAATAATACTGAAGAAATGTAGATAAAAAAGTCATATAAACCCTATAAGTGATATATACTAGACCATTAATACTGAAAAAATATAGATAAAAATATTAAAATATACTAGTTTAAGATGAGATAGTTTTTTAATTTATTTTAAAACTTATTGAGTGATTTAATTTCCTTTAGCTCATCATTAAGTTCATTCCATATAGTAGGGCCTTTAATGTATAGTGTATATAAGCATTTATTTTTTGAGGTAAAATGAGTGTATAGTTCATGTTTCTTTCGTGTATTGTATGGTATGATTTTCTTATTGAATAAACTTGAGTTTGGACTAACATTATTATGGTATATATTATGCATAAAATTACATGTTTGATATTTAATTAAGTCAGGTAATTTTAGTATATTTGCTTGTATAAAAAGAGTATCCGTGTATGTAAGTTTTGGTTTGTTAAATATTATTCTAATAATTTTTTTTTGAATTATATATACATCATTAATATTAGAATTATAGTTATTTCCCCATATAATGTTACAATAGTTTAGATGTGGTAAAATTAATGAATTATATAATAATATTAACGTTTTAAAATCAAAGAGTTCTTTTACATTTTTAAAAATCCATATTATTTTATATAGTTTTGTTTTAATTGCTGCTATTTCTAATTTCCAGTTTAGCTTCTGATCTATTATTACACCTAGAAATTTTGTATTTTTCACACAATTAATATTAATACCAGCTATATTTAGATCTAAAATATTGGATGAGTTGAAAATCATATAATATGTTTTCTTCAAATTTATAGATAGTCTATTTGATATCAACCAGTTATTTATTTTTAAAAGTTCATTATTTACATTTTCCTGAAGTCTAACTATGTTGTTGTCTTCTAAAAATAAAGTAGTGTCGTCAGCGAACATTGTTAATTTTAGAAGTTTAGAACTATTTATAATATCATTTATATATATTAAAAAAAGTATTGGTCCTAATACAGTTCCTTGAGGTACACCACAGTTTGAGAAATATTCATTTGATATTTCATCTTTAAATTGGAGAAATTGAGGTCTTTTTATTAAATAATTCTTTAACCAAAGTAATGGTAAGCCACGTATACCGTAGTGGTGAAGTTTTTTAATTAATATGTCGTGATTCACAGTATCGAATGCTTTTTTAAAATCTATAAATATAGCTGTACATATTTTATTGGAATTTATACTTCTCGAAATCATAGTTTCTAAATTAACAATTGCATTGAGAGTACTTGATTTTTTTCTAAATCCAAATTGGGAATCACATATGATGTTATATTTATCTAAAAAAATGACTAGTCTATTATAAAATAATTTTTCAAGTATTTTTGAAAATATACAAAATATATATCTTAAATATATTTATATTAGTCATACATGATATATATATATATATATATATATATATATATATATATTTCCTATATATTATATTTATTTTATAATTTCTTTATTTACTAATTCTTAAAATACTCACTTGGGAATAATTATACATTTAAAACTAGTGTAAACCTATTATCAAGGATATGTGTTTGGATTTAGGTCAAGGAGTTTGAGGACAGGTTAATAATATTATTTACCAGATACATTTTTTATAATATGCATTATTTTATTAAATAATGTAGCTAATTTATCTTACTACGTAGATTTTATCTTACCTAGTATATATATATATATATATATATATATATATATATGTAGCAGACTAACATCGTATAACTGGTGTGGAGATATTAACTTCCATCCAGCGGGTCCCCAGGTGGTGGATAGGGGAATCGACCTCCAGATATGGAGTGTTAGCTGCGAATACAAGAATAATATATTCAATAAGCAGTCCTGAACCAAAAATCAGAGAGATACCTTGGCAATATCTATTACTCTGTTGCCACCCGCACCAGGGTTACGGTATAAACCATTGGAGCAGTAATGGTGTTGATATTAAGCGGAAAAACCAACTCAAGGCCAACGGTTAATATTAATGAGTCAAATAGGCAACTGCCCGCAATGTAGTAGTGGCGAGCACATTTGCGTAATTAGCAAACGAAAAGCACATGAACACAAACAAAACCAAACAATCATGCCGCATCGTTCGTCTCGCGGATAATAAAGGAGCGCGTGTCAGGGTACAATGTCAGGCCCTGCATCACGAAAAACAAGCTACTGACTCATTAATACACCAGAAAACTAAGTTTTTAAAGAGTTCACAAAATATACATATATCGACTTTCAACATCAGAACTTTTAAAAGTGACTGCCAATCATCTGAACTTGTTGCATCTGCTATAGAACACGATATTGACATAATATGCATACAAGAACATAGATTATGCCATAAGGATATCGATATTAAATATAATATTTTAAACTATGGATGGACTCTTGTGACAGCATCTTCATGGAAAAATAAATCGAACAGCTCAATTGGTGGAATAGGCCTACTTCTAAGTCCCAGTGCAATAAAATCTTTAATAAATGTGGAAAAAATAAGTCCTAGAATAATTACAGCAAACTTCAATGGAAACCCTATTACGACAGTAGTTTCCTGTTATAGCCCAACAAATGTTTCTGATGAAGATGATGTTTCTGAATTTTATAATAACATGAGTTCATTTACTCGCTATGTACCAAAACATAATGTTTTAATAATAGCAGGTGATTTCAATGCACATCTGGGTATTGATCATGATAATAAATTTGCATATCATACTGAAACTAATAGAAACGGTTATCTACTTGATCACTTCATAATTGAAAACGGTTTGAAAAGTTTAAATACTAAATTTCAAAAGAAAAGTGGTAAACTATGGACTCATACACATCTAAATGGCTTCAAATCCCAACTGGAATATATAATTGTCAATAATAAATGGATAAATAGTGCTAGGAACTGTGAAGCCTACAATACTTTCGAAGGTGTTTACTCTGATCATAGAATTGTTACCGCTACACTTAAATTAAGTTTAAGATCTAATAAAAAGTCAATAGTTAACAAAAAACGATATGACTGGACTACTCTGACAAAAGACAAATCTATTGAAAAGAATTATACAACCTATCTAAAACAACATTTCGAAGACTCAATTAAATCATGTAAAAGTACAAATGATAAATACTTAGCATTTGTTGATTCTCATGCAGAAGCAACAAAGAAATTTATACCGATTAAAATAAAAGAAAAGAAAAGAGTACCATGGGAAAATATAAATATAATAGAGAAACGAAACGCACTGAAACAATTGTCATTGAAAATGAAAGAAAATGCTAACACTAACCAAAAAATTGAGTTTAACAAAGCTAGAAAAAATCTCCAAGATACATATATAAACGAGCAAACTAAATATTTGCAAAAACAAATAGATGATATCAAGACAGCTGCAGATAATAAGAAATCCGCTATAGCATGGCAAATTGTAAACAACATTACTGGTAGAAAGACAACACATAGATATAAAATTAAAGCAAAATATGACAAAGAGCGTATACAAAAATGGAAACAACATTTCTCTCTATTACTAGGAAAAAATCCGATAACAACTAATCAAGACATAGTAAAAATAGTGGACAAAGAGCTTCAGATTGAGCAAGGTCCATTTACTATAAAAGAACTTGAAATAGTACTCAGAAAAACAAAGAAAAATAAAACCGCCGGATTAGATGAAATACCAGCCGAAGTATGGAAGACAGGTCACTTCAATCACATATTACTAGAATTCTGCAACGATGTGTACTCTCAGAAACCAATTGAATACTGGACGAAAGGTTGCATCCTCCCATTCCCAAAGGAAGGTGACCTCACTGTTACAGACAATTATAGAGGTATTACACTAACATGTATCGCGGCTAAAATATATAATACGCTACTAAGAGAAAGAATACAACCTACCCTAGATATGATCCTCAGACCAAATCAAAATGGTTTCAGAAATAACAGATCAACCGTCGGACAAATTCTAACTGTAAGAAGGATAATCGAAGGTGTTAAAGAAAAGAATCTTGAGGCCAGCCTAATATTTGTAGATTTCTCTAAAGCTTTCGACTCAATACATAGAGCAAAAATGGCAAAAATTCTTAAGTCATACGGTATTCCAATGAAGATAATCAACGCAATTATGATACTATATAGAGATACTAAATCAATGGTACGGTCACCTGATGGTGATACAGAATATTTTGATATAAATGCAGGTGTTCTACAGGGGGATACTCTTGCACCTTTATTATTTATTATTATACTCGATTACGTATTAAGAACATCTATTGATAAAAATAAAGATCTAGGCCTAACACTATCGAAACAACGAAGTAGAAGATATCCAGCAATCAATATAACAGATGCAGATTATGCTGACGACCTTGTAATATTTGCAGATTCTAGCAGAAATGCTGAAAACCTACTGAATGTCTTAGAAGAAAGTGGGAAAACAGTAGGTCTCAAATTAAATATTAAAAAGACGCAACACATGAACATAAACTCAAATAAAATGGTTAAATCTATAGATGGGGAAGTCTTCAAAAATGTCGATAATTTCATTTATCTTGGAAGCGAAATAGAATCGACCGATAAAGAAATAAAAATAAGAATAGCTAAATCCTGGGCAGCTCTAGACAAGTTAAGTTCCATATGGAAATCACCACTCTGCACAACTTTAAAGAGGAACTTCTTTAGAGCCGTGGTAGAATCTGTTCTATTATATGACTCTGAAGCTTGGACCCTAACTAAAAAACATGAGAAAAAACTCGATGGAACTTACATAAGAATGTTGAGAGCCATATTAAATATATCATGGAAAGAGCATCCAACAAAGATTCGCCTTTACGGAAATATTCCACCACTAACAAGTATAATACGTATACGAAGAACACGTTTCGCAGGCCACTGTTATCGAAGTGAGGAAGAAATCGTAAAAGATGTTTTGTTGTGGACACCGAACCATGGTACAACAAAGATTGGACGACCCAGAAAAACCTATGTAAAACAGCTATGTGATGATACGGGACTGACGACTGAAGAACTGAAGACAGCTATGAAAGACAGGATGACGTGGAAGAAAATTGTTGAAAATGCTCGGGAAACTATCCCGATCCGGTAAGGTAAGGTAACATCGTATATAGTTTCAATGTAGTTGTTTTTAAGTTTATATTATATATTTTTAATTAGTTATTTTATTAGTTGTGTATTATGTAATAATTATAATGTTAATTTCGTCTAGTGATTTTTTGTGTTTTTTAGTTAATGTTATTTAGTTTATTATATATTTTTAATTAGTTATATTTTTGTTTTCTTTTATGGAATAATTATAAAAGTAGAAATATTGATTTTATGTATATTGATTTTTGTGTTTTTTTATTTAGTGTTATTTATTTTTATTTATGCTGCGGTCAAGGAGATGCACAATTTTTTGATTGGATACTTATAAGCCACGCCTCCATATACATCCCATGTTAAATCTCAGCCCGACAAAATCGTACATCCGAGATTGCGTGTGCACGAAATATACGCTGCAGTTCAGCAAAAATGACCTATACGTCAATAAAAATAAGCCTCGCCCATAACATAAGTACATTTGTCAATAATAATAATACATTTTCCTAAATCTGTGTTTTTTTGAAATTTTTAATTCAAAATTTAATATCAACAAACTATTATAATATAATGTCACATAAATCTATTTATAATACAACTATACATATAATAATAATATTAGTAGACTTATATTCACAAATTGATCAAGTTAAGATAATAAATACGTGGAGAGATTATAGTATCACATCAAAATAAAGATTTTAATATAAACCAAAATAAATATTTAAAAATGTTCAATTGAATTTATTATATATTTTAGAATAATCTAATATTATTATAATTACTATATATATTATAGTAACCACCACTTTTTATGTTACCTACTAAACCAAAAAACTATAAGTTTATGATATTAAATATAAAAAATGATAAATTAAAGTATAACATATCAAATTACATATATCTAAAAACGATTTAAATAAAATGACATTGCAATTAGGCTACAACATAATATTTTCTAATTAAATTAATAATTAATTATAGGTTTACGTTTTATATACTAATAAATTATATCAAATATAATATTAATTATCTATTTAATAATATATGCTATACACTTCAGTAGTTGCATGCAATAATGTATCAAATGATAAGCACCTAATGTTATAGTATTAATTATTTAAGTTATAAACTGTAACATTTATATAATATAATTTCTGAAGTAACACATATATATTAATTGTACTGGTATATATAATTTATTAATAATATATAATATTATAGTTACACATTTCTTAATTATACTAGTATATTATATACCCATTATACATATTAATTTATTAATCTATTATTTTAATAATACTTATATTATACAGATATATTAATAAAATATGAAATAATAATAATGGAATATTAATGGCAATCAATTACAATATGTTATATGTATATTATATACATCAATAGATATGTCTGTTCTATTCCATCGTATGGATGTGTACATGTTTAATTTATGTACTATCTTACTGTATATATTATTATACATAATTGTTATAACTACATGTAAAACTTATTTATAAACAATAACTATAAAAACATCATAATATTAGAGGTTTACACATTAAAATATATCTGTTCGTCCATATCCATCGCCTTCTTCTGGCCCCATTTTGATCTAATAGATAAGTTTCTGCGACAGACTTTTACATGTGTTCATTTCATATAATAAATACTGGAAATACTATTATCGGTAACTATTTAAGAAATATTATATTATATTTGTAATTAATATTTATACCTAAATATAAAATTAGGTTATATATATAAATTTATTTAAATATTATTTTTGAATTTAAGTTATTGAAAAAATAACCAAGACTGTATTACATTTATATTTTGTTCATATTCATAAAATCTACTTTACATGCACAAATGATACATAAAACTTCTCTTCTGAATACTGTAAAATATACTAATTTACAACATATTACTATACTAAATACAATACATATATATGCCGTAATACTATACCCAATACACTATGCCATTCTACTATAACTAATAATATATCAAATACACTACGCCATTCTACTATAACTAATAGTATACCACGTAATACTATACAAACAATATTTAAGAATCATACTTTATGTGGTCAATTAGGGTAGATGACGAGAAGCAATTTTACATTTTATTTAATTATAATTAATGATAATTATCAACCTGAACCAAAAATTATGTTAAATATTATTAACCGTGTTAATAATATAATAATGCAAGTTATAACAATATAGAGTTATCTCCAGTACACTTCATTATAGTAGTACCTAAATACACATTAAGTTACTCTAAGCAGGCAATAAATGAATAAATAATATTGATATCGTTGGCGGGCCTATGTGTGTGCGCTGAATACGCAGTGTTCGTAACATGTATTCACGGAATATCAATTGTAAATATGGGTAGAATTTATTATTCTATTATATCTACACCGGTGTGTATATTCCTGGCGGAAGGGCCGTTGCCCATATCACTAGGTATGACTAGCTAATGATTACGACTAGCTAATGATATTGTTCATCCACGGGTTCGGCATTACGGATCTGCTAGTATTTCATGAACGCATCCCAGATATTCTTTGACGAATTTAGATCTGAATATCACGGATTTCTTCTATATTCGAAGGGCTATTATTTTCTTTGTTGAACTCTATTATGAAAATAAATATAATTTATTATTATAATTCACAAAATATGAATTTATAATGTTTTAACCAGTTTAAATATTTCAAGTTATATATTTTCAATATATAATTGATTTATAAAGTAAATACATATCAAATCCATAACTAAATAGAACTTTTAAAAATAATCGATAGTCAACTACAATAGTCTTATTGGGGATATAAAAATTGTATGTAATATTTATAAATAAAATGCTTGCATATATAATATATTATAAGTAGGTTGCATATTAAGTCCTAGTTATCAGTGATAAAAAAGATTTAGCAGTTCTAATAAATTAATGTGAATAAAACATATTTTTAATTTAAATTTGGTCATGATTTAACTATAAAAGAAATCAAATATACCGTGTTTAAATATTCAATTTTCATAGTTATATATATATATATAAATGTAATTCAATTAATAAATATAATACAAAATATAGAGTTGCAATTATATAAAATATTCTTAACCTTTAATCTATCACATAGATTTTAGATATCATTAGGCGCAGTTGATTTCTTGCAAATGTCATTCATTTCGGTTCGTCGTCACTTTCATCGCTTCGCTGAATTCTAGACTTGTCCATTCTTCAATTATATCATCTTGTCATTGGGTTTTGCTCTTCCTATTCTTCATGTGCTAACCAGGATAACTTGATGAATAGTCTTCGATATTGAGTTGGATCTTGAGACATCGCAATACCATTTCAGTTTTCTTTCAATAACCATCACCAATAGTTCTACGGTCAAATTTCTTGTATTTTATTTATTCTATACACCAAGTGATATAGCATATTTTATATATAATTAAATTCAAGTAAAAATTAATACATTATGAATATAATTATAAAATATTGATATGTCTAATGATGTAAGTTATTACTACAATAAAACAACATAATATAATAGATTATTATTATATAAATATATGAAGCTGAATATATAGTATGGCATGCATTAGTAAAATTAGGTATATAATTAAAAATCTAGAATATGAATATAGTTTATCAATTAATTTATAAAACGGCAGTTGATATCAATAAAATATATATAAACTACTGGCGGTATTCTACTGCTATGAGTATTTATAATGATACACTATTACACATAATTTAAATACAAATTCCATGATAAATATATTCTATCATGCAGTTCATATCTAATAAATGTATGATTAACATATACTTATATTGATATAATTCTAAATATTTAATCGGATTCAAGTTAGTTTCTAACACTAAAATACATTCATAATTAAATATTAACTCAACCGATTATACATTAATTACATAAGATTAATAATATTCTTATAAATAATTCTTAATAAAATCTAAAAATTGTTAATTATATATATTTTTTAATATTATGTTATCACATAATCTTAAATATAATTGAACAGATTTGAATATAAAATGTTTATTTTTGAGTTCAACAGTATACATAATAATAAGTTATAAATACATTAGTCATATAGTTATTCATAGAAATGCAAGTTCTCAATTCAAGTAAATAGAAAACATAATAATCCTATCGAGAAGTAGTAGTAGTAGTATTCCGCTAGGTGTAAGTACCTATACAGGTTTGTATTCTTGTGCTAAGTTTCTACGCGTAATGTGAACTGTAATTATCGCTGGGGTACAATACACGTTGTTTATAAGGTACAAACCACGTGTTCGATAAGGTACAAACCACGTGTTCGATAAGGTACGATGTGAATTAGAAGTACGTGAACAAGTAACTACGAGCTAGGTTTGCGATACTTGCCTAGCTCACGAAATGGTAACTATACACGTGTATTATAGTGCATAAGGGTGCATAGGGGTGCATAGGGGTGTATATAGGATAAGATATTGGACCGGTAATGCACAGCCGGGAAATACGTGAAATGATATCGTGCGTTGTTGTCAGTATACTATAGTCATAGTAGTAGTAGTAGTAGTAGTAGTAGTAGTAGTAGTAGTAGTAGTAGTAGTAGTAGTAGTAGTAGTAGTAATAGTAGGAGTAGTAGTAGGAGTAGTAGTAGTAGTAGTAGTAGTAGTAGTAGTAGTAGTAGTAGTAGTAGTAGTAGTAGTAGTAGTAGTAATAGTAGTAGTAGTAGTAGTAGTAGTAGTAGTAGTAGTAGTAGTAGTAGTAGTAGTAGTAGTAGTAGTAGTAGTAGTAGTAGTCGGTAGTAAAACAACTTGTCGTATGTTGTAGGCGGGAGAGGACATCATGTCCTCCTAGCTAGGTTATACCGGATGTTATTTGAAGCAGGAAAGTGAACAGTCCGTCTGATCCGCTACAAACCACGCCCACATTCGTAACGTGGTTACGTGAACACCGCTTTCTTTCTGGACACCGGGGTTCTAGTGGAGGCGCAAGGATGGTTCTTAAGATCCTTTATGCGATGTTCCATATCGGTGCGCATGTCCGTCGGCTGTTTGAGCAGGGTGATCACGACGTGGTCGTCTTGACGCTGGAACAACATATCGCCTTCGAAACTCACCAGACCGTGACGTCTCGCTCTCAGAAGTATTCCGACCACCTGCTATTGTGTAATGCTGTGTTAATAAAGTATTAATGTTATACTTAGTATATTGTGGAAGTTATCTGAAAACCATACCAAATCAACAAAATGTAGACCCACAAAATCACACTTTTGATCAACAACAAAATGGTATGTTTCACAATACCCACAATCGATCTTCTACAATATCATTCAAGATAAATAAATCCAGTGAATACATATTCAAGCGAGCAAATGCAAGTTCCGCGATGATACAGAAACAAACAAAAGTATCATAGAACAATTGATACGAGGACATAATCATAAAGCCGTTCAAAATGAACTACTATGCAAAGAAGAACAAATCACCTTAGCTCTAAACATCGCCATAATACACGAGGCGAAAATAATAGAGGTGAAATACTGTCACCAAAACAACCCGGTTAGAAATTCTCAGATAGATGCGCATTATTATAATAAGAGCAACTTCTTTTCCTTGAACCTTCAACATGACCTTGTAAAATAGTATTTTCCAATGTGTCATGTCGTGACACGTGACCAAACCATCTCATTTTTATACTTTTAACTTTCTGTAAAACACGTTCATATGATCCAATTCTGATATCATTTCCTCATGGATATATACATTTTTATTTCGTTGTATGTATGTGATATTTAGCATTCTTCTAGGTGACTTAGATTCAAAAGCATTAAATCGTTTCTTAGATTCTTCGATAAGAGTTCACGTTTCAAAGCCGTAAAAATAATGGGGGGTAGAATTAAGGAATTGTAGAGGTTGAATTTAATTTTAAAACTTATTTCTCTACTTCTCCGGATCATTTCCAATCTTACCGTTATGGATGTGGCCATAGCAATAATAATTATTTCACTTTTGCTATTGTCTGTTAGTGCACTAACATGTTACCACAAGATATTTGACAACTTGTTCTTATTTTGTTCTCCATACATACTTATTGTCAGAATTTTACTATTACATTTATTCGGATCAGAATCATTAACTAAAGGCTTACTCTTTTAATGACTTATTTCCATTCCATATCTAGTAGGCATTGTCACACTCTCGGTATTTCAAAAACCATAGATACTACAACAAAAATCATATAGAATAAAATATTCATAAATATATAAATAGTCTAAAAAAGTATTTTTTATTTTTTAAATATTCATATAACCTGATTATTTTATTACGTACAAGAATATACAAATGTATCGATATAAAATATAACACTATATTATTTAAAAAATAAAGCATTCTAAAAAATATATATATAATTTGTATATTTGTTATCAAATATTCATTAAGTTATAAGCATATGTCTAGATGTCATATACGTCCCTAATACGGACACCCTAGATATCTTTATACAGACCCTCTATAACCAATGCGCAGCGTATTAACTTTTCTGATTTTCATAAAAATCGCGTGCATTATAATATTAATACCACCAATAAAGCTAAATCTAAATTGTTTATTATTTAGATACTATATTATATTATTAATTAAAAAAATAATAAAAATAAATAAATTATTAACTAATTAAATTAGAATAAGTTATTCATAACATTAATTATAAATTAATGTAATTATAATTTGTCTGATTGATTCAATAATATATAGTTTATCTAGTCGTATATAGGGTGTCCGTATTAAAACACATGGTGTCTCTATTCGAACATGGGTACCGAATACGGACACCCCCGTTATCTATTGAAAGATTAAATACAATTTTAAAATTACAATAATATCTATAATC
The DNA here is from genome assembly GCA_964019155.1 of Osedax fenrisi. Lineage (NCBI taxonomy): Eukaryota > Metazoa > Annelida > Polychaeta > Sabellida > Siboglinidae > Osedax > Osedax fenrisi. The sequence goes on from OZ025239.1 coordinate 26,675,664, forward strand.
ATAAAATATTAATATAATGTAATTTTTGAATACAAATAATGAGTTATAAAATATTAAGATCATTTATTGCTAGTGTCCGTATTAGGTTACTTTCTCCTATATTTAAATATATTTTAAATATTAAAATATTTAAAACAAATATATCAAGGATATGTATTTCTGTCAAATGAAAATACATTTATATTTTTAATTGTATTTCTATATAAATATGTTAAAAATAAAATATGATAAAACTTATATTGAATAAACCTGTACATCTTCCCTGCGCTCAAACCTCAATATTATCGTTGTGTTATATTTGCTGAGCATCTGTTCATAACAAATTCTATTAAAGTCTAAAACTTCCTGCCAGATATTAGTTTTAACTGGACACCGGTTACTATTTGATATTTATATTAGATATCTACCAAACTATTAGATCAGACTACCCAACCTACATTAGTATTATACATTGGCGATACCATAAGTTATTGACATCAATGATATTTTTATTATAAATTATACTATTATTATAGCTAAGAACTATACCTAATAATAGATAGATAGATAGATATAGTTTATTGTTTAAAACAAACAAAATGACATAAAACAATAATAATAATAAAAAACAAATAACGAATATAAACGAATATATATAATGATTTATAAATTCCATATTACATATGGTTAAGATATAAAATTAACAAATGATATAATAAAAAAATAATAATAAAAAGGGGAATTATTCAGATGCAAGCACTTAATCACCGTATCAACTTTAGGGAAAGGGGTCCTCAATCCCTTTGCCTTGGGGGTTCAAACTTGACCCAAGAGTTTGTCCACTGACACCCGTAATACCCGATAAATAATGATAAAGAGAATGCAACAGAATAAATTAACCCCATAAAACTAAAAATAAAATAATATAATAATTGAATAATAAAAATTAATAAAATAAAATAAAATTTAAATATTAATACAATGAATTATCAAGCCTTGTAATAAATTGATTGACCGAAGTTGCTGAACACGTATAATTAGATAGCAAATTCCAAGTTGAAATACGATTACTAAATTATTTCAGAGTAACATTAGTCTTGCATTTGTCTTTTCGAACTTTAAGGGAAGGACCTCGACTTCTTGATGAATACGTTTCAAGTAGCCCCGAGCAATCAACATCAACTAGACCATTTATAATTTAATAGGCAAGAATCAGATCAGCCTGTAACCTGCGTTGAGATAATGAAGTTAAGTTTAAAAATAATAACCTATTTTCATAATTTGTATATGGTATACCACATCTATAGAAAAGCCTTTTAGTGAATGTCCTTAGGACTTTTTCAATTTTATTTTTTAGGCCTACATATATATTAGAAGGGTTCTAAATACAAGAATTATATTCTAATAAAGATACATCCAAGAATATTAATATATATATATATAACGGAAGAGTTTTAAATAAATACAATCAATGAGCCAATATGTGTTGTCGGTATATCCATTATATATAACAATAACTACAAGCTAACTCAATTACTAAACATATGATACTATAGTAGCATATGTCGTATAGGTGTATTACCTATCTAAAATGGAGATGTTATTATATATTCTGTATTTATATAAACTTTCCGAAATAATTGAATTATTATAGATTTATTTAGAATATTTAATAATAATTATCATCATCATCATCGTCGACACCATGGTTATAAGAAATACTCCCAAGTATAGTTGTATAGTAATCTTAACAATAACAAATATACTATATAGTAGACTATGGACTAGCTACTAATCCTATATATATATATGACACTATAGTATGTCATACACCTACTAGATATAGTATTTCATAGTTCGCCTTACATATACCAACACTACAATGTAATCATGATTACTAATATAACTAACTAATTATATGTACTACATTTGTTATAGGTTAACCTATGTGTTTATTATTTAATGAAACCCGATCATGTATGAACTATATGAATGTTATATACGAATATGCTCGATATCAATGTAAGCTTAATTTGTTAGATATGAAACACCCAGGAATTATTTGTTATGCATTTTGTATTTAAAAGTATTTCAATAATAATATATTAACCAAAAAATTATATTGTCATCAAAATACAAATGATTAAAGACGAATATGTAATATATTTATATTCACACAAATATTATATTAATAAACAATACTTTTATTGGTATATATAACCACATTTTATTTAACCATCTACAATTTCAATATAATATATACATTAGTATAGGTATACTAATAGTATCATATACTAGTATTATATAATAATGATAATAATGTTTTCTATACATTTAACATATCTATGGGTTTCATGGATGCAGTGTTGTTGATATCTATGTATTTTCATTGTGTTATTTCATTGATATTATTCACTTGGGGAATTAACTCGGATTCCTTTTCACGCATGACCTTGAATGCGTTACGGATGGTAACCTCCGCTGCCCCGGTTGCTAATCGAATTTCTGTTATCACGTGATTATATTATTAAGGGAATGTAGTACGAATAATGCATTAATTAATAATTCCATGAAATTAATGAAATAACGCTATTATTATGATAGTTAAAAAACTCTATTCGTATTATATAATTCAGCTTATTAACTTTTAATAACTGATCAATATGGTTTATATATTATTAATAAAATATTAAATTTATATTATTATATATATATATATATATTGTGGAAATTTGTGGAGAGCTCAGTTTACATAGTATCCTCGGCCCACATTTCTTCATATATATCCGTAATTGATATGATGATGTGGTGATGATAACTCCAATCCACCGGCTCCCCAGGTTGCGGATAGGGGAACGGCCATTAGATATAATGGTTAGCTGCGAATAATTAATTAGCAGTGCCGGACAAAATCCTGGTTGCCCTTTGGCAAGGCAAAGTACCTGTTAGCCACCCACGCAGGGTTACGCAAATGTGTATGGAGTGGCGACCGCACATTTTATCTAGCCATCGAAAGCAAAATGACTACGACTTCCCAAATATCTTCATCCCGCATCGCTCGTCGCGCGGAACAAGGAGCGCGTCCTGCAAATCCTACTCAGGTTGCAGTCGATAAGTTAGCTACTGAGTGTAAATGTAAATGTAAATGTAAAAATCAAATCAAATCAATACCAAATGTATCTCTAATGAAAGCAAGTAGAGTTCTCCGAGTTGCCACCTTCAATGGACGGACATTAAAAAATAAAAATAAAATTTCTGAAATAATTGCATCAGCAAATGCTACGCAACTCGATATAATTTGTTTGCAAGAACATAGATTTATACACGAGGATGTCAATATACAAAAGAATATTCTATTGGAGAATGGCATATGATAACAGGTTCAGCATGGAAAAACAGTGTAAACGCTGCTACAGGTGGAATCGGTTTTCTAATTAACAAGACACCATTTAATTCTCTTGTAAACGTTACTTTAGTATCCAAAAGGATAATGATCGTCAATTTTAATGGAAACCCACAAACATCTATCATAGTATGTTATAGCCCTACAAACGTATCGGATCCAATGGAAATAGAGAATTTCTATGATATTCTAAATTCTGCCACAAAACAAATTCCAAAACATAATGTGTTGATCATTTCTGGAGACTTTAATGCTCATCTTGGCATTCAATATGGATTCATGTTCTTATTGCATGAAGTATCAAACAGAAATGGGATCTTTCTCAAAGATTACATTTTAGAAAATAATCTACTATGTCTTAACACTTATTATCAGAAAAGGAAAGGCCAGCTATGGACACATAAGTCACCAAATGGAAATAAAGTACAGCTTGACTATATAATGATTAATAGAAAATGGAAAAATAGCAGCAAAAACTGTAGAGCTTATGGATCTTTTGAAAGTATAGCATCAGACCATAGAATTGTATCTGCCCATCTTAAATTAAGTTTAAGATCAAACAAAAAGAAGACTATCAAAACACCAATCTATGATTGGACAACTCTAAAGAATCCTGATATTCAAAAAAAAGTTTATTTGCGAAGTCTTAAAAAAGTTTGAAAACCTTAACGATGAAACATCCAACATATCAACAAATACTTTGTATGACCATTTTGAAACTTCTTGTAGAGAAACTGCAATTGATATCATCCCCTTCAAAGAAAAACTTAAAAAGAGATATCCCTGGGAGAATCCCGATATATGTTTTAAAAGGGATATGCTAAAAACAGCAGCTCAATTAAAGAACTCTTGCCCAACTATAGAAAATATTAATTCCTATTATCTATCACAAAAAGCACTATATGATACATACGATACTCAGCAAGAAATCTACCTTCAGTCGAAAATAGATGAAATCAAAGCTGCAGTATCAAACCAAAAATCAGCATGTGCCTGGAAAGTAGTAAATGATATAACTGGCAGGAAAAAGAACAATAAAGCTAAGATAAAAGCAACAAGTGGTGAAGAAAGAATTAAGTTATGGCACAATTATTTCAAAGATCTTTTAGGAAAACCACCTGAATCAAAAACATCAACTATAACAAATATTTCAAATTTGTTGAATATAGAAACTGGAATCTTTACGAAATATGAACTTGAAAAGGCTATAAAAAGTATCAAAAATGGAAAAGCATGCGGGTTAGATGAAATTCCTGTGGAAATCTGGATAATACCAAAATTTCAAGATATCTTACTATTCTCCTGCAATGAAGTATACGAGCAAAACACTATCAGTATATGGAATAAAGGCTGTATAATACCGCTACCGAAGAAAGGAGATTTAACCTCTACAAACAACTATCGTGGTATCACTCTAACATGTATAGCTGCAAAGATATATAATCTAATGCTTTTAAATAGAATAAGACCTGAAGTAGTTGAGATATTAAGAAAAAACCAAAATGGTTTTAGAACCAATAGATCTACTACTGGCCAAATACTCACGGTTAGAAGGATCATTGAAGGTGTAAACGAAAAGAATCTAACAGCTACACTCCTTTTTATTGATTTCTCCAAAGCTTTCGATTCCATACATCGAGGAAAGATGGCAGAGATTCTTAAAGCATATGGAATACCTGAAAAGATCATAAATGCAATTATGATAGCTTATAAAGATACTAAATCAATTGTGAGATCAGATGATGGAGATACGGAATTTATAAATATAACAGGAGGTGTGTTACAAGGTGATACACTAGCATCATTTCTGTTTATAACATGTCTTGACTATGTTTTGTAAATGTCACTTGATCGAGATAATGTTCTTGGTTTTACCCTATCTGAGAGAAAGAGCAGAAGACATCCAGCAATAAAAATAACAGATGTCGATTATGCAGATGATCTAGCTATAGTAACTGATAAAACGAGCGAAGCTACAATTCTTCTACATAAAATTGAAAATACGGCAAAAGAGATTGGTTTGAATATAAATGCAGGTAAGACCGAATTCATAAGCATAAATCAAGGAGAAAATGAAAAAATAAAAAGCCTAAAAGTCAAGGACATTAAAAAAGTATCCGATTTTAAGTATCTTGGAAGCTATATTCAATCAACAGAAAAGGATATGAATATAAGACTGGCTAAAAGCTGGGCAGCTTTAAATAAGATGAACGCTATTTGGAAATCTAGATTACCGGATAGAATTAAAAGAAATTTCTTCAGAGCAACTGTTGAGTCGGTATTGGTATATGGATCTGTAAGTTGGACACTCACAAAAGCTCTGGAAAAAAGACTAAGTGGAAACTATACTCGCATGTTACGGGCAAAACTAAACAAGTCTTGGAATGACCATCATACCAATAAAGAAATATATGCAAATATACCGGATATATACACGTCGATACGACAGCAAAGACTTCGTTTTTCTGGTCACTGTTGGAGAAATAAGTGCGAAATGGCATCAGATACTATTCTATGGCAACCTACCCATGGTGAGAGAAAAAGAGGATGGCCGCGAAGAACATACGTTGATCAACTCATGGATGATACACTGTGTAATGTAAATGAACTAAAAACCGTGATGGACGATAACGATGAATGGAAGAAGAGAGTAAAATACTGCCGAGCAAGCTCGACCTGGTAAGGTAAGGTAATATATATATATATATATATATACTATAGTATTGATTCAAATTAAACTGGATTATTTATGATTTCGAAACAAATGAAACGGATCTAGTTGGTTTCGAAACCTCGATATGTTCAATACTTTAATAATTAATAAGTTCGAATAATTTAAATTAATTTAAAAAATCTTGTTCGTGACTTATATATCGCTGGGCGACAATAATAAAAAAATCTCTCTTATATAGCGAAACATATATATATATATATATAATATATAAACCCATTGTTGATTTCTCATATGGTGTATTGCGTACAGCCATGTATATTGATGTGGCCGCTACTGTGATCGCACTTCGACTAAAGAAAATAATATAATTAAATGTTGTTATATATTTATGTATATATACATACAAATTACATAAAAATATACATGAAAATTATAATTTTCAATAATAATAGTAATAGAAATATATATATATATATATATATATATATTATTCATTTTTGTTATATTAGTTTGCGTTCATTATATTTTATTCAGTTTTATTTTAATATTTTCATAATCATTTAATAATTCATATTTTTATTATTAGTTTGCGTTTATTATATTTTATTTAGTTTGGATCAATACGATGATGAAGTGGTCGAAAAATTCATTATTAATATTCCATATATTTTTTCATTTTTACACCCTTCTGAGTTATATATATATATATATATATTAAACTCTTGACATATACATATTATTTAGATTATTATAATAATATTGTTGTTATCAATATATATTCTAAAATAAAAACTATGAAAAAAATATATTCTTTAAATTATTTGTTTGACCAATATTGCAAAAGTTTATCAATTCCTGTGAGAAAATAATAAGTCATTTTGATTTTATACCTCCTTAGTATTTATAATATATATAGCAGTATTATATATATATATATATATATATATATATATATATATATATAATTTAATTTATTTTACCGCTATTATCATTTTTTATATGCTATTTTTATTTATTAATCAAAAAATACATAAAATGCTGGATATATCCAGTGAATAAACTGTTTAATGGACTTATGTTCAATATATAATTTAAATTAAATCTGTACAAATGGGAATCGAAAGAATACATTTTTAATACTGTAGAACAATGGCAACCGTTCTACCATCTTTGTAATACATGTAAATCTATAAATTATATAATAATCATACGGTGTTCTCGTTTAGAAACGCGAGTCTATAGGTTTATATGCACGTCTAGATGTATGCATGGATACAAGCTAGTATGTATTACCTATACATAGATATTAACCCTGGTAGTATGTCCATTTCTATTGCTTTCATAGCGATACTTGTAGCGGTGTTCTGAATGTCTCTATTTAAATTCAAATTTGCACAATATCTAGACTGTGAGCGTATATAGGATATATTAGGATAATTATATATTAGTATATATAACATAAAATGTATACAACTATAGATGATACTATTAAAAAGTTCTTAATATACAAATATAGCTAAGAAGATATATATATATATATATATATATAACTATAGTTAAGAAATAGATATTATACAGGCGAGTGATACCGAGACTGTAGTATTATAGGGGCAAATAAGTGTCCTAATTAATACGATAAGGTCAAAGTTCACATGAATGACACTATAGAGAGTTAACGGTATCTCGGTTATTAAGCGAGACGTGGGTGATTTCTATAGGTAACCATGTATTCTTCGGGTGATGCTACGTTCACGCTGGTTTCAAGCGAATCTACTATTACTCGAAACATACGGCCAATCTTGGTTTTTGACACTTTTGACACGGCGCATATCTCTACATATATTATTTATAATATAATTTATGTGATTTAATTTATTAAGAATATATTAGTGTGTTCATCTAAATTTTATTCTAAAATAATAATTAAATTTATATAATATATATATATATATATAATTATAATTAATTTACAATATATTATTCTAGTATTTGTAATACTAATTAATATATTAGATAAATATGTAATTATTAAAATTGTTTTTTCTTTTATCTATAAATAAATAGATCTGTAAACATATAATTTACAAACAGAGATAACATCATAGTAAAAAGTATACATATACGTATATAAACCCTTAAACGTCCGTGAAACGCCTTCCTGCCGGCAAGCTAAAAAGAGGCATGCCGATATCATAGCATCTCTAGACTTGCCCTTTATACCTATTTTGTTGTAAATGTTCTTGAAATGTTCCATTCCTCGATCCTATTATGAATAGGATGTTATAAAATATATTATCTTAATAGATAATATTATTATAATATTTAATAAATGTACAATAATTCTTAATTTGAGTATAAAAATAAGATATATATATATATATATATATACATATTGTAATAATAATATATATTTAATACTTAATTATTTAGTTATTTATTAATATTTTATCAAATACATAATTTGAAAGAATGACTTATATGTATACAAAATATATGTGATGAATTAGTACCATTATATAATATGTAGTCTATTATAATAGTATATGTATGCGTATTTTTTGTCGTATAAAATGAAATATAATATAAACGTATTAATAATATACTAAAATGTAAACCACTACTATCTTCGGAATGTTCATCTTTTGCGCCATTTCCGAAAGATCTGCAAACGCAGTTACCAAATTTCTATTAGTAGAGGACCTTACATCTCGGTTCCTGTAGATTGGAACACCGTTCTCAAAGCCGGCTGCTCCAGTACCTCTACTAATCCTGGTGCTCAAGTCTTCACCCTCGAATATCGGGTTCTGTTAATCGGGTGAACATATCATCAATACACTATTGATGTATGTATATATATATATATATATATATATATATATATATATACAGTTCGATACCAGATACATAATGTATACTAATAGATAATTATCATATCGTCATATATGAGTCATATTTGACATATAGTATACTATAGTATACATTCTGGATGATAATAGTGTGAAGTGTACTTCCCTATAGGGCTGGATATCTGATTAGATAGAGTGACATGATATCGCACACAGTAGTTATACGTATATGTTAGTGAATTGTATGTATACGTATGTATCAGCATACGTACAGTGTCTGTCACAACTAATCGGTATGTCCATCATCGCCTAGGATAACGAATATGCTCAATTATATACACTAGGGGAACGTAACCTAATACGGACTATTTAACAATAAATGGTATTAACATTTTATGACTCATTATTGTTATTAATTATAATATATTAATATTATATGATTATAGATGTTATTGTGATTTTAAAATTGTAATTTAATCTTTTTATTCCATAGATAACAGGGGTGTCCGAATTCGGTACCCATGTCCGAATACGGACACCCTATACAGCACTAGATACATTATATATTATTGATGAATCAATCAGAAAAATTATAATTACATTATTTTTTATTAATTTTATGAACAATTTATTATAATTTAATTAGTTAATAATTTATTTATTTTTAATATTTTTTAATTAATAATACTATTTAATTATCTAAATAATAACATTTTTAGATTTAGCTCTATTGGTGGTATTAATATTATAACGCACGCGATATTTATGAATATCAGAATAGTTCATACGCTACTAGCTGGTTGATTATAGGGTGTCCGTATTAATACAACTAGAGTGTCCGTATTAGGGACTTATATGACCTCTAGATATATGCTTATAACTTACTAAATATTGTCTAACAAATATAGAAATTTTATATATATAATTTTAAAATGCTTTATTTTTTAATAATATAGTGTTATATTTTATATCGATACATATGTATATTCTTGAGAATTCTTGAAAACCTTAAGGTTTTAAGTTGATATTGTTTATCATAAATTTAAAACGTAATACAAAAATCAGTTTATTGGATATATCTGCAATATTTTTAATAATAAAAAGTTAAAAATATTTTTGTAGACTAATTATATATTTATGATTATTTTATTAATTAAAATTTTTTGTAGGTTTTTTGTAGATTTATGGTTTCTGAGATACCGAGAGTGTCCGTATTCGGGCACTGTCCGTATTCGGTTACTTTCCGCTATAGTTATGGAGTACAATTGTAGTCCATTAATAATAGAAATTATTCATAAACACGAAGATATTTAGAACGTACATTTATTGAATACTTTTGTTTGTAATATATATATATATATATATATTATCTTCTCGCTAGATAGCGCTAGGGCTTACCTCAGCGGGTCCGACACGTGACATGCCCTTGGTAGCATCACGGAATGTCCTCCACTCGGCACTTACATCTATTACCCTATCCGCTACCACTAGTCCGCAATCCGGACAAATCATGTCACCGGCGTGACTGTCGTCTATTAGGACGGCGTCCGGGTGATAAGGACACGCTATTTTCGCTCCCGCACCGCTGTGTGAATAACCGCATGTTACGTAACGATTATCGCGCACACCGCACACCGCACACACGTGTTTGCTTCCGGTGGAGGGTGAATAAATGTCGACACCGGAATGTGGTGATGTAGTGTATTCTATAATATGTGATATTTATTATAAATATAATAATTGTATATAACATCTTGAGGAGAAAAAAAAGAATCTTAAAATAAGAATCAAGTATCATAAATAATGATTTAATATATCGAATATATTAATTGTTTACATTAATTATTATAAAATTAGTATCAAGTAATACACGTTCAGCCATCTTAAATACCAATATACCGGTATATAGTTATAGTTGTTGTGGGTGGGTACGTGTGATCAAGTAGAGAACTGATAAGAAATCATTAAGAACAATAGGGACAAATACTTACAGGGAATATTAATGATATTTTGGAAATAGGTTTAGAGTGTAGTATATTAACGAGTGTAGTATATCTATGATATAAGGGAGAGTATACTTATATATATATATATATATATAGTTTTAATTAATTGTTGAAGGATATGCATATTATACTATGCGTTTATAAGCATAAGTTTTATATATGTATGTTAATATAAATATAATTATACATTAGAATATTATAATACTAACGAATCGCGTATTAGATAATTCATATTTATAAAATTATATAAACAGGCGATTAATAATAAAAAAAACTAAGTTTCTGAAAAATAAATTATGTAACTATTTGGTAACTATTTAGATTATAATTATTGTTTATTATTGTTTATTTATAAATTTAAAAAAATTGTAAATTTATTTTTTATATATATTATTTAATATAATATTTTATATAATACATATATATATATATATAACATAAATATTTATTATAATGTTCAATATAATATTTACAATGTATATTGATGTATTTTAATAGACTATAAGCTTATACGCAATATATTTTATGGGAAAATAATAGATCAAAATAAAATGTGGAAATATAATTATGAAGCATAATTATAATTAGTATTAGTGCTTTAAAAATAGGAAACAATATATATATACATATATATATATATATATATATATATATATATATATATATATATATATATATATAATAGGACGTATTATATTGTATAGCATAATATATATATATATATATATATATATAATTTAATTTATTACGTAATAATATATTCGCATAACACCCGACGCATATGCACATATATATATTGTATTATAAAATTAGTATCTAGGAATACACGTTTACCTAATATAAATACATATACGATATATAGTTATAGTTGTAGTTATATTGGTATGTAGTCATATTAATACTGGAACACATTATTTAGTGTGATTAAGAATAGATCTGATAAGAAATGTCATGAGTTATGCATCATAAGTTATAATTAATAATATATTAATTAATATAATTTGTTTGAATGGTATTACACATTATTAAATTAGTATACCCATTAAATAAAAATGGTATATAGTATACACACACACATATATACAGGGGCGGATACAGGAATTTTTCAAGGGGGGGGGCTGACATTCAATTATAAGTGTATTTTAAAAATGAGACTTATTTACTATGATAATATTCAATTGAAAAATATGTAGGTATATATATATATATATATAAATTAAATACTATATTAATTAAATAGAATAATATTTTATATTTCATTTAATAAAAACTATTAATCCAATAAATTAATCAATTTTATTCTTCTTGGAAATTTGGAAATAACATAATCATAATCGATTTATATGATAATATGTATATATATAATAAAGAATATCCATTTAGTGGATCTACACTCATAGTCGAACGTAAATATGTATTTATTGTTCTTAATCGGCTAAGTGAACGTTCACAATCACACGAGGTAATTGGGATAGTAGCCATCAATAAAAGCATATCATAGATATTAGGAAAAATAAACCTATAATATATATAAATTATATATTATTACTATATATATATAATTTAATGTAAATTTAACTTGACATGTTATTAAGAGTAGGCTAATTGCTATCGTATTAGGTAAATATTTAGTCTCTGTCCATTTAACTTCCCAGCAAATTAATTCGGTTTTTATTTAATGTATCTTTGGTAAATCATATTTGACTTATTCATAAAACTTTATACAATATATTTTCTTTCCACGAATATTTGTTTTCATTCATTACTTTTGGAATTAATAATGATCCAAAATATATATACAATATGTGTTTATTGAATCTTTCTTTCATCTCCATTATAAAATGATCCAATAATGGAATAGATATTACTTTTTTTAAATACTCTTCAGCTGATGAATCAAGTATATTTGTTTGTACGATCCTAGCTTTCTTTTATTTAACTTTGGTAAATAAATTACTTGATTTTAATATGATAATAAATGTGATGCTTCTTCATTCCATTCTAATTGTACTTCATCAATATTATCTCTACAAACTTGTATCCCTTTAATTACACTTTTAATATCTTGAGTTGCCTTATATGCATCTATTGACCTAATCTGGAGAGCAGTTGTTAAATTGTGTATGAATTAAGTGAATTATTACATACAATTGTAATTAATTAATTACATAATAAATTGTGTATTGCTCATAGAATTGTAAAGACCGTTAGCTGTTGTTATACTTTCTGAATTCCATGTTTTATTTTAATATATATCTAACATTATTACAAGTATAGCTCGATACAGTTCGATGAACAATCGCAAAGCATCATGTCTGGCACAAATTTGTTTAATATTTTCTTCTAGTAAACCTTGCCTCTTTTTTTGCCTCCTTTTTGCCTCTTAGCAGAATATTTAAAAAATATGCAGATTTCTAATAATATGCCCATCATATTTTGAAATATCGAAATTGTGCATGTATTGATAGATTTAATACGTGTGATCTACAGTGTACATATGTAGCTTTAGGTTACTTATTCAGAATTATAGTTGACGTTCCTTTTACTTTACCAGACATATGTCCTGCTCCATCGCATTCTTGCACTCTTACATTTTCAAGATTTAATTCCACTTTAGTTAGTATATCCATAATCAAGTTAGCTATATTTTATCCACCGTGATTTTCACATACTATGAAATAAATAAACATTTCAGTGATACACTTACTATCAAAATATCTAATTGCTAAATCCATTTGTTTATTATTAGGTATATCTGTGGTTTCAACAGCTAGTACACTAAAATATTTATATTTTTTTATTTCATAAATTATTCTTTCTTTCACCACATTCAAATATAAATTCATTTTGTGTTGTTTTTGAGGTGTATTTAGCATTTTTATTACACATTAAAAAGTGTTCTTTTAAGGTACCATTTCCATTATGGAAATTCCATAGGTTATACATGTATATACATATATACTATGCATAGTTTTAGAAGTGCATTGACATATCCTAGATTAGAATTTGTATCAGTAGAATACTCATTATTATCACGTAATGAAATATTTTGTCTTTTTATAAAGAATGATTATATCTAATATTTATTAAAATGTTGCTCTATTACATTCAATTTGCTTAGATATGGAATTGTTGACTTGAATTATAGATGATTGCTTCTTATTTTCTATCACTGCAATACAAAGAGAATTTTCTTCCAAAGAATTCTTGTGGTAAATAGTAGATTAATCTTTTCTTAAATTCTTAAATTTCAGCAATCGCACCTATAAATTTAATCAAGGGCGAAGTGACACATTTTCCAACTTGATTGTGATTAAATGAGAAACACATGGTTATATATATACACAATCTGCCATTTACTGATTCACTGTAGGATAACCATGGTTATAACCGAGTATTTCCATTTTCTTTATGATGTTTAAAAACGTGAACTTTGATGGATTGTTGTGCGAGTATTTTTTTAGCTGAAGATACCTTTCTTGATATTTTTTACTTGTTAATTCATTATAAGTAATGTCAATATTTTAAATTATATTACAATTAATGAATATATAAAAAAAAATATGTATAAACCTACCTATAATTGACATTGAAAGTTTTGATGATTTAACCACATCATATATTTTATAATCATGAGGGGGGGGGGCTAGAGCCCCCCTAGCCCCCCCTGTATCCGCCCCTGTATATATATATATCATATATGAATTAGTTAGATAGATGTCCTGCTCCTTCAGCGGTTAATGGGATATAGTCTACTTAGTAAATTGTACTATAGTACATAAATATATATATATATATATATATATATCTATATATATATATATATATATATATATATATATATATATATATATATATATATATATATATATTACAATGTTATATTATAAAACTAACTAAGTAGGTAGAGAATTCATATTTATAGAATAATAAAAACAGGTGATTAATAGAAAACTAAACTGTTGAATAATAAATTATGTAATTATTTAGTTTATAATAATTATATCACATTGTTTATTTATAAATTTAATTTTGAAAAATGTTTAATTTAATTTTCATAATTATATTATATTTATTATAATGTTAAATAGAATAGTACACTATCACAATTAAATTGTTATGTTTTAATAGTCTAAACAACATTAACGACACAAATGTATGTTACAAACATTGTGTATGTGTTTCCTATGTGTATTGTGTTATATATTATGTATACCACACTATCCGGTTAATGTACATAATCGGGAGTATTATTAACAATGGCAACCCAGTAAATAACAATATACAAATATGAACATATTATGTTCATAATATGAATATATTTATATGATTCTGCATATGTATTTGATAACATATTATGTGCATAATATGTTATCACACAAATATAATGTAAATATA
This sequence comes from Osedax fenrisi, assembly GCA_964019155.1. Classification (NCBI taxonomy): domain Eukaryota; kingdom Metazoa; phylum Annelida; class Polychaeta; order Sabellida; family Siboglinidae; genus Osedax; species Osedax fenrisi. Next base: position 26,690,970 of record OZ025239.1, read on the forward strand.
CATATTTATTTGACAACATATTATTATGATATTTTATTGCAATTATCCTATTTCATTAAATATAGTTAATATAGATATAATAGACTCCGATTCGCATAACTAGCAACTAGGTTTACTCATTGAGCTGTGTAATAACTGTAATATGTCATTGGTTGTTCCTGAAACATTAAAGCCTGTATACCAGTGTATCTTCCTGACATATTACTTTCTCCATCATATGACCTCGTAAATTACAAATATAAGTCAGTATACTGGAAAGTGGGAGCCAGGGAAAGCATCAACGAGACGAACCTCGAAGCTACGACGTGACGACCAAACTGAATACGGATTCTGTCTTCAGACGCAACAGAATCGACATACTACAGCAGACATCACCTCCGTCAATCCAGCCAATAGACATACCTGTCAGTTGCCCCCATGATTTAACATCACTAATTTCATTATCACGACCCCATCGCGTTATCAAACCCCTAGTGCGTTCCCTTACTAACCACAACCATAACTGTATGATCTTTAGATCCGCCATACTAATTATTATTTATTTACAATTATTACTTCCTCTTTCATTCCCTCTATATTTAATAACCCAGCAAACAGTAATAGCAGCATAATAGCAGCATAACAGCATATGCTAGAGCCTCAAATGTTTACATTGTGCTATTATGCTGCTCTTAAATGTATATTATGCTGCTATTATGCTGCTATTAATTTGTCACGCTATAGCGTATGTTATATTAATATATTATGCTGCTGTTATGCTGCTATTATGCTGCCCTTATGCTGCTATTATGCTGCTATTAATTTTAAAAGTATATTATGCTGCTATTATGCTGCTATTATTAGAAGAGCAGCATAATAGCAGCATAATATACTTTTAAAATTAATAGCAGCATAATAGCAGCATAAGGGCAGCATAATAGCAGCATAACAGCAGCATAATAGCGTGACAAATTAATAGCAGCATAATAGCAGCATAATATACATTTAAGAGCAGCATAATAGCACAATGTAAACATTTGAGGCTCTATAGAAAGCTATAGCATATGCTGTTATGCTGCTATTATTCTGCTCTTACTGTTTGCTGGGAAAGTTCATGTTATACATTTATAGTTTAATAGAAAGGTAAAATAAAAATCTATACTTATAATATATAGAATTTTAAGTATGTATTTATTAATAATGGTCTCATTTAAATAGAATGACTTATTATATTCACTTCCATTTTTAATTTAAACCCATAGACTATGGGCCATAGTTTACCTAAAAGAAATTTCTTAACATATATATATCTTAAATATATTTATATTAGTCATACATGATATATATATATATATGTATATATATATATATATATATATATATATATATATATATATATATATATATATATATATATATATATTTCCTATATATTATATTTATTTTATAATTTCTTTATTTACTAATTTTTAAAATACTCACTTGGGAATAATTATACAATTAAAACTAGTGTAAACCTATTATCAAGGATATGTGTTTGTATTTAGGTCAAGGAGTTTGAGGACAGGTTAATAATATTATTTACCAGATACATTTTTTATAATATGCATTATTTTATTAAATAATGTAGCTAATTTATCTTACTACGTAGATTTTATCTTACCTAGTATATATATATATATATATATGTAGCAGACTAACATCGTATAACTGGTGTGGAGATATTAACTCCCATCCAGCGGGTCCCCAGGTGGTGGATAGGGGAATCGACCTCCAGATATGGAGTGTTAGCTGCGAATACAAGAATAATATATTCAATAAGCAGTCCTGAACCAAAAATCAGAGAGATACCTTGGCAATATCTATTACTCTGTTGCCACCCGCACCAGGGTTACGGTATAAACCATTGGAGCAGTAATGGTGTTGATATTAAGCGGAAAAACCAACTCAAGGCCAACGGTTAATATTAATGAGTCAAATAGGCAACTGCCCGCAATGTAGTAGTGGCGAGCACATTTGCGTAATTAGCTAACGAAAAGCACATGAACACAAACAAAACCAAACAATCATGCCGCATCGTTCGTCTCGCGGATAATAAAGGAGCGCGTGTCAGGGTACAATGTCAGGCCCTGCATCACGAAAAACAAGCTACTGACTCATTAATACACCAGAAACCTAAGTTTTTAAAGAGTTCACAAAATATACATATATCGACTTTCAACATCAGAACTTTTAAAAGTGACTGCCAATCATCTGAACTTGTAGCATCTGCTATAGAACACGATATTGACATAATATGCATACAAGAACATAGATTATGCCATAAGGATATCGATATTAAATATAATATTTTAAACTATGGATGGACTCTTGTGACAGCATCTTCATGGAAAAATAAATCGAACAGCTCAATTGGTGGAATAGGCCTACTTCTAAGTCCCAGTGCAATAAAATCTTTAATAAATGTGGAAAAAATAAGTCCTAGAATAATTACAGCAAACTTCAATGGAAACCCTATTACGACAGTAGTTTCCTGTTATAGCCCAACAAATGTTTCTGATGAAGATGATGTTTCTGAATTTTATAATAACATGAGTTCATTTACTCGCTATGTACCAAAACATAATGTTTTAATAATAGCAGGTGATTTCAATGCACATCTGGGTATTGATCATGATAATAAATTTGCATATCATACTGAAACTAATAGAAACGGTTATCTACTTGATCACTTCATAATTGAAAACGGTTTGAAAAGTTTAAATACTAAATTTCAAAAGAAAAGTGGTAAACTATGGACTCATACACATCTAAATGGCTTCAAATCCCAACTGGAATATATAATTGTCAATAATAAATGGATAAATAGTGCTAGGAACTGTGAAGCCTACAATACTTTCGAAGGTGTTTACTCTGATCATAGAATTGTTACCGCTACACTTAAATTAAGTTTAAGATCTAATAAAAAGTCAATAGTTAACAAAAAACGATATGACTGGACTACTCTGACAAAAGACAAATCTATTGAAAAGAATTATACAACCTATCTAAAACAACATTTCGAAGACTCAATTAAATCATGTAAAAGTACAAATGATAAATACTTAGCATTTGTTGATTCTCATGCAGAAGCAACAAAGAAATTTATACCGATTAAAATAAAAGAAAAGAAAAGAGTACCATGGGAAAATATAAATATAATAGAGAAACGAAACGCACTGAAACAATTATCATTGAAAATGAAAGAAAATGCTAACACTAACCAAAAAATTGAGTTTAACAAAGCTAGAAAAAATCTCCAAGATACATATATAAACGAGCAAACTAAATATTTGCAAAAACAAATAGATGATATCAAGACAGCTGCAGATAATAAGAAATCCGCTATAGCATGGCAAATTGTAAACAACATTACTGGTAGAAAGACAACACATAGATATAAAATTAAAGCAAAATATGACAAAGAGCGTATACAAAAATGGAAACAACATTTCTCTCTATTACTAGGAAAAAATCCGATAACAACTAATCAAGACATAGTAAAAATAGTGGACAAAGAGCTTCAGATTGAGCAAGGTCCATTTACTATAAAAGAACTTGAAATAGTACTCAGAAAAACAAAGAAAAATAAAACCGCCGGATTAGATGAAATACCAGCCGAAGTATGGAAGACAGGTCACTTCAATCACATATTACTAGAATTCTGCAACGATGTGTACTCTCAGACACCAATTGAATACTGGACGAAAGGTTGCATCCTCCCATTCCCAAAGGAAGGTGACCTCACTGTTACAGACAATTATAGAGGTATTACACTAACATGTATCGCGGCTAAAATATATAATACGCTACTAAGAGAAAGAATACAACCTACCCTAGATATGATCCTCAGACCAAATCAAAATGGTTTCAGAAATAACAGATCAACCGTCGGACAAATTCTAACTGTAAGAAGGATAATCGAAGGTGTTAAAGAAAAGAATCTTGAGGCCAGCCTAATATTTGTAGATTTCTCTAAAGCTTTCGACTCAATACATAGAGCAAAAATGGCAAAAATTCTTAAGTCATACGGTATTCCAATGAAGATAATCAACGCAATTATGATACTATATAGAGATACTAAATCAATGGTACGGTCACCTGATGGTGATACAGAATATTTTGATATAAATGCAGGTGTTCTACAGGGGGATACTCTTGCACCTTTATTATTTATTATTACACTCGATTACGTATTAAGAACATCTATTGATAAAAATAAAGATCTAGGCCTAACACTATCGAAACAACGAAGTAGAAGATATCCAGCAATCAATATAACAGATGCAGATTATGCTGACGACCTTGTAATATTTGCAGATTCTAGCAGAAATGCTGAAAACCTACTGAATGTCTTAGAAGAAAGTGGGAAAACAGTAGGTCTCAAATTAAATATTAAAAAGACGCAACACATGAACATAAACTCAAATAAAATGGTTAAATCTATAGATGGGGAAGTCTTCAAAAATGTCGATAATTTCATTTATCTTGGAAGCGAAATAGAATCGACCGATAAAGAAATAAAAATAAGAATAGCTAAATCCTGGGCAGCTCTAGACAAGTTAAGTTCCATATGGAAATCACCACTCTGCACAACTTTAAAGAGGAACTTCTTTAGAGCCGTGGTAGAATCTGTTCTATTATATGACTCTGAAGCTTGGACCCTAACTAAAAAACATGAGAAAAAACTCGATGGAACTTACATAAGAATGTTGAGAGCCATATTAAATATATCATGGAAAGAGCATCCAACAAAGATTCGCCTTTACGGAAATATTCCACCACTAACAAGTATAATACGTATACGAAGAACACGTTTCGCAGGCCACTGTTATCGAAGTGAGGAAGAAATCGTAAAAGATGTTTTGTTGTGGACACCGAACCATGGTACAACAAAGATTGATCGACCCAGAAAAACCTATGTAAAACAGCTATGTGATGATACGGGACTGACGACTGAAGAACTGAAGACAGCTATGAAAGACAGGATGACGTGGAAGAAAATTGTTGAAAATGCTCGGGAAACTATCCCGATCCGGTAAGGTAAGGTAACATCGTATATAGTTTCAATGTAGTTGTTTTTAAGTTTATATTATATATTTTTAATTAGTTATTTTATTAGTTGTGTATTATGTAATAATTATAATGTTAATTTCGTCTAGTGATTTTTTGTGTTTTTTAGTTAATGTTATTTAGTTTATTATATATTTTTAATTAGTTATATTTTTGTTTTCTTTTATGGAATAATTATAAAAGTATAGAAATATTGATTTTATGTATATTGATTTTTGTGTTTTTTTATTTAGTGTTATTTATTTTTATTTATGCTGCGGTCAAGGAGATGCAAAATTTTTTGATTGGATACTTATAAGCCACGCCTCCATATACATCCCATGTTAAATCTCAGCCCGACAAAATCGTACATCCGAGATTGCATGTGCACGAAATATACGCTGCAGTTCAGCAAAAATGACCTATACGTCAATAAAAATAAGCCTCGCCCATAACATAAGTACATTTGTCAATAATAATAATACATTTTCCTAAATCTGTGTTTTTTTGAAATTTTTAATTCAAAATTTAATATCAACAAACTATTATAATATAATGTCACATAAATCTATTTATAATACAACTATACATATAATAATAATATTAGTAGACTTATATTCACAAATTGATCAAGTTAAGATAATAAATACGTGGAGAGATTATAGTATCACATCAAAATAAAGATTTTAATATAAACCAAAATAAATATTTAAAAATGTTCAATTGAATTTATTATATATTTTAGAATAATCTAATATTATTATAATTACTATATATATTATAGTAACCACCACTTTTTATGTTACCTACTAAACCAAAAAACTATAAGTTTATGATATTAAATATAAAAAATGATAAATTAAAGTATAACATATCAAATTACATATATCTAAAAACGATTTAAATAAAATGACATTGCAATTAGGCTACAACATAATATTTTCTAATTAAATTAATAATTAATTATAGGTTTACGTTTTATATACTAATAAATTATATCAAATATAATATTAATTATCTATTTAATAATATATGCTATACACTTCAGTAGTTGCATGCAATAATGTATCAAATGATAAGCACCTAATGTTATAGTATTAATTATTTAAGTTATAAACTGTAACATTTATATAATATAATTTCTGAAGTAACACATATATATTAATTGTACTGGTATATATAATGTATTAATAATATATAATATTATAGTTACACATTTCTTAATTATACTAGTATATTATATACCCATTATACATATTAATTTATTAATCTATTATTTTAATAATACTTATATTATACAGATATATTAATAAAATATGAAATAATAATAATGGAATATTAATGGCAATCAATTACAATATGTTATATGTATATTATATACATCAATAGATATGTCTGTTCTATTCCATCGTATGGATGTGTACATGTTTAATTTATGTACTATCTTACTGTATATATTATTATACATAATTGTTATAACTACATGTAAAACTTATTTATAAACAATAACTATAAAAACATCATAATATTAGAGGTTTACACATTAAAATATATCTGTTCGTCCATATCCATCGCCTTCTTCTGGCCCCATTTTGATCTAATAGATAAGTTTCTGCGACAGACTTTTACATGTGTTCATTTCATATAATAAATACTGGAAATACTATTATCGGTAACTATTTAAGAAATATTATATTATATTTGTAATTAATATTTATACCTAAATATAAAATTAGGTTATATATATAAATTTATTTAAATATTATTTTTGAATTTAAGTTATTGAAAAAATAACCAAGACTGTATTACATTTATATTTTGTTCATATTCATAAAATCTACTTTACATGCACAAATGATACATAAAACTTCTCTTCTGAATACTGTAAAATATACTAATTTACAACATATTACTATACTAAATACAATACATATATATGCCGTAATACTATACCCAATACACTATGCCATTCTACTATAACTAATAATATATCAAATACACTACGCCATTCTACTATAACTAATAGTATACCACGTAATACTATACAAACAATATTTAAGAATCATACTTTATGTGGTCAATTAGGGTAGATGACGAGAAGCAATTTTACATTTTATTTAATTATAATTAATGATAATTATCAACCTGAACCAAAAATTATGTTAAATATTATTAACCGTGTTAATAATATAATAATGCAAGTTATAACAATATAGAGTTATCTCCAGTACACTTCATTATAGTAGTACCTAAATACACATTAAGTTACTCTAAGCAGGCAATAAATGAATAAATAATATTGATATCGTTGGCGGGCCTATGTGTGTGCGCTGAATACGCAGTGTTCGTAACATGTATTCACGGAATATCAATTGTAAATATGGGTAGAATATATTATTCTATTATATCTACACCGGTGGGTATATTCCTGGCGGAAGGGCCGTTGCCCACATCACTAGGTACGACTAGCTAATGATTACGACTAGCTAATGATATTGTTCATCCACGGGTTCGGCATCACGGATCTGCTAGTATTTCATGAACGCATCCCAGATATTCTTTGACGAATTTAGATCTGAATATCACGGATTTCTTCTATATTCGAAGGGCTATTATTTTCTTTGTTGAACTCTATTATGAAAATAAATATAATTTATTATTATAATTCACAAAATATGAATTTATAATATTTTAACCAGTTTAAATATTTCAAGTTATATATTTTCAATATATAATTGATTTATAAAGTAAATACATATCAAATCCATAACTAAATAGAACTTTTAAAAATAATCGATAGTCAACTACAATAGTCTTATTGGGGATATAAAAATTGTATGTAATATTTATAAATAAAATGCTTGCATATATAATATATTATAAGTAGGTTGCATATTAAGTCCTAGTTATCAGTGATAAAAAAGATTTAGCAGTTCTAATAAATTAATGTGAATAAAACATATTTTTAATTTAAATTTGGTCATGATTTAACTATAAAAGAAATCAAATATACCGTGTTTAAATATTCAATTTTCATAGTTATATATATATATATATATAAATGTAATTCAATTAATAAATATAATACAAAATATAGAGTTGCAATTATATAAAATATTCTTAACCTTTAATCTATCACATAGATTTTAGATATCATTAGGCGCAGTTTATTTCTTGCAAATGTCATTCATTTCGGTTCGTCGTCACTTTCATCGCTTCGCTGAATTCTAGAATTGTCCATTCTTCAATTATATCATCTTGTCATTGGGTTTTGCTCTTCCTATTCTTCATGTGCTAACCAGGATAACTTGATGAATAGTCTTCGATATTGAGTTGGATCTTGAGACATCGCAATACCATTTCAGTTTTCTTTCAATAACCATCACCAATAGTTCTACGGTCAAATTTCTTGTATTTTATTTATTCTATACACCAAGTGATATAGCATATTTTATATATAATTAAATTCAAGTAAAAATTAATACATTATGAATATAATTATAAAATATTGATATGTCTAATGATGTAAGTTATTACTACAATAAAACAACATAATATAATAGATTATTATTATATAAATATATGAAGCTGAATATATAGTATGGCATGCATTAGTAAAATTAGGTATATAATTAAAAATCTAGAATATGAATATAGTTTATCAATTAATTTATAAAACGGCAGTTGATATCAATAAAATATATATAAACTACTGGCGGTATTCTACTGCTATGAGTATTTATAATGATACACTATTACACATAATTTAAATACAAATTCCATGATAAATATATTCTATCATGCAGTTCATATCTAATAAATGTATGATTAACATATACTTATATTGATATAATTCTAAATATTTAATCGGATTCAAGTTAGTTTCTAACACTAAAATACATTCATAATTAAATATTAACTCAACCGATTATACATTAATTACATAAGATTAATAATATGCTTATAAATAATTCTTAATAAAATCTAAAAATTATTAAAAAATAGATACTACATAAGCTTTCACGGTAGAGGTAAACATATATATGTATTGAACTATAAAATATCATGTTTGTTAACATTGAGTCAGCTTACTAGTTAACATATTTACATACATACTAATATTTCAACAACAAATTATTGTTGAACAATATAGAAAATATATATGCTAGTATTATGTCGATATATATGTAAATAAATATATTATATATAAATCTCGTTATCTAAATATATATATATATATATAAACAAGTGTTTAAAATATATATACATTTTTTTTACATAAAGATACATTAATATCAGTACATATATTAAAGATTCTATATAAATAATGTATAAAATTAATATCTTATTAAAAATATTATTATAATAATTATAATGATTAATAATAACTGGTTATACAGTTTAAAAATTAATATGCATGACTTATTTATTGAATATTAATTCATAATCTGTTAATCTAATTATATTTAAATATTTATTTAAATTTATTAAATGATTTAGGAACGGCGTCCGCTTATCACCTGCGATAAATTATAGAAACATTTAGAATACCTTTCCCAACTTTTTAATCCCCCGATTATAATATTGTTTATTATAAAGTTACTTTAAATGTATATGTGTCATATGATATAATATTATTATAATAATTATATGACATATCTACTTTAAAAGTAACATTTTAAGAAACTTTTAATTTAAAATTATTTAAAAATAATAATAATTATAATCATTATAATAATGATAATAAAATCCATACATGTAGTTTCTATATGATATTTTAAATTTAGAATGTTATATTATATATTATATATTCGTAATTATATATGATCATATTATAAGCAGATTATAAATTTAATTTAAAATTACTAAATAATGAATTTTGAAATTGTTCAAATTTTAATATTAAATGTGATATAATAGTCAGATAATACAATTTTATTAATAAATAACTATATGTATATTATTTTCATTAATTATATAATATTTACTAACTGAAAAATCAATAGTTAATCCATTGTAGTCTTATATTTTGTATATATATATTTAATATAAAATTAAATTTAAAATAATACGAAATAAATATTTAATTATAAATAATAGCAAGGAAAATAAACATAGGTTACGAGAGTTCACATACATCCGGGACATAAATGTGTATTTCTCCTTGACCGCATAGAGTGGAAAAGCTGAGATTCTACGAGATATGCTTCTCCTTGACCGCAGCATTAAATATAATTGGTTGGACCAATGAACCGTCGCGTAGAAATAATATAATTTGAATTATATTAGATTTAATAATATTGTTTCATTTTTGATTATACCTTGAACGTGGAGGTTTGTAAAACATTATATTGTACAGAATAGTATTCTATGTTAATTCCAAAGATTTTCCAAAGGAAAGATATTGCACTTGTGTATATTTGTGTAACCTAATAATTCGATATGGCCATCTAGCGGTATTAGTCAGATATTAAGAATTTTCTATATGTATAGTAATTTCTTAATTTCTTAATTAAAATATCACATGTTATAATATTTCATATACTATTTCGCCATCTAGTGTTAATGGTCAGATTCATTTTAAATTTATATTTTTAAAGGTACTAGAGATAGATAGGGAGTGCAATATATTTCCTTAGGAAAATCTTTGGTAATTCTATATTGTAATGTGGTATATATGTTTAACGGCATTAGTGTATGGATTTTTGTTGATTTATTAATAAAATGTAATTTAAATACAACGGTCCTCTATAATTTTGAGTGGTGTAATATTGCCAACACTTATTTCGGCCACTCATTATTACATATATATATATATATATATATATATATATATATATATATATATATATATATATATTATCTTCCTATATATTCTATCATATATGATATATATATATATATAAATATTCAAATCATATTTTCATTTACATCATAAAATATCAAATATCTATACTCTATTAAGTATTTAGACATAATCTAAACGTACACGTTTAATTATAATTAAAATTAAGGCATTAATTAAATATAGTAATATTATAAGAATTCATTTTATTGTTAATTATTTATATTTTTTAATATTATGTTATCACATAATCTTAAATATAATTGAACAGATTTGAATATAAAATGTTTATTTTTGAGTTCAACAGTATACATAATAATAAGTTATAAATACATTAGTCATATAGTTATTCATAGAAATGCAAGTTCTCAATTCAAGTAAATAGAAAACATAATAATCCTATCGAGAAGTAGTAGTAGTAGTATTCCGCTAGGTGTAAGTACCTATACAGGTTTGTATTCTTGTGCAAAGTGTCTACGCGTAATGTGAACTGTAATTATCGCTGGGGTACAATATACGTTGTTTATAAGGTACAAACCACGTGTTCGATAAGGTACAAACCACGTGTTCGATAAGGTACAAACCACGTGTTCGATAAGGTACAAACCACGTGTTCGATAAGGTACAAACCACGTGTTCGATAAGGTACAAACCATGTGTTCGATAAGGTACAAACACACGTGATCGATAAGGTACAAACTACGTGTTCGATAAGGTACAAACCACGTGTTCGATAAGGTACAAACCACGTGTTCGATAAGGTACAAACCACGTGTTCGATAAGGTACAAACACACGTGATCTATAAGGTACAAACCACGTGTTCGATAAGGTACAAACCACGTGTTCGATAAGGTACAAACCACGTGTTCGATAAGGTACAAACCACGTGTTCGATAAGGTACGATGTGAATTAGAAGTACGTGAACAAGTAACTACGAGCTAGGTTTGCGATGCTTGCCTAGCTCACGAAATGGTAACTATATACGTGTATTATAGTGCATAAGGGTATATAGGGGTGCATAGGGGTGTATATAGGATAAGATATTGGACCGGTAATGCACAGCCGGGAAATACGTGAAATGATATCGTGCGTTGTTGTCAGTATACTATAGTCATAGTAGTAGTCATAATAGGAGTAGTAGTAGTAGTAGTAGTAGTAGTAGTAGTAGTAGTAGTAGTAGTAGTAGTAGTAGTAGTAGTAGTAGTAGTAGTAGTAGTAGTAGTAGTAGTAGTAGTAGTAGTAGTAGTAGTAGTAGTAGTAGTAGTAGTAGTAGTAGTAGTAGTAGTAGTAGTAGTAGTAGTAGTAGTAGTAGTAGTAGTAGTAGTAGTAGTAGTAGTAGTAGTAGTAGTAGTAGTAGTAGTAGTAGTAGTAGTAGTCGGTAGTAAAACAACTTGTCGTATGTTGTAGGCGGGAGAGGACATCATGTCCTCCTAGCTAGGTTATACCGGATGTTGTTTGAAGCAGGAAAGTGAACAGTCCGTCTGATCCGCTACAAACCACGCCCACATTCGTAACGTGGTTACGTGAACACCGCTTTCTTTCTGGACACCGGGGTTCTAGTGGAGGCGCAAGGATGGTTCTTAAGATCCTTTATGCGATGTTCCATATCGGTGCGCATGTCCGTCGGCTGTTTGAGCAGGGTGATCACGACGTGGTCGTCTTGATGCTGGAACAACATATCGCCTTCGAAACTCACCAGACCGTGACGTCTCGCTCTCAGAAGTATTCCGACCACCTGCTATTGTGTAATGCTGTGTTAATAAAGTATTAATGTTATACTTAGTATATTGTGGAAGTTATCTGAAAACCATACCAAATCAACAAAATGTAGACCCACAAAATCACACTTTTGATCAACAACAAAATGGTATGTTTCACAATACCCACAATCGATCTTCTACAATATCATTCAAGATAAATAAATCCAGTGAATACATATTCAAGCGAGCAAATGCAAGTTCCGCGATGATACAGAAACAAACAAAAGTATCATAGAACAATTGATACGAGGACATAATCATAAAGCTGTTCAAAATGAACTACTATGCAAAGAAGAACAAATCACCTTAGCTCTAAACATCGCCATAATACACGAGGCGAAAATAATAGAGGTGAAATACTGTCACCAAAACAACCCGGTTAGAAATTCTCAGATAGATGCGCATTATTATAATAAGAGCAACTTCTTTTCCTTGAACCTTCAACATGACCTTGTAAAATAGTATTTTCCAATGTGTCATGTCGTGACACGTGACCAAACCATCTCATTTTTATACTTTTAACTTTCTGTAAAACACGTTCATATGATCCAATTCTGATATCATTTCCTCATGGATATATACATTTTTATTTCGTTGTATGTATGTGATATTTAGCATTCTTCTAGGTGACTTAGATTCAAAAGCATTAAATCGTTTCTTAGATTCTTCGATAAGAGTTCACGTTTCAAAGCCGTAAAAATAATGGGGGGTAGAATTAAGGAATTGTAGAGGTTGAATTTAATTTTAAAACTTATTTCTCTACTTCTCCGGATCATTTCCAATCTTACCGTTATGGATGTGGCCATAGCAATAATAATTATTTCACTTTTGCTATTGTCTGTTAGTGCACTAACATGTTACCACAAGATATTTGACAACTTGTTCTTATTTTGTTCTCCATACATACTTATTGTCAGAATTTTACTATTACATTTATTCGGATCAGAATCATTAACTAAAGGCTTACTCTTTTAATGACTTATTTCCATTCCATATCTAGTAGGCATTGTCACACTCTCGGTATTTCAAAAACCATAGATACTACAACAAAAATCATATAGAATAAAATATTCATAAATATATAAATAGTCTAAAAAAGTATTTTTTATTTTTTAAATATTCATATAACCTGATTATTTTATTACGTGCAAGAATATACAAATGTATCGATATAAAATATAACACTATATTATTTAAAAAATAAAGCATTCTAAAAAATATATATATAATTTGTATATTTGTTATCAAATATTCATTAAGTTATAAGCATATGTCTAGATGTCATATACGTCCCTAATACGGACACCCTAGATATCTTTATACAGACCCTCTATAACCAATGCGCAGCGTATTAACTTTTCTGATTTTCATAAAAATCGCGTGCATTATAATATTAATACCACCAATAAAGCTAAATCTAAATTGTTTATTATTTAGATACTATATTATATTATTAATTAAAAAAATAATAAAAATAAATAAATTATTAACTAATTAAATTAGAATAAGTTATTCATAACATTAATTATAAATTAATGTAATTATAATTTGTCTGATTGATTCAATAATATATAGTTTATCTAGTCGTATATAGGGTGTCCGTATTAAAACACATGGTGTCTCTATTCGAACATGGGTACCGAATACGGACACCCCCGTTATCTATTGAAAGATTAAATACAATTTTAAAATTACAATAATATCTATAATCATAAAATATTAATATAATGTAATTTTTGAATACAAATAATGAGTTATAAAATATTAAGATCATTTATTGCTAGTGTCCGTATTAGGTTACTTTCTCCTATATTTAAATATATTTTAAATATTAAAATATTTAAAACAAATATATCAAGGATATGTATTTCTGTCAAATGAAAATACATTTATATTTTTAATTGTATTTCTATATAAATATGTTAAAAATAAAATATGATAAAACTTATATTGAATAAACCTGTACATCTTCCCTGCGCTCAAACCTCAATATTATCGTTGTGTTATATTTGCTGAGCATCTGTTCATAACAAATTCTATTAAAGTCTAAAACTTCCTGCCAGATATTAGTTTTAACTGGACACCGGTTACTATTTGATATTTATATTAGATATCTACCAAACTATTAGATCAGACTACCCAACCTACATTAGTATTATACATTGGCGATACCATAAGTTATTGACATCAATGATATTTTTATTATAAATTATACTATTATTATAGCTAAGAACTATACCTAATAATAGATAGATAGATAGATATAGTTTATTGTTTAAAACAAACAAAATGACATAAAACAATAATAATAATAAAAAACAAATAACGAATATAAACGAATATATATAATGATTTATAAATTCCATATTACATATGGTTAAGATATAAAATTAACAAATGATATAATAAAAAAATAATAATAAAAAGGGGAATTATTCAGATGCAAGCACTTAATCACCGTATCAACTTTAGGGAAAGGGGTCCTCAATCCCTTTGCCTTGGGGGTTCAAACTTGACCCAAGAGTTTGTCCACTGACACCCGTAATACCCGATAAATAATGATAAAGAGAATGCAACAGAATAAATTAACCCCATAAAACTAAAAATAAAATAATATAATAATTGAATAATAAAAATTAATAAAATAAAATAAAATTTAAATATTAATACAATGAATTATCAAGCCTTGTAATAAATTGATTGACCGAAGTTGCTGAACACGTATAATTAGATAGCAAATTCCAAGTTGAAATACGATTACTAAATTATTTCAGAGTAAAATTAGTCTTGCATTTGTCTTTTCGAACTTTAAGGGAAGGACCTCGACTTCTTGATGAATACGTTTCAAGTAGCCCCGAGCAATCAACATCAACTAGACCATTTATAATTTAATAGGCAAGAATCAGATCAGCCTGTAACCTGCGTTGAGATAATGAAGTTAAGTTTAAAAATAATAACCTATTTTCATAATTTGTATATGGTATACCACATCTATAGAAAAGCCTTTTAGTGAATGTCCTTAGGACTTTTTCAATTTTATTTTTTAGGCCTACATATATATTAGAAGGGTTCTAAATACAAGAATTATATTCTAATAAAGATACATCCAAGAATATTAATATATATATATATAACGGAAGAGTTTTAAATAAATACAATCAATGAGCCAATATGTGTTGTCGGTATATCCATTATATATAACAATAACTACAAGCTAACTCAATTACTAAACATATGATACTATAGTAGCATATGTCGTATAGGTGTATTACCTATCTAAAATGGAGATGTTATTATATATTCTGTATTTATATAAACTTTCCGAAATAATTGAATTATTATAGATTTATTTAGAATATTTAATAATAATTATCATCATCATCATCGTCGACACCATGGTTATAAGAAATACTCCCAAGTATAGTTGTATAGTAATCTTAACAATAACAAGTATACTATATAGTAGACTATGGCCTAGCTACTAATCCTATATATATATATGATATTATAGTATGTCATACACCTACTAGATATAGTATTTCATAGTTCGCCTTACATATACCAACACTACAATGTAATCATGATTACTAATATAACTAACTAATTATATGTACTACATTTGTTATAGGGTAACCTATGTGTTTATTATTTAATGAAACCCGATCATGTATGAACTATATGAATGTTATATACGAATATGCTCGATATCAATGTAAGCTTAATTTGTTAGATATGAAACACCCAGGAATTATTTGTTATGCATTTTGTATTTAAAAGTATTTCAATAATAATATATTAACCAAAAAATTATATTGTCATCAAAATACAAATGATTAAAGACGAATATGTAATATATTTATATTCACACAAATATTATATTAATAAACAATACTTTTATTGGTATATATAACCACATTTTATTTAACCATCTACAATTTCAATATAATATATACATTAGTATAGGTATACTAATAGTATCATATACTAGTATTATATAATAATGATAATAATGTTTTCTATACATTTAACATATCTATGGGTTTCATGGATGCAGTGTTGTTGATATCTATGTATTTTCATTGTGTTATTTCATTGATATTATTCACTTGGGGAATTAACTCGGATTCCTTTTCACGCATGACCTTGAATGCGTTACGGATGGTAACCTCCGCTGCCCCGGTTGCTAATCGAATTTCTGTTATCACGTGATTATATTATTAAGGGAATGTAGTACGAATAATGCATTAATTAATAATTCCATGAAATTAATGAAATAACGCTATTATTATGATAGTTAAAAAACTCTATTCGTATTATATAATTCAGCTTATTAACTTTTAATAACTGATCAATATGGTTTATATATTATTAATAAAATATTAAATTTATATTATTATATATATATATATATATATATTGTGGAAATTTGTGGAGAGCTCAGTTTACATAGTATCCTCGGCCCACATTTCTTCATATATATCCGTAATTGATATGATGATGTGGTGATGATAACTCCAATCCACCGGCTCCCCAGGTTGCGGATAGGGGAACGGCCATTAGATATAATGGTTAGCTGCGAATAATTAATTAGCAGTGCCGGACAAAATCCTGGCTGCCCTTTGGCAAGGCAAAGTACCTGTTAGCCACCCACGCAGGGTTACGCAAATGTGTATGGAGTGGCGACCGCACATTTTATCTAGCCATCGAAAGCAAAATGACTACGACTTCCCAAATATCTTCATCCCGCATCGCTCGTCGCGCGGAACAAGGAGCGCGTCCTGCAAATCCTACTCAGGTTGCAGTCGATTAGTTAGCTACTGAGTGTAAATGTAAATGTAAATGTAAATGTAAAAATCAAATCAAATCAATACCAAATGTATCTCTAATGAAAGCAAGTAGAGTTCTCCGAGTTGCCACCTTCAATGGACGGACATTAAAAAATAAAAATAAAATTTCTGAAATAATTGCATCAGCAAATGCTACGCAACTCGATATAATTTGTTTGCAAGAACATAGATTTATACACGAGGATGTCAATATACAAAAGAATATTCTATTGGAGAATGGCATATGATAACAGGTTCAGCATGGAAAAACAGTGTAAACGCTGCTACAGGTGGAATCGGTTTTCTAATTAACAAGACACCATTTAATTCTCTTGTAAACGTTACTTTAGTATCCAAAAGGATAATGATCGTCAATTTTAATGGAAACCCACAAACATCTATCATAGTATGTTATAGCCCTACAAACGTATCGGATCCAATGGAAATAGAGAATTTCTATGATATTCTAAATTCTGCCACAAAACAAATTCCAAAACATAATGTGTTGATCATTTCTGGAGACTTTAATGCTCATCTTGGCATTCAATATGGATTCATGTTCTTATTGCATGAAGTATCAAACAGAAATGGGATCTTTCTCAAAGATTACATTTTAGAAAATAATCTACTATGTCTTAACACTTATTATCAGAAAAGGAAAGGCCAGCTATGGACACATAAGTCACCAAATGGAAATAAAGTACAGCTTGACTATATAATGATTAATAGAAAATGGAAAAATAGCAGCAAAAACTGTAGAGCTTATGGATCTTTTGAAAGTATAGCATCAGACCATAGAATTGTATCTGCCCATCTTAAATTAAGTTTAAGATCAAACAAAAAGAAGACTATCAAAACACCAATCTATGATTGGACAACTTTAAAGAATCCTGATATTCAAAAAAAAGTTTATTTGCGAAGTCTTAAAAAAGTTTGAAAACCTTAACGATGAAACATCCAACATATCAACAAATACTTTGTATGACCATTTTGAAACTTCTTGTAGAGAAACTGCAATTGATATCATCCCCTTCAAAGAAAAACTTAAAAAGAGATATCCCTGGGAGAATCCCGATATATGTTTTAAAAGGGATATGCTAAAAACAGCAGCTCAATTAAAGAACTCTTGCCCAACTATAGAAAATATTAATTCCTATTATCTATCACAAAAAGCACTATATGATACATACGATACTCAGCAAGAAATCTACCTTCAGTCGAAAATAGATGAAATCAAAGCTGCAGTATCAAACCAAAAATCAGCATGTGCCTGGAAAGTAGTAAATGATATAACTGGCAGGAAAAAGAACAATAAAGCTAAGATAAAAGCAACAAGTGGTGAAGAAAGAATTAAGTTATGGCACAATTATTTCAAAGATCTTTTAGGAAAACCACCTGAATCAAAAACATCAACTATAACAAATATTTCAAATTTGTTGAATATAGAAACTGGAATCTTTACGAAATATGAACTTGAAAAGGCTATAAAAAGTATCAAAAATGGAAAAGCATGCGGGTTAGATGAAATTCCTGTGGAAATCTGGAAAATACCAAAATTTCAAGATATCTTACTATTCTCCTGCAATGAAGTATACGAGCAAAACACTATCAGTATATGGAATAAAGGCTGTATAATACCGCTACCGAAGAAAGGAGATTTAACCTCTACAAACAACTATCGTGGTATCACTCTAACATGTATAGCTGCAAAGATATATAATCTAATGCTTTTAAATAGAATAAGACCTGAAGTAGTTGAGATATTAAGAAAAAACCAAAATGGTTTTAGAACCAATAGATCTACTACTGGCCAAATACTCACGGTTAGAAGGATCATTGAAGGTGTAAACGAAAAGAATCTAACAGCTACACTCCTTTTTATTGATTTCTCCAAAGCTTTCGATTCCATACATCGAGGAAAGATGGCAGAGATTCTTAAAGCATATGGAATACCTGAAAAGATCATAAATGCAATTATGATAGCTTATAAAGATACTAAATCAATTGTGAGATCAGATGATGGAGATACGGAATTTATAAATATAACAGGAGGTGTGTTACAAGGTGATACACTAGCATCATTTCTTTTTATAACATGTCTTGACTATGTTTTGTAAATGTCACTTGATCGAGATAATGTTCTTGGTTTTACCCTATCTGAGAGAAAGAGCAGAAGACATCCAGCAATAAAAATAACAGATGTCGATTATGCAGATGATCTAGCTATAGTAACTGATAAAACGAGCGAAGCTACAATTCTTCTACATATAATTGAAAATACGGCAAAAGAGATTGGTTTGAATATAAATGCAGGTAAGACCGAATTCATAAGCATAAATCAAGGAGAAAATGAAAAAATAAAAAGCCTAAAAGTCAAGGACATTAAAAAAGTATCCGATTTTAAGTATCTTGGAAGCTATGTTCAATCAACAGAAAAGGATATGAATATAAGACTGGCTAAAAGCTGGGCAGCTTTAAATAAGATGAACGCTATTTGGAAATCTAGATTACCGGATAGAATTAAAAGAAATTTCTTCAGAGCAACTGTTGAGTCGGTATTGGTATATGGATCTGTAAGTTGGACACTCACAAAAGATCTGGAAAAAAGACTAAGTGGAAACTATACTCGCATGTTACGGGCAAAACTAAACAAGTCTTGGAAGGACCATCATACCAATAAAGAAATATATGCAAATATACCGGATATATACACGTCGATACGACAGCAAAGACTTCGTTTTTCTGGTCACTGTTGGAGAAATAAGTGCGAAATGGCATCAGATACTATTCTATGGCAACCTACCCATGGTGAGAGAAAAAGAGGATGGCCGCGAAGAACATACGTTGATCAACTCATGGATGATACACTGTGTAATGTAAATGAACTAAAAACCGTGATGGACGATAACGATGAATGGAAGAAGAGAGTAAAATACTGCCGAGCAAGCTCGACCTGGTAAGGTAAGGTAATATATATATATATATATATATATATATATATACTATAGTATTGATTCAAATTAAACTGGATTATTTATGATTTCGAAACAAATGAAACGGATCTAGTTGGTTTCGAAACCTCGATATGTTCAATACTTTAATAATTAATAAGTTCGAATAATTTAAATTAATTTAAAAAATCTTGTTCGTGACTTATATATCGCTGGGCGACAATAATAAAAAAATCTCTCTTATATAGCGAAACATATATATATATATATATATATATATAATATATAAACCCATTGTTGATTTCTCATATGGTGTATTGCGTACAGCCATGTATATTGATGTGGCCGCTACTGTGATCGCACTTCGACTAAAGAAAATAATATAATTAAATGTTGTTATATATTTATGTATATATACATACAAATTACATAAAAATATACATGAAAATTATAATTTTCAATAATAATAGTAATAGAAATATATATATATATATATATTATTCATTTTTGTTATATTAGTTTGCGTTCATTATATTTTATTCAGTTTTATTTTAATATTTTCATAATCATTTAATAATTCATATTTTTATTATTAATTTGCGTTTATTATATTTTATTTAGTTTGGATCAATACGATGATGAAGTGGTCGAAAAATTCATTATTAATATTCCATATATTTTTTCATTTTTACACCCTTCTGAGTTATATATATATATATATATATATATATATTAAACTCTTGACATATACATATTATTTAGATTATTATAATAATATTGTTGTTATCAATATATATTCTAAAATAAAAACTATGAAAAAAATATATTCTTTAAATTATTTGTTTGACCAATATTGCAAAAGTTTATCAATTCCTGTGAGAAAATAATAAGTCATTTTGATTTTATACCTCCTTAGTATTTATAATATATATAGCAGTATTATATATATATATATATATATATATATAATTTAATTTATTTTACCGCTATTATCATTTTTTATATGCTATTTTTATTTATTAATCAAAAAATACATAAAATGCTGGATATATCCAGTGAATAAACTGTTTAATGGACTTATGTTCAATATATAATTTAAATTAAATCTGTACAAATGGGAATCGAAAGAATACATTTTTAATACTGTAGAACAATGGCAACCGTTCTACCATCTTTGTAATACATGTAAATCTATAAATTATATAATAATCATACGGTGTTCTCGTTTAGAAACGCGAGTCTATAGGTTTATATGCACGTCTAGATGTATGCATGGATACAAGCTAGTATGTATTACCTATACATAGATATTAACCCTGGTAGTATGTCCATTTCTATTGCTTTCATAGCGATACTTGTAGCGGTGTTCTGAATGTCTCTATTTAAATTCAAATTTGCACAATATCTAGACTGTGAGCGTATATAGGATATATTAGGATAATTATATATTAGTATATATAACATAAAATGTATACAACTATAGATGATACTATTAAAAAGTTCGTAATATACAAATATAGCTAATAAGATATATATATATATATATATATATATATATATATATATATAACTATAGTTAAGAAATAGATATTATACAGGCGAGTGATACCGAGACTGTAGTATTATAGGGGCAAATAAGTGTCCTAATTAATATGATAAGGTCAAAGTTCACATGAATGACACTATAGAGAGTTAACGGTATCTCGGTTATTAAGCGAGACGTGGGTGATTTCTATAGGTAACCATGTATTCTTCGGGTGATGCTACGTTCACGCTGGTTTCAAGCGAATCTACTATTACTCGAAACATACGGCCAATCTTGGTTTTTGACACTTTTGACACGGCGCATATCTCTACATATATTATTTATATTATAATTTATGTGATTTAATTTATTAAGAATATATTAGTGTGTTCATCTAAATTTTATTCTAAAATAATAATTAAATTTATATAATATATATATATATATATAATTATAATTAATTTACAATATATTATTCTAGTATTTGTAATACTAATTAATATATTAGATAAATATGTAATTATTAAAATTGTTTTTTCTTTTATCTATAAATAAATAGATCTGTAAACATATAATTTACAAACAGAGATAACATCATAGTAAAAAGTATACATATACGTATATAAACCCTTAAACGTCCGTGAAACGCCTTCCTGCCGGCAAGCTAAAAAGAGGCATGCCGATATCATAGCATCTCTAGACTTGCCCTTTATACCTATTTTGTTGTAAATGTTCTTGAAATGTTCCATTCCTCGATCCTATTATGAATAGGATGTTATATAATATATTATCTTAATAGATAATATTATTATAATATTTAATAAATGTACAATAATTCTTAATTTGAGTATAAAAATAAGATATATATATATATATATATACATATTGTAATAATAATATATATTTAATACTTAATTATTTAGTTATTTATTAATATTTTATCAAATACATAATTTGAAAGAATGACTTATATGTATACAAAATATATGTGATGAATTAGTACCATTATATAATATGTAGTCTATTATAATAGTATATGTATGCGTATTTTTTGTCGTATAAAATGAAATATAATATAAACGTATTAATAATATACTAAAATGTAAACCACTACTATCTTCGGAATGTTCATCTTTTGCGCCATTTCCGAAAGATCTGCAAACGCAGTTACCAAATTTCTATTAGTAGAGGACCTTACATCTCGGTTCCTGTAGATTGGAACACCGTTCTCAAAGCCGGCTGCTCCAGTACCTCTACTAATCCTGGTGCTCAAGTCTTCACCCTCGAATATCGGGTTCTGTTAATCGGGTGAACATATCATCAATACACTATTTATGTATGTATATATATATATATATATATATATATATATACAGTTCGATACCAGATACATAATGTATACTAATAGATAATTATCATATCGTCATATATGAGTCATATTTGACATATAGTATTCTATAGTATACATTCTGGATGATAATAGTGTGAAGTGTACTTCCCTATATGGCTGGATATCTGATTAGATAGAGTGACATGATATCGCACACAGTAGTTATACGTATATGTTAGTGAATTGTATGTATACGTATGTATCAGCATACGTACAGTGTCTGTCACAACTAATCGGTATGTCCATCATCGCCTAGGATAACGAATATGCTCAATTATATACACTAGGGGAACGTAACCTAATACGGACTATTTAACAATAAATGGTATTAACATTTTATGACTCATTATTGTTATTAATTATAATATATTAATATTATATGATTATAGATGTTATTGTGATTTTAAAATTTTAATGTAATCTTTTAATTCCATAGATAACTGGGGTTTCCGTATTCGGTACCCATGTCCGAATACGGACACCCTATACAGCACTAGATAAATTATATATTATAATATATCAATAATTATTGATGAATCAATCAGACAAATTATAATTACATTATTTTTTATTAATTTTATGAGCAATTTATTATAATTTAATTAGTTAATAATTTATTTATTTTTAATATATTTTAATTAATAATACTATTTAATTATCTAAATAATAACATTTTTAGATTTAGCTCTATTGGTGGTATTAATATTATAACGCACGCGATATTTATGAATATCAGAATAGTTCATACGCTACTAGCTGGTTGATTATAGGGTGTCTGTATTAATACAACTAGAGTGTAAGTATTAGGGACTTATATGACCTCTAGATATATGCTTATAACTTACTAAATATTGTATAACAAATATAGACATTTTATATATATAATTTTAAAATGCTTTATTTTTTAATAATATAGTGTTATATTTTATATCGATACATATGTATATTCTTGAGAATTCTTGAAAACCTTAAGGTTTTAAGTTGATATTGTTTATCATAAATTTAAAACGTAATACAAAAATCAGTTTATTGGATATATCTGCAATATTTTTAATAATAAAAAGTTAAAAATATTTTTGTAGACTAATTATATATTTATGATTATTTTATTAATTAAACATTTTTTGTAGGTTTATTGTAGATTTATTGTTTCTGAGATACCGAGAGTGTCCGTATTCGGTTACTTTCCGCTATAGTTATGGAGTACAATTGTAGTCCATTAATAATAGAAATTATTCATAAGCACGAAGATAATTAGAACGTACATTTATTGAATACTTTTGTTTGTAATATATATATATATATATATATATATATATATATATATATATATATATTATCTTCTCGCTAGATAGCGCTAGGGCTTACCTCAGCGGGTCCGACACGTGACATGCCCTTGGTAGCATCACGGAATGTCCTCCACTCGGCACTTACATCTATTACCCTATCCGCTACCACTAGTCCGCAATCCGGACAAATCATGTCACCGGC
Organism: Osedax fenrisi; assembly: GCA_964019155.1. Taxonomy (NCBI): domain Eukaryota; kingdom Metazoa; phylum Annelida; class Polychaeta; order Sabellida; family Siboglinidae; genus Osedax; species Osedax fenrisi. The sequence goes on from OZ025239.1 coordinate 26,715,831, forward strand.
GTGACTGTCGTCTATTAGGACGGCGTCCGGGTGATAAGGACACGCTATTTTCGCTCCCGCACCGCTGTGTGAATAACCGCATGTTACGTAACGATTATCGCGCACACCGCACACCGCACACACGTGTGTGCTTCCGGTGGAGGGTGAATAAATGTCGACACCGGAATGTGGTGATGTAGTGTATTCTATAATATGTGATATTTATTATAAATCTAATAATTGTATATAACATCTTGAGGAGATCTCAAATAAGAATCAAGTATCATAAATAATGATTTAATATATCGAATATATTAATTGTTTACATTAATTATTATAAAATTAGTATCAAGTAATACACGTTCAGCCATCTTAAATACCAATATACCGGTATATAGTTATAGTTGTTGTGGGTGGGTACGTGTGATCAAGTAGAGAACTGATAAGAAATCATTAAGAACTATAGGGACAAATACTTACAGGGAATATTAATGATATTTTGGAAATATGTTTAGAGTGTAGTATATTAACGAGTGTAGTATATCTATGATATAAGGGAGAGTATACTTATATATATATATATAGTTTTAATTAATTGTTGAAGGATATGCATATTATAATATGGGTATATAAGCATAAGTGTTATATATGTATGTTAAATATAATTATACATTAGAATATTATAATACTAACGAATCGCGTATTAGAGAATTCATATTTATAAAATTATATAAACAGGCGATTAATAATAAAAAAACTAAGTTTCTGAAAAATAAATTATGTAACTATTTGGTAACTATTTAGATTATAATTATTGTTTATTATTGTTTATTTATAAATTTAAAAAAATTTTAAATTTATTTTTGATATATATTATTTAATATAATATTTTATATAATACATATATATATATAACATAAATATTTATTATAATGTTCAATATCATATTTACAATGTATATTGATGTATTTTAATAGACTATAAGCTTATACGCAATATATTTTATGGGAAAATAATAGATCAAAATAAAATGTGGAAATATAATTATGAAGCATAATTATAATTAGTATTAGTGCTTTAAAAATAGGAAACAATATATATATATATATATATATATATATATAATAGGACGTATTATATTGTATAGCATAATATATATATATATATATATATATAATTTAATTTATTACGTAATAATATATTCGCATAACACCCGACGCATATGCACATATATATATTGTATTATAAAATTAGTATCTAGGAATACACGTTTACCTAATATAAATACATATACGATATATAGTTATAGTTGTAGTTATATTGGTATGTAGTCATATTAATATTGGAACACATTATTTAGTGTGATTAAGAATAGATCTTATAAGAAATGTCATGAGTTATGCATCATAAGTTATAATTAATAATATATTAATTAATATAATTTGTTTGAATGGTATTACACATTATTAAATTATTATACCCATTAAATAAAAATGGTATATAGTATACACACACACATATATATATATATATATATATATATATATATATATATCATGCTATAATCCAATACAACATTAAAAACTGTATTACTGATATACAAAATTGGTTCACTAGTAATTCATTATCCTTAAATGTCTCAAAAACTGATACTATTTTATTCTCTAAAATACCTTCAATTGTTAAAATAACTGATAGTTTTCTTGCCACGCTGCCTTTATCTAATAAAATCACAACACTCGGTATAACAATTGACTCTATTATGAAATATGACACATTCTTAATGTTATTCGTACTGCTAATTTTTATTTATATAATATACATAAGGCTCGTGTTAAGCTCTCCTTTGATATCACTAAATCACTTATATATTCATTGGTTTTTAGTAGATTCGACTACTGCAATTCACTTTTTGTTTTTGTCCCTGATGATATTATGATAAATTCGAAAAAATTCAAAGGAGAGCTGTTCGTGTTTTATATAAAATTAAAAATAATATAAATACTAATACGGGTAGTAACTATATATCTATATCACATATTATGTTAACCCTTGGTTGGCTCAGATATCGTGATCTTTGTAAACTAAAATTGTTATGTTTAGCTCATAAAGCTATCTACACGGGTGAACCTAAGTATCTGGCTGAATTATTATCAATTGCTACCAGTAACAGACCAAGACTGGATTGCCATGCAATGAAACTTGTTATGCCTCATACAAATTCATGTTTTGGTAACTCTGCTTTTTCTGTTGCGGTACCAACTCTATGGAATTTACTTCCGAATATTATTCGTACGACAACGTCTCGATCTCAATTCAAAAGTAGACTCTTTAAACATTATTTAGTGAAATGAATATATATTTTGCGATTATTGTTATCTTCGTTTATATGTTATATTATTATTATTATTATTATTATTATTGTTATGACGTCGAAAAATGATTTTCATTTATGAAGTCTTTAAACAAATAAATAAATAAATATATGAGTTAGTTAGATAGATGTCCCGCTCCTTCAGCCGTTAATGGGATATAGTCTACTTAGTAAATTGTACTATAGTACATAAATATATATATATATATATATATATATATATATACTACAATGTTATATTATAAAACTAACTAAGTAGGTAGAGAATTCATATTTATAGAATAATAAAAACAGGTGATTAATAGAAAACTAAACTGTTGAATAATAAATTATGTAATTATTTAGTTTATAATAATTATATCACATTGTTTATTTATAAATTTAATTTTGAAAAATGTTTAATTTAATTTTCATAATTATATTATATTTATTATAATGTTAAATAGAATAGTACACTATCACAATTAAATTGTTATGTTTTAATAGACTAAACAACATTAACGACACAAATGTATGTTACAAACATTGTGTATGTGTTTCCTATGTGTATTGTGTTATATATTATGTATACCACACTATCCGGTTAATGTACACAATCGGGAGTATTATTAACAATGGCAACCCAGTAAATAACAACATACAAATATGAACATATTATGTTCATAATATGAACATATTTATATGATTCTGCATATGTATTTGATAACATATTATGTGCATAATATGTTATCACACAAATATAATGTAAATATACATATTTATTTGACAACATATTATTATGATATTTTATTGCAATTATCCTATTTCATTAAATATAGTTATTATAGATATAATAGACTCCGATTCGCATAACTAGCAACTAGGTTTACTCATTGAGCTGTGTAATAACTGTAATATGTCATTGGTTGTTCCTGAAACATTAAAGCCTGTATACCAGTGTATCTTCCTGACATATTACTTTCTCCATCATATGACCTCGTAAATTACAAATATAAGTCAGTATACTGGAAAGTGGGAGCCAGGGAAAGCATCAACGAGACAAACGTCGAAGCTACGACGTGACGACCAAACTGAATACGGATTCTGTCTTCAGACGCAACAGAATCGAAATACTACAGCAGACATCACCTCCGTCAATCCAGCTAACCCAGCAAACAGTAAGAGCAGCATAATAGCAGCATAACAGCATATGCTAGAGCCTCAAATGTTTACATTGTGCTATTATGCTGCTCTTAAATGTATATTATGCTGCTATTAATTTGTCACGCTATTATGCTGCTGTTATGCTGCTATTATGCTGCCCTTATGCTGCTATTATGCTGCTATTATTAGAAGAGACAAATTAATAGCAGCATAATATCAGCATAATATAGATTTAAGAGCAGCATAATAGCACAATGTAAACATTTGAGGCTCTAGAATATGCTGTTATGCTGCTATTATTCTGCTCTTACTGTTTGCTGGGAAAGTTCATGTTATACATTTATAGTTTAATAGAAAGGTAAAATAAAAATCTATACTTATAATATATAGAATTTTAAGTATGTATTTATTAATAATGGTCTCATTTAAGATAGAATGACTTATTATATTCACTTCCATTTTTAATTTAAACCCATAGAATATGGGCCATAGTTTACCTAAAAGAAATTTCTTAACATATATGGTATGGTATGGTATGGTATCAGATTCGGGTAAACCCCAGGGAAGATAAAGAAGCCTTTGCGGCTTTTCTAGTTATCAACCCATTTTAATTTTAAACAGTTCATAAATACAATAATAAGTTTTGACTTCCTGTTTACAATAATAAAATAATAAAATTTGAACTGTTTAAAAAATCATCATATTACCGTTAACGATTACACCATTTCAATTATTTAAAACAATTAAACAAAAAAGGATAAATAAATAAATAAAGTATATTGATAATTGAATGTAAGATAAAAATAAAACTAAATGAATAACAACTAATAAAATAAGAAACTAAGAAGATTAAGAAATAAAAGATTTGGAAATTAAAAGCAATGTACATTAAAATATGTTACTGTGTAAAATTTTAAATAAATAAGTTTTACAAATATATAAAAACTAAAATACTAAAATAAAATAATTTTGAACAAAATAAATAAACAATAATACTGAAGAAATATGGAAAAAATACGTATAAACTCTATAATTGATATATACTAGACCAATAATACCGAAAAAATATAGTTAAAAAGTCATATATAATAGTAATATAAGAGAAGAAATTGTAATGAAATTGAAAAATAAGTAGGTTATAAAATAAAAATAAAACTAAAAGAATAAAAACTAATAGAATAAGAAACTAAGCATATTAAGAACTAAAAGACTTGGAAATTTAAAAACAATGTACATTAAAATATGTTATTGTGTAAAATTTATAATAAATATGTTTTTCTAATATATAAAAACTAAAAGAATTATGAAAATAAATGATTAATAATACTGAAGAAATGTGGATAAAAAGTCATGTACATTAAAATATGTTATTGTGTAAAATTTATAATAAATATCTTTTTCTAATATATAAAAACTAAAAGAATTATGAACATTATGAAAAAAAAAAGACCAATAATACTGAAGAAATGTAGATAAAAAAGTCATATAAACCCTATAAGTGATATATACTAGACCATTAATACTGAAAAAATATAGATAAAAATATTAAAATATACTAGTTTAAGATGAGATAGTTTTTTAATTTATTTTTAAACTTATTGAGTGATTTAATTTCCTTTAGCTCATCATTAAGTTCATTCCATATAGTAGGGCCTTTAATGTATAGTGTATATAAGCATTTATTTTTTGAGGTAAAATGAGTGTATAGTTCATGTTTCTTTCGTGTATTGTATGGTATGATTTTCTTATTGAATAAACTTGAGTTTGGACTAACATTATTATGGTATATATTATGCATAAAATTACATGTTTGATATTTAATTAAGTCAGGTAATTTTAGTATATTTGCTTGTATAAAAAGAGTATCCGTGTATGTAAGTTTTGGTTTGTTAAATATTATTCTAATAATTTTTTTTTGAATTATATATACATCATTAATATTAGAATTATAGTTATTTCCCCATATAATGTTACAATAGTTTAGATGTGGTAAAATTAATGAATTATATAATAATATTAACGTTTTAAAATCAAAGAGTTCTTTTAAATTTTTAAAAATCCATATTATTTTATATAGTTTTGTTTTAATTGCTGCTATTTCTAATTTCCAGTTTAGCTTCTGATCTATTATTACACCTAGAAATTTTGTATTTTTCACACAATTAATATTAATACCAGCTATATTTAGATCTAAAATATTGGATGAGTTGAAAATCATATAATATGTTTTCTTCAAATTTATAGATAGTCTATTTGATATCAACCAGTTATTTATTTTTAAAAGTTCATTATTTACATTTTCCTGAAGTCTAACTATGTTGTTGTCTTCTAAAAATAAAGTAGTGTCGTCAGCGAACATTGTTAATTTTAGAAGTTTAGAACTATTTATAATATCATTTATATATATTAAAAAAAGTATTGGTCCTAATACAGTTCCTTGAGGTACACCACAGTTTGAGAAATATTCATTTGATATTTCATCTTTAAATTGGAGAAATTGAGGTCTTTTTATTAAATAATTCTTTAACCAAAGTAATGGTAAGCCACGTATACCGTAGTGGTGAAGTTTTTTAATTAATATGTCGTGATTCACAGTATCGAATGCTTTTTTAAAATCTATAAATATAGCTGTACATATTTTATTGGAATTTATACTTCTCGAAATCATAGTTTCTAAATTAACAATTGCATTGAGAGTACTTGATTTTTTTCTAAATCCAAATTGGGAATCACATATGATGTTATATTTATCTAAAAAAATGACTAGTCTATTATAAAATAATTTTTCAAGTATTTTTGAAAATATACAAAATATATATCTTAAATATATTTATATTAGTCATACATGATATATATATATATATATATATATATATATATATATATATATATTTCCTATATATTATATTTATTTTATAATTTCTTTATTTACTAATTCTTAAAATACTCACTTGGGAATAATTATACATTTAAAACTAGTGTAAACCTATTATCAAGGATATGTGTTTGGATTTAGGTCAAGGAGTTTGAGGACAGGTTAATAATATTATTTACCAGATACATTTTTTATAATATGCATTATTTTATTAAATAATGTAGCTAATTTATCTTACTACGTAGATTTTATCTTACCTAGTATATATATATATATATATATATATATATATGTAGCAGACTAACATCGTATAACTGGTGTGGAGATATTAACTTCCATCCAGCGGGTCCCCAGGTGGTGGATAGGGGAATCGACCTCCAGATATGGAGTGTTAGCTGCGAATACAAGAATAATATATTCAATAAGCAGTCCTGAACCAAAAATCAGAGAGATACCTTGGCAATATCTATTACTCTGTTGCCACCCGCACCAGGGTTACGGTATAAACCATTGGAGCAGTAATGGTGTTGATATTAAGCGGAAAAACCAACTCAAGGCCAACGGTTAATATTAATGAGTCAAATAGGCAACTGCCCGCAATGTAGTAGTGGCGAGCACATTTGCGTAATTAGCTAACGAAAAGCACATGAACACAAACAAAACCAAACAATCATGCCGCATCGTTCGTCTCGCGGATAATAAAGGAGCGCGTGTCAGGGTACAATGTCAGGCCCTGCATCACGAAAAACAAGCTACTGACTCATTAATACACCAGAAACCTAAGTTTTTAAAGAGTTCACAAAATATACATATATCGACTTTCAACATCAGAACTTTTAAAAGTGACTGCCAATCATCTGAACTTGTAGCATCTGCTATAGGACACGATATTGACATAATATGCATACAAGAACATAGATTATACCATAAGGATATCGATATTAAATATACTATTTTAAACTATGGATGGACTCTTGTGACAGAATCTTCATGGAAAAATAAATCGAACAGCTCAATTGGTGGAATAGGCCTACTTCTAAGTCCCAGTGCAATAAAATCTTTAATAAATGTGGAAAAAATAAGTCCTAGAATAATTACAGCAAACTTCAATGGAAACCCTATTACGACAGTAGTTTCCTGTTATAGCCCAACAAATGTTTCTGATAAAGATGATGTTTCTGAATTTTATAATAACATGAGTTCATTTACTCGCTATGTACCAAAACATAATGTTTTAATAATAGCAGGTGATTTCAATGCACATCTGGGTATTGATCATGATAATAAATTTGCATATCATACTGAAACTAATAGAAACGGTTATCTACTTGATCACTTCATAATTGAAAACGGTTTGAAAAGTTTAAATACTAAATTTCAAAAGAAAAGTGGTAAACTATGGACTCATACACATCTAAATGGCTTCAAATCCCAACTGGAATATATAATTGTCAATAATAAATGGATAAATAGTGCTAGGAACTGTGAAGCCTACAATACTTTCGAAGGTGTTTACTCTGATCATAGAATTGTTACCGCTACACTTAAATTAAGTTTAAGATCTAATAAAAAGTCAATAGTTAACAAAAAACGATATGACTGGACTACTCTGACAAAAGACAAATCTATTGAAAAGAATTATACAACCTATCTAAAACAACATTTCGAAGACTCAATTAAATCATGTAAAAGTACAAATGATAAATACTTAGCATTTGTTGATTCTCATGCAGAAGCAACAAAGAAATTTATACCGATTAAAATAAAAGAAAAGAAAAGAGTACCATGGGAAAATATAAATATAATAGAGAAACGAAACGCACTGAAACAATTATCATTGAAAATGAAAGAAAATGCTAACACTAACCAAAAAATTGAGTTTAACAAAGCTAGAAAAAATCTCCAAGATACATATATAAACGAGCAAACTAAATATTTGCAAAAACAAATAGATGATATCAAGACAGCTGCAGATAATAAGAAATCCGCTATAGCATGGCAAATTGTAAACAACATTACTGGTAGAAAGACAACACATAGATATAAAATTAAAGCAAAATATGACAAAGAGCGTATACAAAAATGGAAACAACATTTCTCTCTATTACTAGGAAAAAATCCGATAACAACTAATCAAGACATAGTAAAAATAGTGGACAAAGAGCTTCAGATTGAGCAAGGTCCATTTACTATAAAAGAACTTGAAATAGTACTCAGAAAAACAAAGAAAAATAAAACCGCCGGATTAGATGAAATACCAGCCGAAGTATGGAAGACAGGTCACTTCAATCACATATTACTAGAATTCTGCAACGATGTGTACTCTCAGAAACCAATTGAATACTGGACGAAAGGTTGCATCCTCCCATTCCCAAAGGAAGGTGACCTCACTGTTACAGACAATTATAGAGGTATTACACTAACATGTATCGCGGCTAAAATATATAATACGCTACTAAGAGAAAGAATACAACCTACCCTAGATATGATCCTCAGACCAAATCAAAATGGTTTCAGAAATAACAGATCAACCGTCGGACAAATTCTAACTGTAAGAAGGATAATCGAAGGTGTTAAAGAAAAGAATCTTGAGGCCAGCCTAATATTTGTAGATTTCTCTAAAGCTTTCGACTCAATACATAGAGCAAAAATGGCAAAAATTCTTAAGTCATACGGTATTCCAATGAAGATAATCAACGCAATTATGATACTATATAGAGATACTAAATCAATGGTACGGTCACCTGATGGTGATACAGAATATTTTGATATAAATGCAGGTGTTCTACAGGGGGATACTCTTGCACCTTTATTATTTATTATTACACTCGATTACGTATTAAGAACATCTATTGATAAAAATAAAGATCTAGGCCTAACACTATCGAAACAACGAAGTAGAAGATATCCAGCAATCAATATAACAGATGCAGATTATGCTGACGACCTTGTAATATTTGCAGATTCTAGCAGAAATGCTGAAAACCTACTGAATGTCTTAGAAGAAAGTGGGAAAACAGTAGGTCTCAAATTAAATATTAAAAAGACGCAACACATGAACATAAACTCAAATAAAATGGTTAAATCTATAGATGGGGAAGTCTTCAAAAATGTCGATAATTTCATTTATCTTGGAAGCGAAATAGAATCGACCGATAAAGAAATAAAAATAAGAATAGCTAAATCCTGGGCAGCTCTAGACAAGTTAAGTTCCATATGGAAATCACCACTCTGCACAACTTTAAAGAGGAACTTCTTTAGAGCCGTGGTAGAATCTGTTCTATTATATGACTCTGAAGCTTGGACCCTAACTAAAAAACATGAGAAAAAACTCGATGGAACTTACATAAGAATGTTGAGAGCCATATTAAATATATCATGGAAAGAGCATCCAACAAAGATTCGCCTTTACGGAAATATTCCACCACTAACAAGTATAATACGTATACGAAGAACACGTTTCGCAGGCCACTGTTATCGAAGTGAGGAAGAAATCGTAAAAGATGTTTTGTTGTGGACACCGAACCATGGTACAACAAAGATTGGACGACCCAGAAAAACCTATGTAAAACAGCTATGTGATGATACGGGACTGACGACTGAAGAACTGAAGACAGCTATGAAAGACAGGATGACGTGGAAGAAAATTGTTGAAAATGCTCGGGAAACTATCCCGATCCGGTAAGGTAAGGTAACATCGTATATAGTTTCAATGTAGTTGTTTTTAAGTTTATATTATATATTTTTAATTAGTTATTTTATTAGTTGTGTATTATGTAATAATTATAATGTTAATTTCGTCTAGTGATTTTTGTGTTTTTTAGTTAATGTTATTTAGTTTATTATATATTTTTAATTAGTTATATTTTTGTTTTCTTTTATGGAATAATTATAAAAGTAGAAATATTGATTTTATGTATATTGATTTTTGTGTTTTTTTATTTAGTGTTATTTATTTTTATTTATGCTGCGGTCAATGAGATGCACAATTTTTTGATTGGATACTTATAAGCCACGCCTCCATATACATCCCATGTTAAATCTCAGCCCGACAAAATCGTACATCCGAGATTGCGTGTGCACGAAATATACGCTGCAGTTCAGCAAAAATGACCTATACGTCAATAAAAATAAGCCTCGCCCATAACATAAGTACATTTGTCAATAATAATAATACATTTTCCTAAATCTGTGTTTTTTTGAAATTTTTAATTCAAAATTTAATATCAACAAACTATTATAATATAATGTCACATAAATCTATTTATAATACAACTATACATATAATAATAATATTAGTAGACTTATATTCACAAATTGATCAAGTTAAGATAATAAATACGTGGAGAGATTATAGTATCACATCAAAATAAAGATTTTAATATAAACCAAAATAAATATTTAAAAATGTTCAATTGAATTTATTATATATTTTAGAATAATCTAATATTATTATAATTACTATATATATTATAGTAACCACCACTTTTTATGTTACCTACTAAACCAAAAAACTATAAGTTTATGATATTAAATATAAAAAATGATAAATTAAAGTATAACATATCAAATTACATATATCTAAAAACGATTTAAATAAAATGACATTGCAATTAGGCTACAACATAATATTTTCTAATTAAATTAATAATTAATTATAGGTTTACGTTTTATATACTAATAAATTATATCAAATATAATATTAATTATCTATTTAATAATATATGCTATACACTTCAGTAGTTGCATGCAATAATGTATCAAATGATAAGCACCTAATGTTATAGTATTAATTATTTAAGTTATAAACTGTAACATTTATATAATATAATTTCTGAAGTAACACATATATATTAATTGTACTGGTATATATAATTTATTAATAATATATAATATTATAGTTACACATTTCTTAATTATACTAGTATATTATATACCCATTATACATATTAATTTATTAATCTATTATTTTAATAATACTTATATTATACAGATATATTAATAAAATATGAAATAATAATAATGGAATATTAATGGCAATCAATTACAATATGTTATATGTATATTATATACATCAATAGATATGTCTGTTCTATTCCATCGTATGGATGTGTACATGTTTAATTTATGTACTATCTTACTGTATATATTATTATACATAATTGTTATAACTACATGTAAAACTTATTTATAAACAATAACTATAAAAACATCATAATATTAGAGGTTTACACATTAAAATATATCTGTTCGTCCATATCCATCGCCTTCTTCTGGCCCCATTTTGATCTAATAGATAAGTTTCTGCGACAGACTTTTACATGTGTTCATTTCATATAATAAATACTGGAAATACTATTATCGGTAACTATTTAAGAAATATTATATTATATTTGTAATTAATATTTATACCTAAATATAAAATTAGGTTATATATATAAATTTATTTAAATATTATTTTTGAATTTAAGTTATTGAAAAAATAACCAAGACTGTATTACATTTATATTTTGTTCATATTCATAAAATCTACTTTACATGCACAAATGATACATAAAACTTCTCTTCTGAATACTGTAAAATATACTAATTTACAACATATTACTATACTAAATACAATACATATATATGCCGTAATACTATACCCAATACACTATGCCATTCTACTATAACTAATAATATATCAAATACACTACGCCATTCTACTATAACTAATAGTATACCACGTAATACTATACAAACAATATTTAAGAATCATACTTTATGTGGTCAATTAGGGTAGATGACGAGAAGCAATTTTACATTTTATTTAATTATAATTAATAATAATTATCAACCTGAACCAAAAATTATGTTAAATATTATTAACCGTGTTAATAATATAATAATGCAAGTTATAACAATATAGAGTTATCTCCAGTACACTTCATTATAGTAGTACCTAAATACACATTAAGTTACTCTAAGCAGGCAATAAATGAATAAATAATATTGATATCGTTGGCGGGCCTATGTGTGTGCGCTGAATACGCAGTGTTCGTAACATGTATTCACGGAATATCAATTGTAAATATGGGTAGAATATATTATTCTATTATATCTACACCGGTGGGTATATTCCTGGCGGAAGGGCCGTTGCCCACATCACTAGGTATGACTAGCTAATGATTACGACTAGCTAATGATATTGTTCATCCACGGGTTCGGCATCACGGATCTGCTAGTATTTCATGAACGCATCCCAGATATTCTTTGACGAATTTAGATCTGAATATCACGGATTTCTTCTATATTCGAAGGGCTATTATTTTCTTTGTTGAACTCTATTATGAAAATAAATATAATTTATTATTATAATTCACAAAATATGAATTTATAATGTTTTAACCAGTTTAAATATTTCAAGTTATATATTTTCAATATATAATTGATTTATAAAGTAAATACATATCAAATCCATAACTAAATAGAACTTTTAAAAATAATCGATAGTCAACTACAATAGTCTTATTGGGGATATAAAAATTGTATGTAATATTTATAAATAAAATGCTTGCATATATAATATATTATAAGTAGGTTGCATATTAAGTCCTAGTTATCAGTGATAAAAAAGATTTAGCAGTTCTAATAAATTAATGTGAATAAAACATATTTTTAATTTAAATTTGGTCATGATTTAACTATAAAAGAAATCAAATATACCGTGTTTAAATATACAATTTTCATAGTTATATATATATATATAAATGTAATTCAATTAATAAATATAATACAAAATATAGAGTTGCAATTATATAAAATATTCTTAACCTTTGATCTATCACATAGATTTTAGATATCATTAGGCGCAGTTGATTTCTTGCAAATGTCATTCATTTCGGTTCGTCGTCACTTTCATCGCTTCGCTGAATTCTAGACTTGTCCATTCTTCAATTATATCATCTTGTCATTGGGTTTTGCTCTTCCTATTCTTCATGTGCTAACCAGGATAACTTGATGAATAGTCTTCGATATTGAGTTGGATCTTGAGACATCGCAATACCATTTCAGTTTTCTTTCAATAACCATCACCAATAGTTCTACGGTCAAATTTCTTGTATTTTATTTATTCTATACACCAAGTGATATAGCATATTTTATATATAATTAAATTCAAGTAAAAATTAATCCATTATGAATATAATTATAAAATATTGATATGTCTAATGATGTAAGTTATTACTACAATAAAACAACATAATATAATAGATTATTATTATATAAATATATGAAGCTGAATATATAGTATGGCATGCATTAGTAAAATTAGGTATATAATTAAAAATCTAGAATATGAATATAGTTTATCAATTAATTTATAAAACGGCAGTTGATATCAATAAAATATATATAAACTACTGGCGGTATTCTACTGCTATGAGTATTTATAATGATACACTATTACACATAATTTAAATACAAATTCCATGATAAATATATTCTATCATGCAGTTCATATCTAATAAATGTATGATTAACATATACTTATATTGATATAATTCTAAATATTTAATCGGATTCAAGTTAGTTTCTAACACTAAAATACATTCATAATTAAATATTAACTCAACCGATTATACATTAATTACATAAGATTAATAATATGCTTATAAATAATTCTTAATAAAATCTAAAAATTATTAAAAAATAGATACTACATAAGCTTTCACGGTAGAGGTAAACATATATATGTATTGAACTATCAAATATCATGTTTGTTAACATTGAGTCATCTTACTATTTAAAATATTTACATACATACTAATATTTCAACAACAAATTATTGTTGAACAATATAGAAAATATATATGCTAGTATTATGTCGATATATATGTAAATAAATATATTATATATAAATCTCGTTATCTAAATATATATATATATATAAACAAGTGTTTAAAATATATATACATTTTTTTTACATAAAGATACATTAATATCAGTACATATATTAAAGATTCTATATAAATAATGTATAAAATTAATATCTTATTAAAAATATTATTATAATAATTATAATGATTAATAATAACTGGTTATACAGTTTAAAAATTAATATGCATGACTTATTTATTGAATATTAATTCATAATCTGTTAATCTAATTATATTTAAATATTTATTTAAATTTATTAAATGATTTAGGAACGGCGTCCGCTTATCACCTGCGATAAATTATAGAAACATTTAGAATACCTTTCCCAACTTTTTAATCCCCCGATTATAATATTGTTTATTATAAAGTTACTTTAAATGTATATGTGTCATATGATATAATATTATTATAATAATTATATGACATATCTACTTTAAAAGTAACTTTTTAAGAAACTTTTAATTTAAAATTATTTAAAAATAATAATAATTATAATCATTATAATAATGATAATAAAATCCATACATGTAGTTTCTATATGATATTTTAAATTTAGAATGTTATATTATATATTATATATTCGTAATTATATATGATCATATTATAAGCAGATTATAAATTTAATTTAAAATTACTAAATAATGAATTTTGAAATTGTTCAAATTTTAATATTAAATGTGATATAATAGTCAGATAATACAATTTTATTAATAAATAACTATATGTATATTATTTTCATTAATTATATAATATTTACTAACTGAAAAATCAATAGTTAATCCATTGTAGTCTTATATTTTGTATATATATATTTAATATAAAATTAAATTTAAAATAATACGAAATAAATATTTAATTATAAATAATAGCAAGGAAAATAAACATAGGTTACGAGAGTTCACATACATCCGGAAATAAATGTGTATTTCTCCTTGACCGCATAGAGTGGAAAAGCTGAGATTCTACGAGATATGCTTCTCCTTGACCGCAGCATTAAATATAATTGGTTGGACCAATGAACCGTCGCGTAGAAATAATATAATTTGAATTATATTAGATTTAATAATATTGTTTCATTTTTGATTATACCTTGAACGTGGAGGTTTGTAAAACATTATATTGTACAGAATAGTATTCTATAGTAATTCCAAAGATTTTCCAAAGGAAAGATATTGCACTTGTGTATATTTGTGTAACCTAATAATTCGATATGGCCATCTAGCGGTATTAGTCAGATATTAAGAATTTTCTATATGTATAGTAATTTCTTAATTTCTTAATTAAAATATCACATGTTATAATATTTCATATACTATTTCGCCATCTAGTGTTAATGGTCAGATTCATTTTAAATTTACATTTTTAAAGGTACTAGAGATAGATAGGGAGTGCAATATATTTCCTTAGGAAAATCTTTGGTAATTCTATATTGTAATGTGGTATATATGTTTAACGGCATTAGTGTATGGATTTTTGTTGATTTATTAATAAAATGTAATTTAAATACAACGGTCCTCTATAATTTTGAGTGGTGTAATATTGCCAACACTTATTTCGGCCACTCATTATTACATATATATATATATATATATATTATCTTCCTATATATTCTATCATATATGATATATATATATAAATATTTAAATCATATTTTCATTTACATCATAAAATATCAAATATTTATACTCTATTAAGTATTTAGACATAATCTAAACGTACACGTTTAATTATAATTATAATTAAGGCATTAATAAAATATAGTAATATTATAAGAATTCATTTTTTTGTTAATTATTTATATTTTTTAATATTATGTTATCACATAATCTTAAATATAATTGAACAGATTTGAATATAAAATGTTTATTTTTGAGTTCAACAGTATACATAATAATAAGTTATAAATACATTAGTCATATAGTTATTCATAGAAATGCAAGTTCTCAATTCAAGTAAATAGAAAACATAATAATCCTATCGAGAAGTAGTAGTAGTAGTATTCCGCTAGGTGTAAGTACCTATACAGGTTTGTATTCTTGTGCAAAGTGTCTACGCGTATTGTGAACTGTAATTATCGCTGGGGTACAATATACGTTGTTTATAAGGTACAAACCACGTGTTCGATAAGGTACAAACCACGTGTTCGATAAGGTACAAACCACGTGTTCGATAAGGTACAAACCACGTGTTCGATAAGGTACAAACCACGTGTTCGATAAGGTACAAACACACGTGATCGATAAGGTACAAACCACGTGTTCGATAAGGTATAAACCACGTGTTCGATAATGTACAAACCACGTGTTCGATAAGGTACAAACCACGTGTTCGATAAGGTACGATGTGAATTAGAAGTACGTGAACAAGTAACTACGAGCTAGGTTTGCGATGCTTGCCTAGCTCACGAAATGGTAACTATACACGTGTATTATAGTGCATAAGGGTGCATAAGGGTGCATAGGGGTGTATATAGGATAAGATATCGGACCGGTAATGCACAGCCGGGAAATACGAGAAATGATATCGTGCGTTGTTGTCAGTATACTATAGTCATAGTAGTAGTCATAGTAGTAGTAGTAGTAGTAGTAGTAGTCGGTAGTAAAACAACTTGTCGTATGTTGTAGGCGGGAGAGGACATCATGTCCTCCTAGCTAGGTTATACCGGATGTTGTTTGAAGCAGGACAGTGAACAGTCCGTCTGATCCGCTACAAACCACGCCCACATTCGTAACGTGGTTACGTGAACACCGCTTTCTTTCTGGACACCGGGGTTCTAGTGGAGGCGCAAGGATGGTTCTTAAGATCCTTTATGCGATGTTCCATATCGGTGCGCATGTCCGTCGGCTGTTTGAGCAGGGTGATCACGACGTGGTCGTCTTGACGCTGGAACAACATATCGCCTTCGAAACTCACCAGACCGTGACGTCTCGCTCTCAGAAGTATTCCGACCACCTGCTATTGTGTAATGCTGTGTTAATAAAGTATTAATGTTATACTTAGTATATTGTGGAAGTTATCTGAAAACCATACCAAATCAACAAAATGTAGACCCACAAAATCACACTTTTGATCAACAACAAAATGGTATGTTTCACAATACCCACAATCGATCTTCTACAATATCATTCAAGATAAATAAATCCAGTGAATACATATTCAAGCGAGCAAATGCAAGTTCCGCGATGATACAGAAACAAACAAAAGTATCATAGAACAATTGATACGAGGACATAATCATAAAGCCGTTCAAAATGAACTACTATGCAAAGAAGAACAAATCACCTTAGCTCTAAACATCGCCATAATACACGAGGCGAAAATAATAGAGGTGAAATACTGTCACCAAAACAACCCGGTTAGAAATTCTCAGATAGATGCGCATTATTATAATAAGAGCAACTTCTTTTCCTTGAACCTTCAACATGACCTTGTAAAATAGTATTTTCCAATGTGTAATGTCGTGACACGTGACCAAACCATCTCATTTTTATACTTTTAACTTTCTGTAAAACACGTTCATATGATCCAATTCTGATATCATTTCCTCATGGATATATACATTTTTATTTCGTTGTATGTATGTGATATTTAGCATTCTTCTAGGTGACTTAGATTCAAAAGCATTAAATCGTTTCTTAGATTCTTCGATAAGAGTTCACGTTTCAAAGCCGTAAAAATAATGGGGGGTAGAATTAAGGAATTGTAGAGGTTGAATTTAATTTTAAAACTTATTTCTCTACTTCTCCGGATCATTTCCAATCTTACCGTTATGGATGTGGCCATAGCAATAATAATTATTTCACTTTTGCTATTGTCTGTTAGTGCACTAACATGTTACCACAAGATATTTGACAACTTGTTCTTATTTTGTTCTCCATACATACTTATTGTCAGAATTTTACTATTACATTTATTCGGATCAGAATCATTAACTAAAGGCTTACTCTTTTAATGACTTATTTCCATTCCATATCTAGTAGGCATTGTCACACTCTCGGTATTTCAAAAACCATAGATACTACAACAAAAATCATATAGAATAAAATATTCATAAATATATAAATAGTCTAAAAAAGTATTTTTTATTTTTTAAATATTCATATAACCTGATTATTTTATTACGTACAAGAATATACAAATGTATCGATATAAAATATAACACTATATTATTTAAAAAATAAAGCATTCTAAAAAATATATATATAATTTGTATATTTGTTATCAAATATTCATTAAGTTATAAGCATATGTCTAGATGTCATATACGTCCCTAATACGGACACCCTAGATATCTTTATACAGACCCTCTATAACCAATGCGCAGCGTATTAACTTTTCTGATTTTCATAAAAATCGCGTGCATTATAATATTAATACCACCAATAAAGCTAAATCTAAATTGTTTATTATTTAGATACTATATTATATTATTAATTAAAAAAATAATAAAAATAAATAAATTATTAACTAATTAAATTAGAATAAGTTATTCATAACATTAATTATAAATTAATGTAATTATAATTTGTCTGATTGATTCAATAATATATAGTTTATCTAGTCGTATATAGGGTGTCCGTATTAAAACACATGGTGTCTCTATTCGAACATGGGTACCGAATACGGACACCCCCGTTATCTATTGAAAGATTAAATACAATTTTAAAATTACAATAATATCTATAATCATAAAATATTAATATAATGTAATTTTTGAATACAAATAATGAGTTATAAAATATTAAGATCATTTATTGCTAGTGTCCGTATTAGGTTACTTTCTCCTATATTTAAATATATTTTAAATATTAAAATATTTAAAACAAATATATCAAGGATATGTATTTCTGTCAAATGAAAATACATTTATATTTTTAATTGTATTTCTATATAAATATGTTAAAAATAAAATATGATAAAACTTATATTGAATAAACCTGTACATCTTCCCTGCGCTCAAACCTCAATATTATCGTTGTGTTATATTTGCTGAGCATCTGTTCATAACAAATTCTATTAAAGTCTAAAACTTCCTGCCAGATATTAGTTTTAACTGGACACCGGTTACTATTTGATATTTATATTAGATATCTACCAAACTATTAGATCAGACTACCCAACCTACATTAGTATTATACATTGGCGATACCATAAGTTATTGACATCAATGATATTTTTATTATAAATTATACTATTATTATAGCTAAGAACTATACCTAATAATAGATAGATAGATAGATATAGTTTATTGTTTAAAACAAACAAAATGACATAAAACAATAATAATAATAAAAAACAAATAACGAATATAAACGAATATATATAATGATTTATAAATTCCATATTACATATGGTTAAGATATAAAATTAACAAATGATATAATAAAAAAATAATAATAAAAAGGGGAATTATTCAGATGCAAGCACTTAATCACCGTATCAACTTTAGGGAAAGGGGTCCTCAATCCCTTTGCCTTGGGGGTTCAAACTTGACCCAAGAGTTTGTCCACTGACACCCGTAATACCCGATAAATAATGATAAAGAGAATGCAACAGAATAAATTAACCCCATAAAACTAAAAATAAAATAATATAATAATTGAATAATAAAAATTAATAAAATAAAATAAAATTTAAATATTAATACAATGAATTATCAAGCCTTGTAATAAATTGATTGACCGAAGTTGCTGAACACGTATAATTAGATAGCAAATTCCAAGTTGAAATACGATTACTAAATTATTTCAGAGTAACATTAGTCTTGCATTTGTCTTTTCGAACTTTAAGGGAAGGACCTCGACTTCTTGATGAATACGTTTCAAGTAGCCCCGAGCAATCAACATCAACTAGACCATTTATAATTTAATAGGCAAGAATCAGATCAGCCTGTAACCTGCGTTGAGATAATGAAGTTAAGTTTAAAAATAATAACCTATTTTCATAATTTGTATATGGTATACCACATCTATAGAAAAGCCTTTTAGTGAATGTCCTTAGGACTTTTTCAATTTTATTTTGTAGGCCTACATATATATTAGAAGGGTTCTAAATACAAGAATTATATTCTAATAAAGATACATCCAAGAATATTAATATATATATATATAACGGAAGAGTTTTAAATAAATACAATCAATGAGCCAATATGTGTTGTCGGTATATCCATTATATATAACAATAACTACAAGCTAACTCAATTACTAAACATATGATACTATAGTAGCATATGTCGTATAGGTGTATTACCTATCTAAAATGGAGATGTTATTATATATTCTGTATTTATATAAACTTTCCGAAATAATTGAATTATTATAGATTTATTTAGAATATTTAATAATAATTATCATCATCATCATCGTCGACACCATCGTTATAAGAAATACTCCCAAGTATAGTTGTATAGTAATCTTAACAATAACAAGTATACTATATAGTAGACTATGGCCTAGCTACTAATCCTATATATATATATGATATTATAGTATGTCATACACCTACTAGATATAGTATTTCATAGTTCGCCTTACATATACCAACACTACAATGTAATCATGATTACTAATATAACTAACTAATTATATGTACTACATTTGTTATAGGGTAACCTATGTGTTTATTATTTAATGAAACCCGATCATGTATGAACTATATGAATGTTATATACGAATATGCTCGATATCAATGTAAGCTTAATTTGTTAGATATGAAACACCCAGGAATTATTTGTTATGCATTTTGTATTTAAAAGTATTTCAATAATAATATATTAACCAAAAAATTATATTGTCATCAAAATACAAATGATTAAAGACGAATATGTAATATATTTATATTCACACAAATATTATATTAATAAACAATACTTTTATTGGTATATATAACCACATTTTATTTAACCATCTACAATTTCAATATAATATATACATTAGTATAGGTATACTAATAGTATCATATACTAGTATTATATAATAATGATAATAATGTTTTCTATACATTTAACATATCTATGGGTTTCATGGATGCAGTGTTGTTGATATCTATGTATTTTCATTGTGTTATTTCATTGATATTATTCACTTGGGGAATTAACTCGGATTCCTTTTCACGCATGACCTTGAATGCGTTACGGATGGTAACCTCCGCTGCCCCGGTTGCTAATCGAATTTCTGTTATCACGTGATTATATTATTAAGGGAATGTAGTACGAATAATGCATTAATTAATAATTCCATGAAATTAATGAAATAACGCTATTATTATGATAGTTAAAAAACTCTATTCGTATTATATAATTCAGCTTATTAACTTTTAATAACTGATCAATATGGTTTATATATTATTAATAAAATATTAAATTTATATTATTATATATATATATATATATATTGTGGAAATTTGTGGAGAGCTCAGTTTACATAGTATCCTCGGCCCACATTTCTTCATATATATCCGTAATTGATATGATGATGTGGTGATGATAACTCCAATCCACCGGCTCCCCAGGTTGCGGATAGGGGAACGGCCATTAGATATAATGGTTAGCTGCGAATAATTAATTAGCAGTGCCGGACAAAATCCTGGCTGCCCTTTGGCAAGGCAAAGTACCTGTTAGCCACCCACGCAGGGTTACGCAAATGTGTATGGAGTGGCGACCGCACATTTTATCTAGCCATCGAAAGCAAAATGACTACGACTTCCCAAATATCTTCATCCCGCATCGCTCGTCGCGCGGAACAAGGAGCGCGTCCTGCAAATCCTACTCAGGTTGCAGTCGATAAGTTAGCTACTGAGTGTAAATGTAAATGTAAATGTAAATGTAAAAATCAAATCAAATCAATACCAAATGTATCTCTAATGAAAGCAAGTAGAGTTCTCCGAGTTGCCACCTTCAATGGACGGACATTAAAAAATAAAAATAAAATTTCTGAAATAATTGCATCAGCAAATGCTACGCAACTCGATATAATTTGTTTGCAAGAACATAGATTTATACACGAGGATGTCAATATACAAAAGAATATTCTATTGGAGAATGGCATATGATAACAGGTTCAGCATGGAAAAACAGTGTAAACGCTGCTACAGGTGGAATCGGTTTTCTAATTAACAAGACACCATTTAATTCTCTTGTAAACGTTACTTTAGTATCCAAAAGGATAATGATCGTCAATTTTAATGGAAACCCACAAACATCTATCATAGTATGTTATAGCCCTACAAACGTATCGGATCCAATGGAAATAGAGAATTTCTATGATATTCTAAATTCTGCCACAAAACAAATTCCAAAACATAATGTGTTGATCATTTCTGGAGACTTTAATGCTCATCTTGGCATTCAATATGGATTCATGTTCTTATTGCATGAAGTATCAAACAGAAATGGGATCTTTCTCAAAGATTACATTTTAGAAAATAATCTACTATGTCTTAACACTTATTATCAGAAAAGGAAAGGCCAGCTATGGACACATAAGTCACCAAATGGAAATAAAGTACAGCTTGACTATATAATGATTAATAGAAAATGGAAAAATAGCAGCAAAAACTGTAGAGCTTATGGATCTTTTGAAAGTATAGCATCAGACCATAGAATTGTATCTGCCCATCTTAAATTAAGTTTAAGATCAAACAAAAAGAAGACTATCAAAACACCAATCTATGATTGGACAACTCTAAAGAATCCTGATATTCAAAAAAAAGTTTATTTGCGAAGTCTTAAAAAAGTTTGAAAACCTTAACGATGAAACATCCAACATATCAACAAATACTTTGTATGACCATTTTGAAACTTCTTGTAGAGAAACTGCAATTGATATCATCCCCTTCAAAGAAAAACTTAAAAAGAGATATCCCTGGGAGAATCCCGATATATGTTTTAAAAGGGATATGCTAAAAACAGCAGCTCAATTAAAGAACTCTTGCCCAACTATAGAAAATATTAATTCCTATTATCTATCACAAAAAGCACTATATGATACATACGATACTCAGCAAGAAATCTACCTTCAGTCGAAAATAGATGAAATCAAAGCTGCAGTATCAAACCAAAAATCAGCATGTGCCTGGAAAGTAGTAAATGATATAACTGGCAGGAAAAAGAACAATAAAGCTAAGATAAAAGCAACAAGTGGTGAAGAAAGAATTAAGTTATGGCACAATTATTTCAAAGATCTTTTAGGAAAACCACCTGAATCAAAAACATCAACTATAACAAATATTTCAAATTTGTTGAATATAGAAACTGGAATCTTTACGAAATATGAACTTGAAAAGGCTATAAAAAGTATCAAAAATGGAAAAGCATGCGGGTTAGATGAAATTCCTGTGGAAATCTGGAAAATACCAAAATTTCAAGATATCTTACTATTCTCCTGCAATGAAGTATACGAGCAAAACACTATCAGTATATGGAATAAAGGCTGTATAATACCGCTACCGAAGAAAGGAGATTTAACCTCTACAAACAACTATCGTGGTATCACTCTAACATGTATAGCTGCAAAGATATATAATCTAATGCTTTTAAATAGAATAAGACCTGAAGTAGTTGAGATATTAAGAAAAAACCAAAATGGTTTTAGAACCAATAGATCTACTACTGGCCAAATACTCACGGTTAGAAGGATCATTGAAGGTGTAAACGAAAAGAATCTAACAGCTACACTCCTTTTTATTGATTTCTCCAAAGCTTTCGATTCCATACATCGAGGAAAGATGGCAGAGATTCTTAAAGCATATGGAATACCTGAAAAGATCATAAATGCAATTATGATAGCTTATAAAGATACTAAATCAATTGTGAGATCAGATGATGGAGATACGGAATTTATAAATATAACAGGAGGTGTGTTACAAGGTGATACACTAGCATCATTTCTTTTTATAACATGTCTTGACTATGTTTTGTAAATGTCACTTGATCGAGATAATGTTCTTGGTTTTACCCTATCTGAGAGAAAGAGCAGAATACATCCAGCAATAAAAATAACAGATGTCGATTATGCAGATGATCTAGCTATAGTAACTGATAAAACGAGCGAAGCTACAATTCTTCTACATAAAATTGAAAATACGGCAAAAGAGATTGGTTTGAATATAAATGCAGGTAAGACCGAATTCATAAACATAAATCAAGGAGAAAATGAAAAAATAAAAAGCCTAAAAGTCAAGGACATTAAAAAAGTATCCGATTTTAAGTATCTTGGAAGCTATATTCAATCAACAGAAAAGGATATGAATATAAGACTGGCTAAAAGCTGGGCAGCTTTAAATAAGATGAACGCTATTTGGAAATCTAGATTACCGGATAGAATTAAAAGAAATTTCTTCAGAGCAACTGTTGAGTCGGTATTGGTATATGGATCTGTAAGTTGGACACTCACAAAAGATCTGGAAAAAAGACTAAGTGGAAACTATACTCGCATGTTACGGGCAAAACTAAACAAGTCTTGGAAGGACCATCATACCAATAAAGAAATATATGCAAATATACCGGATATATACACGTCGATACGACAGCAAAGACTTCGTTTTTCTGGTCACTGTTGGAGAAATAAGTGCGAAATGGCATCAGATACTATTCTATGGCAACCTACCCATGGTGAGAGAAAAAGAGGATGGCCGCGAAGAACATACGTTGATCAACTCATGGATGATACACTGTGTAATGTAAATGAACTAAAAACCGTGATGGACGATAACGATGAATGGAAGAAGAGAGTAAAATACTGCCGAGCAAGCTCGACCTGGTAAGGTAAGGTAATATATATATATATATATATATATATATATATATATATACTATAGTATTGATTCAAATTAAACTGGATTATTTATGATTTCGAAACAAATGAAACGGATCTAGTTGGTTTCGAAACCTCGATATGTTCAATACTTTAATAATTAATAAGTTCGAATAATTTAAATTAATTTAAAAAATCTTGTTCGTGACTTATATATCGCTGGGCGACAATAATAAAAAAATCTCTCTTATATAGCGAAACATATATATATATATATATATATATATAATATTTAAACCCATTGTTGATTTCTCATATGGTGTATTGCGTACAGCCATGTATATTGATGTGGCCGCTACTGTGATCGCACTTCGACTAAAGAAAATAATATAATTAAATGTTGTTATATATTTATGTATATATACATACAAATTACATAAAAATATACATGAAAATTATAATTTTCAATAATAATAGTAATAGAAATATATATATATATATATATTATTCATTTTTGTTATATTAGTTTGCGTTCATTATATTTTATTCAGTTTTATTTTAATATTTTCATAATCATTTAATAATTCATATTTTTATTATTAATTTGCGTTTATTATATTTTATTTAGTTTGGATCAATACGATGATGAAGTGGTCGAAAAATTCATTATTAATATTCCATATATTTTTTCATTTTTACACCCTTCTGAGTTATATATATATATATATATATATATATATTAAACTCTTGACATATACATATTATTTAGATTATTATAATAATATTGTTGTTATCAATATATATTCTAAAATAAAAACTATGAAAAAAATATATTCTTTAAATTATTTGTTTGACCAATATTGCAAAAGTTTATCAATTCCTGTGAGAAAATAATAAGTCATTTTGATTTTATACCTCCTTAGTATTTATAATATATATAGCAGTATTATATATATATATATATATATATATATATAATTTAATTTATTTTACCGCTATTATCATTTTTTATATGCTATTTTTATTTATTAATCAAAAAATACATAAAATGCTGGATATATCCAGTGAATAAACTGTTTAATGGACTTATGTTCAATATATAATTTAAATTAAATCTGTACAAATGGGAATCGAAAGAATACATTTTTAATACTGTAGAACAATGGCAACCGTTCTACCATCTTTGTAATACATGTAAATCTATAAATTATATAATAATCATACGGTGTTCTCGTTTAGAAACGCGAGTCTATAGGTTTATATGCACGTCTAGATGTATGCATGGATACAAGCTAGTATGTATTACCTATACATAGATATTAACCCTGGTAGTATGTCCATTTCTATTGCTTTCATAGCGATACTTGTAGCGGTGTTCTGAATGTCTCTATTTAAATTCAAATTTGCACAATATCTAGACTGTGAGCGTATATAGGATATATTAGGATAATTATATATTAGTATATATAACATAAAATGTATACAACTATAGATGATACTATTAAAAAGTTCGTAATATACAAATATAGCTAAGAAGATATATATATATATATATATATATATAACTATAGTTAAGAAATAGATATTATACAGGCGAGTGATACCGAGACTGTAGTATTATAGGGGCAAATAAGTGTCCTAATTAATATGATAAGGTCAAAGTTCACATGAATGACACTATAGAGAGTTAACGGTATCTCGGTTATTAAGCGAGACGTGGGTGATTTCTATAGGTAACCATGTATTCTTCGGGTGATGCTACGTTCACGCTGGTTTCAAGCGAATCTACTATTACTCGAAACATACGGCCAATCTTGGTTTTTGACACTTTTGACACGGCGCATATCTCTACATATATTATTTATATTATAATTTATGTGATTTAATTTATTAAGAATATATTAGTGTGTTCATCTAAATTTTATTCTAAAATAATAATTAAATTTATATAATATATATATATATATATAATTATAATTAATTTACAATATATTATTCTAGTATTTGTAATACTAATTAATATATTAGATAAATATGTAATTATTAAAATTGTTTTTTCTTTTATCTATAAATAAATAGATCTGTAAACATATAATTTACAAACAGAGATAACATCATAGTAAAAAGTATACATATACGTATATAAACCCTTAAACGTCCGTGAAACGCCTTCCTGCCGGCAAGCTAAAAAGAGGCATGCCGATATCATAGCATCTCTAGACTTGCCCTTTATACCTATTTTGTTGTAAATGTTCTTGAAATGTTCCATTCCTCGATCCTATTATGAATAGGATGTTATATAATATATTATCTTAATAGATAATATTATTATAATATTTAATAAATGTACAATAATTCTTAATTTGAGTATAAAAATAAGATATATATATATATATATATACATATTGTAATAATAATATATATTTAATACTTAATTATTTAGTTATTTATTAATATTTTATCAAATACATAATTTGAAAGAATGACTTATATGTATACAAAATATATGTGATGAATTAGTACCATTATATAATATGTAGTCTATTATAATAGTATATGTATGCGTATTTTTTGTCGTATAAAATGAAATATAATATAAACGTATTAATAATATACTAAAATGTAAACCACTACTATCTTCGGAATGTTCATCTTTTGCGCCATTTCCGAAAGATCTGCAAACGCAGTTACCAAATTTCTATTAGTAGAGGACCTTACATCTCGGTTCCTGTAGATTGGAACACCGTTCTCAAAGCCGGCTGCTCCAGTACCTTTACTAATCCTGGTGCTCAAGTCTTCACCCTCGAATATCGGGTTCTGTTAATCGGGTGAACATATCATCAATACACTATTGATGTATGTATATATATATATATATATATATATATATATATATATATACAGTTCGATACCAGATACATAATGTATACTAATAGATAATTATCATATCGTCATATATGAGTCATATTTGACATATAGTATTCTATAGTATACATTCTGGATGATAATAGTGTGAAGTGTACTTCCCTATAGGGCTGGATATCTGATTAGATAGAGTGACATGATATCGCACACAGTAGTTATACGTATATGTTAGTGAATTGTATGTATACGTATGTATCAGCATACGTACAGTGTCTGTCACAACTAATCGGTATGTCAATCATCGCCTAGGATAACGAATATGCTCAATTATATACACTAGGGGACGGTAACCTAATACGGACACTTTAACAATAAATGGTATTAACATTTTATGACTCATTATTGTTATTAATTATAATATATTAATATTATATGATTATAGATGTTATTGTGATTTTAAAATTTTAATGTAATCTTTTAATTCCATAGATAACTGGGGTTTCCGTATTCGGTACCCATGTCCGAATACGGACACCCTATACAGCACTAGATAAATTATATATTATAATATATCAATAATTATTGATGAATCAATCAGACAAATTATAATTACATTATTTTTTATTAATTTTATGAGCAATTTATTATAATTTAATTAGTTAATAATTTATTTATTTTTAATATATTTTAATTAATAATACTATTTAATTATCTAAATAATAACATTTTTAGATTTAGCTCTATTGGTGGTATTAATATTATAACGCACGCGATATTTATGAATATCAGAATAGTTCATACGCTACTAGCTGGTTGATTATAGGGTGTCTGTATTAATACAACTAGAGTGTAAGTATTAGGGACTTATATGACCTCTAGATATATGCTTATAACTTACTAAATATTGTATAACAAATATAGACATTTTATATATATAATTTTAAAATGCTTTATTTTTTAATAATATAGTGTTATATTTTATATCGATACATATGTATATTCTTGAGAATTCTTGAAAACCTTAAGGTTTTAAGTTGATATTGTTTATCATAAATTTAAAACGTAATACAAAAATCAGTTTATTGGATATATCTGCAATATTTTTAATAATAAAAAGTTAAAAATATTTTTGTAGACTAATTATATATTTATGATTATTTTATTAATTAAACATTTTTTGTAGGTTTATTGTAGATTTATTGTTTCTGAGATACCGAGAGTGTCCATATTCGGGCACTGTCCGTATTCGGTTACTTTCCGCTATAGTTATGGAGTACAATTGTAGTCCATTAATAATAGAAATTATTCATAAGCACGAAGATAATTAGAACGTACATTTATTGAATACTTTTGTTTGTAATATATATATATATATATATATATATATATATTATCTTCTCGCTAGATAGCGCTAGGGCTTACCTCAGCGGGTCCGACACGTGACATGCCCTTGGTAGCATCACGGAATGTCCTCCACTCGGCACTTACATCTATTACCCTATCCGCTACCACTAGTCCGCAATCCGGACAAATCATGTCACCGGCGTGACTGTCGTCTATTAGGACGGCGTCCGGGTGATAAGGACACGCTATTTTCGCTCCCGCACCGCTGTGTGAATAACCGCATGTTACGTAACGATTATCGCGCACACCGCACACCGCACACACGTGTGTGCTTCCGGTGGAGGGTGAATAAATGTCGACACCGGAATGTGGTGATGTAGTGTATTCTATAATATGTGATATTTATTATAAATATAATAATTGTATATAACATCTTGAGGAGATATCAAATAAGAATCAAGTATCATAAATAATGATTTAATATATCGAATATATTAATTGTTTACATTAATTATTATAAAATTAGTATCAAGTAATACACGTTCAGCCATCTTAAATACCAATATACCGGTATATAGTTATAGTTGTTGTGGGTGGGTACGTGTGATCAAGTAGAGAACTGATAAGAAATCATTAAGAACTATAGGGACAAATACTTACAGGGAATATTAATGATATTTTGGAAATATGTTTAGAGTGTAGTATATTAACGAGTGTAGTATATCTATGATATAAGGGAGAGTATACTTATATATATATATATATAGTTTTAATTAATTGTTGAAGGATATGCATATTATAATATGGGTATATAAGCATAAGTGTTATATATGTATGTTAAATATAATTATACATTAGAATATTATAATACTAACGAATCGCGTATTAGAGAATTCATATTTATAAAATTATATAAACAGGCGATTAATAATAAAAAAACTAAGTTTCTGAAAAATAAATTATGTAACTATTTGGTAACTATTTAGATTATAATTATTGTTTATTATTGTTTATTTATAAATTTAAAAAAATTTTAAATTTATTTTTGATATATATTATTTAATATAATATTTTATATAATACATATATATATATAACATAAATATTTATTATAATGTTCAATATCATATTTACAATGTATATTGATGTATTTTAATAGACTATAAGCTTATACGCAATATATTTTATGGGAAAATAATAGATCAAAATAAAATGTGGAAATATAATTATGAAGCATAATTATAATTAGTATTAGTGCTTTAAAAATAGGAAACAATATATATATATATATATATATATATATATATATATATATATATATATAATAGGACGTATTATATTGTATAGCATAATATATATATATATATATATATATATATATATATATAATTTAATTTATTACGTAATAATATATTCGCATAACACCCGACGCATATGCACATATATATATTGTATTATAAAATTAGTATCTAGGAATACACGTTTACCTAATATAAATACATATACGATATATAGTTATAGTTGTAGTTATATTGGTATGTAGTCATATTAATATTGGAACACATTATTTAGTGTGATTAAGAATAGATCTTATAAGAAATGTCATGAGTTATGCATCATAAGTTATAATTAATAATATATTAATTAATATAATTTGTTTGAATGGTATTACACATTATTAAATTATTATACCCATTAAATAAAAATGGTATATAGTATACACACACACATATATATATATATATATATATATATATATATATATATATATATATATCATGCTATAATCCAATACAACATTAAAAACTGTATTACTGATATACAAAATTGGTTCACTAGTAATTCATTATCCTTAAATGTCTCAAAAACTGATACTATTTTATTCTCTAAAATACCTTCAATTGTTAAAATAACTGATAGTTTTCTTGCCACGCTGCCTTTATCTAATAAAATCACAACACTCGGTATAACAATTGACTCTATTATGAAATATGACACATTCTTAATGTTATTCGTACTGCTAATTTTTATTTATATAATATACATAAGGCTCGTGTTAAGCTCTCCTTTGATATCACTAAATCACTTATATATTCATTGGTTTTTAGTAGATTCGACTACTGCAATTCACTTTTTGTTTTTGTCCCTGATGATATTATGATAAATTCGAAAAAATTCAAAGGAGAGCTGTTCGTGTTTTATATAAAATTAAAAATAATATAAATACTAATACGGGTAGTAACTATATATCTATATCACATATTATGTTAACCCTTGGTTGGCTCAGATATCGTGATCTTTGTAAACTAAAATTGTTATGTTTAGCTCATAAAGCTATCTACACGGGTGAACTTAAGTATCTGGCTGAATTATTATCAATTGCTACCAGTAACAGACCAAGACTGGATTGCCATGCAATGAAACTTGTTATGCCTCATACAAATTCATGTTTTGGTAACTCTGCTTTTTCTGTTGCGGTACCAACTCTATGGAATTTACTTCCGAATATTATTCGTACGACAACGTCTCGATCTCAATTCAAAAGTAGACTCTTTAAACATTATTTAGTGAAATGAATATATATTTTGCGATTATTGTTATCTTCGTTTATATGTTATATTATTATTATTATTATTATTATTGTTATGACGTCGAAAAATGATTTTCATTTATGAAGTCTTTAAACAAATAAATAAATAAATATATGAGTTAGTTAGATAGATGTCCCGCTCCTTCAGCCGTTAATGGGATATAGTCTACTTAGTAAATTGTACTATAGTACATAAATATATATATATATATATATATATATATATATATATACTACAATGTTATATTATAAAACTAACTAAGTAGGTAGAGAATTCATATTTATAGAATAATAAAAACAGGTGATTAATAGAAAACTAAACTGTTGAATAATAAATTATGTAATTATTTAGTTTATAATAATTATATCACATT
The DNA here is from genome assembly GCA_964019155.1 of Osedax fenrisi. Classification (NCBI taxonomy): domain Eukaryota; kingdom Metazoa; phylum Annelida; class Polychaeta; order Sabellida; family Siboglinidae; genus Osedax; species Osedax fenrisi. The sequence continues at coordinate 26,748,043 of OZ025239.1, forward strand.
GTTTATTTATAAATTTAATTTTGAAAAATGTTTAATTTAATTTTCATAATTATATTATATTTATTATAATGTTAAATAGAATAGTACACTATCACAATTAAATTGTTATGTTTTAATAGACTAAACAACATTAACGACACAAATGTATGTTACAAACATTGTGTATGTGTTTCCTATGTGTATTGTGTTATATATTATGTATACCACACTATCCGGTTAATGTACACAATCGGGAGTATTATTAACAATGGCAACCCAGTAAATAACAACATACAAATATGAACATATTATGTTCATAATATGAACATATTTATATGATTCTGCATATGTATTTGATAACATATTATGTGCATAATATGTTATCACACAAATATAATGTAAATATACATATTTATTTGACAACATATTATTATGATATTTTATTGCAATTACCCTATTTCATTAAATATAGTTAATATAGATATAATAGACTCCGATTCGCATAACTAGCAACTAGGTTTACTCATTGAGCTGTGTAATAACTGTAATATGTCATTGGTTGTTCCTGAAACATTAAAGCCTGTATACCAGTGTATCTTCCTGACATATTACTTTCTCCATCATATGACCTCGTAAATTACAAATATAAGTCAGTATACTGGAAAGTGGGAGCCAGGGAAAGCATCAACGAGACAAACGTCGAAGCTACGACGTGACGACCAAACTGAATACGGATTCTGTCTTCAGACGCAACAGAATCGAAATACTACAGCAGACATCACCTCCGTCAATCCAGCTAACCCAGCAAACAGTAAGAGCAGCATAATAGCAGCATAACAGCATATGCTAGAGCCTCAAATGTTTACATTGTGCTATTATGCTGCTCTTAAATGTATATTATGCTGCTATTAATTTGTCACGCTATTATGCTGCTGTTATGCTGCTATTATGCTGCCCTTATTCTGCTATTATGCTGCTATTATTAGAAGAGACAAATTAATAGCAGCATAATATCAGCATAATATAGATTTAAGAGCAGCATAATAGCACAATGTAAACATTTGAGGCTCTAGAATATGCTGTTATGCTGCTATTATTCTGCTCTTACTGTTTGCTGGGAAAGTTCATGTTATACATTTATAGTTTAATAGAAAGGTAAAATAAAAATCTATACTTATAATATATAGAATTTTAAGTATGTATTTATTAATAATGGTCTCATTTAAGATAGAATGACTTATTATATTCACTTCCATTTTTAATTTAAACCCATAGAATATGGGCCATAGTTTACCTAAAAGAAATTTCTTAACATATATGGTATGGTATGGTATGGTATCAGATTCGGGTAAACCCCAGGGAAGATAAAGAAGCCTTTGCGGCTTTTCTAGTTATCAACCCATTTTAATTTTAAACAGTTCATAAATACAATAATAAGTTTTGACTTCCTGTTTACAATAATAAAATAATAAAATTTGAACTGTTTAAAAAATCATCATATTACCGTTAACGATTACACCATTTCAATTATTTAAAACAATTAAACAAAAAAGGATAAATAAATAAATAAAGTATATTGATAATTGAATGTAAGATAAAAATAAAACTAAATGAATAACAACTAATAAAATAAGAAACTAAGAAGATTAAGAAATAAAAGATTTGGAAATTAAAAGCAATGTACATTAAAATATGTTACTGTGTAAAATTTTAAATAAATAAGTTTTACAAATATATAAAAACTAAAATACTAAAATAAAATAATTTTGAACAAAATAAATAAACAATAATACTGAAGAAATATGGAAAAAATACGTATAAACTCTATAATTGATATATACTAGACCAATAATACCGAAAAAATATAGTTAAAAAGTCATATATAATAGTAATATAAGAGAAGAAATTGTAATGAAATTGAAAAATAAGTAGGTTATAAAATAAAAATAAAACTAAAAGAATAAAAACTAATAGAATAAGAAACTAAGCATATTAAGAACTAAAAGACTTGGAAATTTAAAAACAATGTACATTAAAATATGTTATTGTGTAAAATTTATAATAAATATGTTTTTCTAATATATAAAAACTAAAAGAATTATGAAAATAAATGATTAATAATACTGAAGAAATGTGGATAAAAAGTCATGTACATTAAAATATGTTATTGTGTAAAATTTATAATAAATATCTTTTTCTAATATATAAAAACTAAAAGAATTATGAACATTATGAAAAAAAAAAGACCAATAATACTGAAGAAATGTAGATAAAAAAGTCATATAAACCCTATAAGTGATATATACTAGACCATTAATACTGAAAAAATATAGATAAAAATATTAAAATATACTAGTTTAAGATGAGATAGTTTTTTAATTTATTTTTAAACTTATTGAGTGATTTAATTTCCTTTAGCTCATCATTAAGTTCATTCCATATAGTAGGGCCTTTAATGTATAGTGTATATAAGCATTTATTTTTTGAGGTAAAATGAGTGTATAGTTCATGTTTCTTTCGTGTATTGTATGGTATGATTTTCTTATTGAATAAACTTGAGTTTGGACTAACATTATTATGGTATATATTATGCATAAAATTACATGTTTGATATTTAATTAAGTCAGGTAATTTTAGTATATTTGCTTGTATAAAAAGAGTATCCGTGTATGTAAGTTTTGGTTTGTTAAATATTATTCTAATAATTTTTTTTTGAATTATATATACATCATTAATATTAGAATTATAGTTATTTCCCCATATAATGTTACAATAGTTTAGATGTGGTAAAATTAATGAATTATATAATAATATTAACGTTTTAAAATCAAAGAGTTCTTTTAAATTTTTTAAAATCCATATTATTTTATATAGTTTTGTTTTAATTGCTGCTATTTCTAATTTCCAGTTTAGCTTCTGATCTATTATTACACCTAGAAATTTTGTATTTTTCACACAATTAATATTAATACCAGCTATATTTAGATCTAAAATATTGGATGAGTTGAAAATCATATAATATGTTTTCTTCAAATTTATAGATAGTCTATTTGATATCAACCAGTTATTTATTTTTAAAAGTTCATTATTTACATTTTCCTGAAGTCTAACTATGTTGTTGTCTTCTAAAAATAAAGTAGTGTCGTCAGCGAACATTGTTAATTTTAGAAGTTTAGAACTATTTATAATATCATTTATATATATTAAAAAAAGTATTGGTCCTAATACAGTTCCTTGAGGTACACCACAGTTTGAGAAATATTCATTTGATATTTCATCTTTAAATTGGAGAAATTGAGGTCTTTTTATTAAATAATTCTTTAACCAAAGTAATGGTAAGCCACGTATACCGTAGTGGTGAAGTTTTTTAATTAATATGTCGTGATTCACAGTATCGAATGCTTTTTTAAAATCTATAAATATAGCTGTACATATTTTATTGGAATTTATACTTCTCGAAATCATAGTTTCTAAATTAACAATTGCATTGAGAGTACTTGATTTTTTTCTAAATCCAAATTGGGAATCACATATGATGTTATATTTATCTAAAAAAATGACTAGTCTATTATAAAATAATTTTTCAAGTATTTTTGAAAATATACAAAATATATATCTTAAATATATTTATATTAGTCATACATGATATATATATATATATATATATATATATATATATATATATATATTTCCTATATATTATATTTATTTTATAATTTCTTTATTTACTAATTCTTAAAATACTCACTTGGGAATAATTATACATTTAAAACTAGTGTAAACCTATTATCAAGGATATGTGTTTGGATTTAGGTCAAGGAGTTTGAGGACAGGTTAATAATATTATTTACCAGATACATTTTTTATAATATGCATTATTTTATTAAATAATGTAGCTAATTTATCTTACTACGTAGATTTTATCTTACCTAGTATATATATATATATATATATATATATATGTAGCAGACTAACATCGTATAACTGGTGTGGAGATATTAACTTCCATCCAGCGGGTCCCCAGGTGGTGGATAGGGGAATCGACCTCCAGATATGGAGTGTTAGCTGCGAATACAAGAATAATATATTCAATAAGCAGTCCTGAACCAAAAATCAGAGAGATACCTTGGCAATATCTATTACTCTGTTGCCACCCGCACCAGGGTTACGGTATAAACCATTGGAGCAGTAATGGTGTTGATATTAAGCGGAAAAACCAACTCAAGGCCAACGGTTAATATTAATGAGTCAAATAGGCAACTGCCCGCAATGTAGTAGTGGCGAGCACATTTGCGTAATTAGCTAACGAAAAGCACATGAACACAAACAAAACCAAACAATCATGCCGCATCGTTCGTCTCGCGGATAATAAAGGAGCGCGTGTCAGGGTACAATGTCAGGCCCTGCATCACGAAAAACAAGCTACTGACTCATTAATACACCAGAAACCTAAGTTTTTAAAGAGTTCACAAAATATACATATATCGACTTTCAACATCAGAACTTTTAAAAGTGACTGCCAATCATCTGAACTTGTAGCATCTGCTATAGGACACGATATTGACATAATATGCATACAAGAACATAGATTATACCATAAGGATATCGATATTAAATATACTATTTTAAACTATGGATGGACTCTTGTGACAGAATCTTCATGGAAAAATAAATCGAACAGCTCAATTGGTGGAATAGTCCTACTTCTAAGTCCCAGTGCAATAAAATCTTTAATAAATGTGGAAAAAATAAGTCCTAGAATAATTACAGCAAACTTCAATGGAAACCCTATTACGACAGTAGTTTCCTGTTATAGCCCAACAAATGTTTCTGATAAAGATGATGTTTCTGAATTTTATAATAACATGAGTTCATTTACTCGCTATGTACCAAAACATAATGTTTTAATAATAGCAGGTGATTTCAATGCACATCTGGGTATTGATCATGATAATAAATTTGCATATCATACTGAAACTAATAGAAACGGTTATCTACTTGATCACTTCATAATTGAAAACGGTTTGAAAAGTTTAAATACTAAATTTCAAAAGAAAAGTGGTAAACTATGGACTCATACACATCTAAATGGCTTCAAATCCCAACTGGAATATATAATTGTCAATAATAAATGGATAAATAGTGCTAGGAACTGTGAAGCCTACAATACTTTCGAAGGTGTTTACTCTGATCATAGAATTGTTACCGCTACACTTAAATTAAGTTTAAGATCTAATAAAAAGTCAATAGTTAACAAAAAACGATATGACTGGACTACTCTGACAAAAGACAAATCTATTGAAAAGAATTATACAACCTATCTAAAACAACATTTCGAAGACTCAATTAAATCATGTAAAAGTACAAATGATAAATACTTAGCATTTGTTGATTCTCATGCAGAAGCAACAAAGAAATTTATACCGATTAAAATAAAAGAAAAGAAAAGAGTACCATGGGAAAATATAAATATAATAGAGAAACGAAACGCACTGAAACAATTATCATTGAAAATGAAAGAAAATGCTAACACTAACCAAAAAATTGAGTTTAACAAAGCTAGAAAAAATCTCCAAGATACATATATAAACGAGCAAACTAAATATTTGCAAAAACAAATAGATGATATCAAGACAGCTGCAGATAATAAGAAATCCGCTATAGCATGGCAAATTGTAAACAACATTACTGGTAGAAAGACAACACATAGATATAAAATTAAAGCAAAATATGACAAAGAGCGTATACAAAAATGGAAACAACATTTCTCTCTATTACTAGGAAAAAATCCGATAACAACTAATCAAGACATAGTAAAAATAGTGGACAAAGAGCTTCAGATTGAGCAAGGTCCATTTACTATAAAAGAACTTGAAATAATACTCAGAAAAACAAAGAAAAATAAAACCGCCGGATTAGATGAAATACCAGCCGAAGTATGGAAGACAGGTCACTTCAATCACATATTACTAGAATTCTGCAACGATGTGTACTCTCAGAAACCAATTGAATACTGGACGAAAGGTTGCATCCTCCCATTCCCAAAGGAAGGTGACCTCACTGTTACAGACAATTATAGAGGTATTACACTAACATGTATCGCGGCTAAAATATATAATACGCTACTAAGAGAAAGAATACAACCTACCCTAGATATGATCCTCAGACCAAATCAAAATGGTTTCAGAAATAACAGATCAACCGTCGGACAAATTCTAACTGTAAGAAGGATAATCGAAGGTGTTAAAGAAAAGAATCTTGAGGCCAGCCTAATATTTGTAGATTTCTCTAAAGCTTTCGACTCAATACATAGAGCAAAAATGGCAAAAATTCTTAAGTCATACGGTATTCCAATGAAGATAATCAACGCAATTATGATACTATATAGAGATACTAAATCAATGGTACGGTCACCTGATGGTGATACAGAATATTTTGATATAAATGCAGGTGTTCTACAGGGGGATACTCTTGCACCTTTATTATTTATTATTACACTCGATTACGTATTAAGAACATCTATTGATAAAAATAAAGATCTAGGCCTAACACTATCGAAACAACGAAGTAGAAGATATCCAGCAATCAATATAACAGATGCAGATTATGCTGACGACCTTGTAATATTTGCAGATTCTAGCAGAAATGCTGAAAACCTACTGAATGTCTTAGAAGAAAGTGGGAAAACAGTAGGTCTCAAATTAAATATTAAAAAGACGCAACACATGAACATAAACTCAAATAAAATGGTTAAATCTATAGATGGGGAAGTCTTCAAAAATGTCGATAATTTCATTTATCTTGGAAGCGAAATAGAATCGACCGATAAAGAAATAAAAATAAGAATAGCTAAATCCTGGGCAGCTCTAGACAAGTTAAGTTCCATATGGAAATCACCACTCTGCACAACTTTAAAGAGGAACTTCTTTAGAGCCGTGGTAGAATCTGTTCTATTATATGACTCTGAAGCTTGGACCCTAACTAAAAAACATGAGAAAAAACTCGATGGAACTTACATAAGAATGTTGAGAGCCATATTAAATATATCATGGAAAGAGCATCCAACAAAGATTCGCCTTTACGGAAATATTCCACCACTAACAAGTATAATACGTATACGAAGAACACGTTTCGCAGGCCACTGTTATCGAAGTGAGGAAGAAATCGTAAAAGATGTTTTGTTGTGGACACCGAACCATGGTACAACAAAGATTGGACGACCCAGAAAAACCTATGTAAAACAGCTATGTGATGATACGGGACTGACGACTGAAGAACTGAAGACAGCTATGAAAGACAGGATGACGTGGAAGAAAATTGTTGAAAATGCTCGGGAAACTATCCCGATCCGGTAAGGTAAGGTAACATCGTATATAGTTTCAATGTAGTTGTTTTTAAGTTTATATTATATATTTTTAATTAGTTATTTTATTAGTTGTGTATTATGTAATAATTATAATGTTAATTTCGTCTAGTGATTTTTTGTGTTTTTTAGTTAATGTTATTTAGTTTATTATATATTTTTAATTAGTTATATTTTTGTTTTCTTTTATGGAATAATTATAAAAGTAGAAATATTGATTTTATGTATATTGATTTTTGTGTTTTTTTATTTAGTGTTATTTATTTTTATTTATGCTGCGGTCAAGGAGATGCACAATTTTTTGATTGGATACTTATAAGCCACGCCTCCATATACATCCCATGTTAAATCTCAGCCCGACAAAATCGTACATCCGAGATTGCGTGTGCACGAAATATACGCTGCAGTTCAGCAAAAATGACCTATACGTCAATAAAAATAAGCCTCGCCCATAACATAAGTACATTTGTCAATAATAATAATACATTTTCCTAAATCTGTGTTTTTTTGAAATTTTTAATTCAAAATTTAATATCAACAAACTATTATAATATAATGTCACATAAATCTATTTATAATACAACTATACATATAATAATAATATTAGTAGACTTATATTCACAAATTGATCAAGTTAAGATAATAAATACGTGGAGAGATTATAGTATCACATCAAAATAAAGATTTTAATATAAACCAAAATAAATATTTAAAAATGTTCAATTGAATTTATTATATATTTTAGAATAATCTAATATTATTATAATTACTATATATATTATAGTAACCACCACTTTTTATGTTACCTACTAAACCAAAAAACTATAAGTTTATGATATTAAATATAAAAAATGATAAATTAAAGTATAACATATCAAATTACATATATCTAAAAACGATTTAAATAAAATGACATTGCAATTAGGCTACAACATAATATTTTCTAATTAAATTAATAATTAATTATAGGTTTACGTTTTATATACTAATAAATTATATCAAATATAATATTAATTATCTATTTAATAATATATGCTATACACTTCAGTAGTTGCATGCAATAATGTATCAAATGATAAGCACCTAATGTTATAGTATTAATTATTTAAGTTATAAACTGTAACATTTATATAATATAATTTCTGAAGTAACACATATATATTAATTGTACTGGTATATATAATTTATTAATAATATATAATATTATAGTTACACATTTCTTAATTATACTAGTATATTATATACCCATTATACATATTAATTTATTAATCTATTATTTTAATAATACTTATATTATACAGATATATTAATAAAATATGAAATAATAATAATGGAATATTAATGGCAATCAATTACAATATGTTATATGTATATTATATACATCAATAGATATGTCTGTTCTATTCCATCGTATGGATGTGTACATGTTTAATTTATGTACTATCTTACTGTATATATTATTATACATAATTGTTATAACTACATGTAAAACTTATTTATAAACAATAACTATAAAAACATCATAATATTAGAGGTTTACACATTAAAATATATCTGTTCGTCCATATCCATCGCCTTCTTCTGGCCCCATTTTGATCTAATAGATAAGTTTCTGCGACAGACTTTTACATGTGTTCATTTCATATAATAAATACTGGAAATACTATTATCGGTAACTATTTAAGAAATATTATATTATATTTGTAATTAATATTTATACCTAAATATAAAATTAGGTTATATATATAAATTTATTTAAATATTATTTTTGAATTTAAGTTATTGAAAAAATAACCAAGACTGTATTACATTTATATTTTGTTCATATTCATAAAATCTACTTTACATGCACAAATGATACATAAAACTTCTCTTCTGAATACTGTAAAATATACTAATTTACAACATATTACTATACTAAATACAATACATATATATGCCGTAATACTATACCCAATACACTATGCCATTCTACTATAACTAATAATATATCAAATACACTACGCCATTCTACTATAACTAATAGTATACCACGTAATACTATACAAACAATATTTAAGAATCATACTTTATGTGGTCAATTAGGGTAGATGACGAGAAGCAATTTTACATTTTATTTAATTATAATTAATGATAATTATCAACCTGAACCAAAAATTATGTTAAATATTATTAACCGTGTTAATAATATAATAATGCAAGTTATAACAATATAGAGTTATCTCCAGTACACTTCATTATAGTAGTACCTAAATACACATTAAGTTACTCTAAGCAGGCAATAAATGAATAAATAATATTGATATCGTTGGCGGGCCTATGTGTGTGCGCTGAATACGCAGTGTTCGTAACATGTATTCACGGAATATCAATTGTAAATATGGGTAGAATATATTATTCTATTATATCTACACCGGTGGGTATATTCCTGGCGGAAGGGCCGTTGCCCACATCACTAGGTATGACTAGCTAATGATTACGACTAGCTAATGATATTGTTCATCCACGGGTTCGGCATCACGGATCTGCTAGTATTTCATGAACGCATCCCAGATATTCTTTGACGAATTTAGATCTGAATATCACGGATTTCTTCTATATTCGAAGGGCTATTATTTTCTTTGTTGAACTCTATTATGAAAATAAATATAATTTATTATTATAATTCACAAAATATGAATTTATAATGTTTTAACCAGTTTAAATATTTCAAGTTATATATTTTCAATATATAATTGATTTATAAAGTAAATACATATCAAATCCATAACTAAATAGAACTTTTAAAAATAATCGATAGTCAACTACAATAGTCTTATTGGGGATATAAAAATTGTATGTAATATTTATAAATAAAATGCTTGCATATATAATATATTATAAGTAGGTTGCATATTAAGTCCTAGTTATCAGTGATAAAAAAGATTTAGCAGTTCTAATAAATTAATGTGAATAAAACATATTTTTAATTTAAATTTGGTCATGATTTAACTATAAAAGAAATCAAATATACCGTGTTTAAATATACAATTTTCATAGTTATATATATATATATATATAAATGTAATTCAATTAATAAATATAATACAAAATATAGAGTTGCAATTATATAAAATATTCTTAACCTTTGATCTATCACATAGATTTTAGATATCATTAGGCGCAGTTGATTTCTTGCAAATGTCATTCATTTCGGTTCGTCGTCACTTTCATCGCTTCGCTGAATTCTAGACTTGTCCATTCTTCAATTATATCATCTTGTCATTGGGTTTTGCTCTTCCTATTCTTCATGTGCTAACCAGGATAACTTGATGAATAGTCTTCGATATTGAGTTGGATCTTGAGACATCGCAATACCATTTCAGTTTTCTTTCAATAACCATCACCAATAGTTCTACGGTCAAATTTCTTGTATTTTATTTATTCTATACACCAAGTGATATAGCATATTTTATATATAATTAAATTCAAGTAAAAATTAATCCATTATGAATATAATTATAAAATATTGATATGTCTAATGATGTAAGTTATTACTACAATAAAACAACATAATATAATAGATTATTATTATATAAATATATGAAGCTGAATATATAGTATGGCATGCATTAGTAAAATTAGGTATATAATTAAAAATCTAGAATATGAATATAGTTTATCAATTAATTTATAAAACGGCAGTTGATATCAATAAAATATATATAAACTACTGGCGGTATTCTACTGCTATGAGTATTTATAATGATACACTATTACACATAATTTAAATACAAATTCCATGATAAATATATTCTATCATGCAGTTCATATCTAATAAATGTATGATTAACATATACTTATATTGATATAATTCTAAATATTTAATCGGATTCAAGTTAGTTTCTAACACTAAAATACATTCATAATTAAATATTAACTCAACCGATTATACATTAATTACATAAGATTAATAATATGCTTATAAATAATTCTTAATAAAATCTAAAAATTATTAAAAAATAGATACTACATAAGCTTTCACGGTAGAGGTAAACATATATATGTATTGAACTATCAAATATCATGTTTGTTAACATTGAGTCATCTTACTATTTAAAATATTTACATACATACTAATATTTCAACAACAAATTATTGTTGAACAATATAGAAAATATATATGCTAGTATTATGTCGATATATATGTAAATAAATATATTATATATAAATCTCGTTATCTAAATATATATATATATAAACAAGTGTTTAAAATATATATACATTTTTTTTACATAAAGATACATTAATATCAGTACATATATTAAAGATTCTATATAAATAATGTATAAAATTAATATCTTATTAAAAATATTATTATAATAATTATAATGATTAATAATAACTGGTTATACAGTTTAAAAATTAATATGCATGACTTATTTATTGAATATTAATTCATAATCTGTTAATCTAATTATATTTAAATATTTATTTAAATTTATTAAATGATTTAGGAACGGCGTCCGCTTATCACCTGCGATAAATTATAGAAACATTTAGAATACCTTTCCCAACTTTTTAATCCCCCGATTATAATATTGTTTATTATAAAGTTACTTTAAATGTATATGTGTCATATGATATAATATTATTATAATAATTATATGACATATCTACTTTAAAAGTAACTTTTTAAGAAACTTTTAATTTAAAATTATTTAAAAATAATAATAATTATAATCATTATAATAATGATAATAAAATCCATACATGTAGTTTCTATATGATATTTTAAATTTAGAATGTTATATTATATATTATATATTCGTAATTATATATGATCATATTATAAGCAGATTATAAATTTAATTTAAAATTACTAAATAATGAATTTTGAAATTGTTCAAATTTTAATATTAAATGTGATATAATAGTCAGATAATACAATTTTATTAATAAATAACTATATGTATATTATTTTCATTAATTATATAATATTTACTAACTGAAAAATCAATAGTTAATCCATTGTAGTCTTATATTTTGTATATATATATTTAATATAAAATTAAATTTAAAATAATACGAAATAAATATTTAATTATAAATAATAGCAAGGAAAATAAACATAGGTTACGAGAGTTCACATACATCCGGAAATAAATGTGTATTTCTCCTTGACCGCATAGAGTGGAAAAGCTGAGATTCTACGAGATATGCTTCTCCTTGACCGCAGCATTAAATATAATTGGTTGGACCAATGAACCGTCGCGTAGAAATAATATAATTTGAATTATATTAGATTTAATAATATTGTTTCATTTTTGATTATACCTTGAACGTGGAGGTTTGTAAAACATTATATTGTACAGAATAGTATTCTATAGTAATTCCAAAGGTTTTCCAAAGGAAAGATATTGCACTTGTGTATATTTGTGTAACCTAATAATTCGATATGGCCATCTAGCGGTATTAGTCAGATATTAAGAATTTTCTATATGTATAGTAATTTCTTAATTTCTTAATTAAAATATCACATGTTATAATATTTCATATACTATTTCGCCATCTAGTGTTAATGGTCAGATTCATTTTAAATTTACATTTTTAAAGGTACTAGAGATAGATAGGGAGTGCAATATATTTCCTTAGGAAAATCTTTGGTAATTCTATATTGTAATGTGGTATATATGTTTAACGGCATTAGTGTATGGATTTTTGTTGATTTATTAATAAAATGTAATTTAAATACAACGGTCCTCTATAATTTTGAGTGGTGTAATATTGCCAACACTTATTTCGGCCACTCATTATTACATATATATATATATATATTATCTTCCTATATATTCTATCATATATGATATATATATATAAATATTTAAATCATATTTTCATTTACATCATAAAATATCAAATATTTATACTCTATTAAGTATTTAGACATAATCTAAACGTACACGTTTAATTATAATTATAATTAAGGCATTAATAAAATATAGTAATATTATAAGAATTCATTTTTTTGTTAATTATTTATATTTTTTAATATTATGTTATCACATAATCTTAAATATAATTGAACAGATTTGAATATAAAATGTTTATTTTTGAGTTCAACAGTATACATAATAATAAGTTATAAATACATTAGTCATATAGTTATTCATAGAAATGCAAGTTCTCAATTCAAGTAAATAGAAAACATAATAATCCTATCGAGAAGTAGTACTAGTAGTATTCCGCTAGGTGTAAGTACCTATACAGGTTTGTATTCTTGTGCAAAGTGTCTACGCGTATTGTGAACTGTAATTATCGCTGGGGTACAATATACGTTGTTTATAAGGTACAAACCACGTGTTCGATAAGGTACAAACCACGTGTTCGATAAGGTACAAACCACGTGTTCGATAAGGTACAAACCACGTGTTCGATAAGGTACAAACCACGTGTTCGATAAGGTACAAACACACGTGATCGATAAGGTACAAACCACGTGTTCGATAAGGTATAAACCACGTGTTCGATAATGTACAAACCACGTGTTCGATAAGGTACAAACCACGTGTTCGATAAGGTACGATGTGAATTAGAAGTACGTGAACAAGTAACTACGAGCTAGGTTTGCGATACTTGCCTAGCTCACGAAATGGTAACTATACACGTGTATTATAGTGCATAAGGGTGCATAAGGGTGCATAGGGGTGTATATAGGATAAGATATTGGACCGGTAATGCACAGCCGGGAAATACGAGAAATGATATCGTGCGTTGTTGTCAGTATACTATAGTCATAGTAGTAGTCATAGTAGTAGTAGTAGTAGTAGTAGTAGTAGTCGGTAGTAAAACAACTTGTCGTATGTTGTAGGCGGGAGAGGACATCATGTCCTCCTAGCTAGGTTATACCGGATGTTGTTTGAAGCAGGACAGTGAACAGTCCGTCTGATCCGCTACAAACCACGCCCACATTCGTAACGTGGTTACGTGAACACCGCTTTCTTTCTGGACACCGGGGTTCTAGTGGAGGCGCAAGGATGGTTCTTAAGATCCTTTATGCGATGTTCCATATCGGTGCGCATGTCCGTCGGCTGTTTGAGCAGGGTGATCACGACGTGGTCGTCTTGACGCTGGAACAACATATCGCCTTCGAAACTCACCAGACCGTGACGTCTCGCTCTCAGAAGTATTCCGACCACCTGCTATTGTGTAATGCTGTGTTAATAAAGTATTAATGTTATACTTAGTATATTGTGGAAGTTATCTGAAAACCATACCAAATCAACAAAATGTAGACCCACAAAATCACACTTTTGATCAACAACAAAATGGTATGTTTCACAATACCCACAATCGATCTTCTACAATATCATTCAAGATAAATAAATCCAGTGAATACATATTCAAGCGAGCAAATGCAAGTTCCGCGATGATACAGAAACAAACAAAAGTATCATAGAACAATTGATACGAGGACATAATCATAAAGCCGTTCAAAATGAACTACTATGCAAAGAAGAACAAATCACCTTAGCTCTAAACATCGCCATAATACACGAGGCGAAAATAATAGAGGTGAAATACTGTCACCAAAACAACCCGGTTAGAAATTCTCAGATAGATGCGCATTATTATAATAAGAGCAACTTCTTTTCCTTGAACCTTCAACATGACCTTGTAAAATAGTATTTTCCAATGTGTCATGTCGTGACACGTGACCAAACCATCTCATTTTTATACTTTTAACTTTCTGTAAAACACGTTCATATGATCCAATTCTGATATCATTTCCTCATGGATATATACATTTTTATTTCGTTGTATGTATGTGATATTTAGCATTCTTCTAGGTGACTTAGATTCAAAAGCATTAAATCGTTTCTTAGATTCTTCGATAAGAGTTCACGTTTCAAAGCCGTAAAAATAATGGGGGGTAGAATTAAGGAATTGTAGAGGTTGAATTTAATTTTAAAACTTATTTCTCTACTTCTCCGGATCATTTCCAATCTTACCGTTATGGATGTGGCCATAGCAATAATAATTATTTCACTTTTGCTATTGTCTGTTAGTGCACTAACATGTTACCACAAGATATTTGACAACTTGTTCTTATTTTGTTCTCCATACATACTTATTGTCAGAATTTTACTATTACATTTATTCGGATCAGAATCATTAACTAAAGGCTTACTCTTTTAATGACTTATTTCCATTCCATATCTAGTAGGCATTGTCACACTCTCGGTATTTCAAAAACCATAGATACTACAACAAAAATCATATAGAATAAAATATTCATAAATATATAAATAGTCTAAAAAAGTATTTTTTATTTTTTAAATATTCATATAACCTGATTATTTTATTACGTACAAGAATATACAAATGTATCGATATAAAATATAACACTATATTATTTAAAAAATAAAGCATTCTAAAAAATATATATATAATTTGTATATTTGTTATCAAATATTCATTAAGTTATAAGCATATGTCTAGATGTCATATACGTCCCTAATACGGACACCCTAGATATCTTTATACAGACCCTCTATAACCAATGCGCAGCGTATTAACTTTTCTGATTTTCATAAAAATCGCGTGCATTATAATATTAATACCACCAATAAAGCTAAATCTAAATTGTTTATTATTTAGATACTATATTATATTATTAATTAAAAAAATAATAAAAATAAATAAATTATTAACTAATTAAATTAGAATAAGTTATTCATAACATTAATTATAAATTAATGTAATTATAATTTGTCTGATTGATTCAATAATATATAGTTTATCTAGTCGTATATAGGGTGTCCGTATTAAAACACATGGTGTCTCTATTCGAACATGGGTACCGAATACGGACACCCCCGTTATCTATTGAAAGATTAAATACAATTTTAAAATTACAATAATATCTATAATCATAAAATATTAATATAATGTAATTTTTGAATACAAATAATGAGTTATAAAATATTAAGATCATTTATTGCTAGTGTCCGTATTAGGTTACTTTCTCCTATATTTAAATATATTTTAAATATTAAAATATTTAAAACAAATATATCAAGGATATGTATTTCTGTCAAATGAAAATACATTTATATTTTTAATTGTATTTCTATATAAATATGTTAAAAATAAAATATGATAAAACTTATATTGAATAAACCTGTACATCTTCCCTGCGCTCAAACCTCAATATTATCGTTGTGTTATATTTGCTGAGCATCTGTTCATAACAAATTCTATTAAAGTCTAAAACTTCCTGCCAGATATTAGTTTTAACTGGACACCGGTTACTATTTGATATTTATATTAGATATCTACCAAACTATTAGATCAGACTACCCAACCTACATTAGTATTATACATTGGCGATACCATAAGTTATTGACATCAATGATATTTTTATTATAAATTATACTATTATTATAGCTAAGAACTATACCTAATAATAGATAGATAGATAGATATAGTTTATTGTTTAAAACAAACAAAATGACATAAAACAATAATAATAATAAAAAACAAATAACGAATATAAACGAATATATATAATGATTTATAAATTCCATATTACATATGGTTAAGATATAAAATTAACAAATGATATAATAAAAAAATAATAATAAAAAGGGGAATTATTCAGATGCAAGCACTTAATCACCGTATCAACTTTAGGGAAAGGGGTCCTCAATCCCTTTGCCTTGGGGGTTCAAACTTGACCCAAGAGTTTGTCCACTGACACCCGTAATACCCGATAAATAATGATAAAGAGAATGCAACAGAATAAATTAACCCCATAAAACTAAAAATAAAATAATATAATAATTGAATAATAAAAATTAATAAAATAAAATAAAATTTAAATATTAATACAATGAATTATCAAGCCTTGTAATAAATTTATTGACCGAAGTTGCTGAACACGTATAATTAGATAGCAAATTCCAAGTTGAAATACGATTACTAAATTATTTCAGAGTAACATTAGTCTTGCATTTGTCTTTTCGAACTTTAAGGGAAGGACCTCGACTTCTTGATGAATACGTTTCAAGTAGCCCCGAGCAATCAACATCAACTAGACCATTTATAATTTAATAGGCAAGAATCAGATCAGCCTGTAACCTGCGTTGAGATAATGAAGTTAAGTTTAAAAATAATAACCTATTTTCATAATTTGTATATGGTATACCACATCTATAGAAAAGCCTTTTAGTGAATGTCCTTAGGACTTTTTCAATTTTATTTTTTAGGCCTACATATATATTAGAAGGGTTCTAAATACAAGAATTATATTCTAATAAAGATACATCCAAGAATATTAATATATATATATATAACGGAAGAGTTTTAAATAAATACAATCAATGAGCCAATATGTGTTGTCGGTATATCCATTATATATAACAATAACTACAAGCTAACTCAATTACTAAACATATGATACTATAGTAGCATATGTCGTATAGGTGTATTACCTATCTAAAATGGAGATGTTATTATATATTCTGTATTTATATAAACTTTCCGAAATAATTGAATTATTATAGATTTATTTAGAATATTTAATAATAATTATCATCATCATCATCGTCGACACCATCGTTATAAGAAATACTCCCAAGTATAGTTGTATAGTAATCTTAACAATAACAAGTATACTATATAGTAGACTATGGCCTAGCTACTAATCCTATATATATATGATATTATAGTATGTCATACACCTACTAGATATAGTATTTCATAGTTCGCCTTACATATACCAACACTACAATGTAATCATGATTACTAATATAACTAACTAATTATATGTACTACATTTGTTATAGGGTAACCTATGTGTTTATTATTTAATGAAACCCGATCATGTATGAACTATATGAATGTTATATACGAATATGCTCGATATCAATGTAAGCTTAATTTGTTAGATATGAAACACCCAGGAATTATTTGTTATGCATTTTGTATTTAAAAGTATTTCAATAATAATATATTAACCAAAAAATTATATTGTCATCAAAATACAAATGATTAAAGACGAATATGTAATATATTTATATTCACACAAATATTATATTAATAAACAATACTTTTATTGGTATATATAACCACATTTTATTTAACCATCTACAATTTCAATATAATATATACATTAGTATAGGTATACTAATAGTATCATATACTAGTATTATATAATAATGATAATAATGTTTTCTATACATTTAACATATCTATGGGTTTCATGGATGCAGTGTTGTTGATATCTATGTATTTTCATTGTGTTATTTCATTGATATTATTCACTTGGGGAATTAACTCGGATTCCTTTTCACGCATGACCTTGAATGCGTTACGGATGGTAACCTCCGCTGCCCCGGTTGCTAATCGAATTTCTGTTATCACGTGATTATATTATTAAGGGAATGTAGTACGAATAATGCATTAATTAATAATTCCATGAAATTAATGAAATAACGCTATTATTATGATAGTTAAAAAACTCTATTCGTATTATATAATTCAGCTTATTAACTTTTAATAACTGATTAATATGGTTTATATATTATTAATAAAATATTAAATTTATATTATTATATATATATATATATATTGTGGAAATTTGTGGAGAGCTCAGTTTACATAGTATCCTCGGCCCACATTTCTTCATATATATCCGTAATTGATATGATGATGTGGTGATGATAACTCCAATCCACCGGCTCCCCAGGTTGCGGATAGGGGAACGGCCATTAGATATAATGGTTAGCTGCGAATAATTAATTAGCAGTGCCGGACAAAATCCTGGCTGCCCTTTGGCAAGGCAAAGTACCTGTTAGCCACCCACGCAGGGTTACGCAAATGTGTATGGAGTGGCGACCGCACATTTTATCTAGCCATCGAAAGCAAAATGACTACGACTTCCCAAATATCTTCATCCCGCATCGCTCGTCGCGCGGAACAAGGAGCGCGTCCTGCAAATCCTACTCAGGTTGCAGTCGATAAGTTAGCTACTGAGTGTAAATGTAAATGTAAATGTAAATGTAAAAATCAAATCAAATCAATACCAAATGTATCTCTAATGAAAGCAAGTAGAGTTCTCCGAGTTGCCACCTTCAATGGACGGACATTAAAAAATAAAAATAAAATTTCTGAAATAATTGCATCAGCAAATGCTACGCAACTCGATATAATTTGTTTGCAAGAACATAGATTTATACACGAGGATGTCAATATACAAAAGAATATTCTATTGGAGAATGGCATATGATAACAGGTTCAGCATGGAAAAACAGTGTAAACGCTGCTACAGGTGGAATCGGTTTTCTAATTAACAAGACACCATTTAATTCTCTTGTAAACGTTACTTTAGTATCCAAAAGGATAATGATCGTCAATTTTAATGGAAACCCACAAACATCTATCATAGTATGTTATAGCCCTACAAACGTATCGGATCCAATGGAAATAGAGAATTTCTATGATATTCTAAATTCTGCCACAAAACAAATTCCAAAACATAATGTGTTGATCATTTCTGGAGACTTTAATGCTCATCTTGGCATTCAATATGGATTCATGTTCTTATTGCATGAAGTATCAAACAGAAATGGGATCTTTCTCAAAGATTACATTTTAGAAAATAATCTACTATGTCTTAACACTTATTATCAGAAAAGGAAAGGCCAGCTATGGACACATAAGTCACCAAATGGAAATAAAGTACAGCTTGACTATATAATGATTAATAGAAAATGGAAAAATAGCAGCAAAAACTGTAGAGCTTATGGATCTTTTGAAAGTATAGCATCAGACCATAGAATTGTATCTGCCCATCTTAAATTAAGTTTAAGATCAAACAAAAAGAAGACTATCAAAACACCAATCTATGATTGGACAACTCTAAAGAATCCTGATATTCAAAAAAAAGTTTATTTGCGAAGTCTTAAAAAAGTTTGAAAACCTTAACGATGAAACATCCAACATATCAACAAATACTTTGTATGACCATTTTGAAACTTCTTGTAGAGAAACTGCAATTGATATCATCCCCTTCAAAGAAAAACTTAAAAAGAGATATCCCTGGGAGAATCCCGATATATGTTTTAAAAGGGATATGCTAAAAACAGCAGCTCAATTAAAGAACTCTTGCCCAACTATAGAAAATATTAATTCCTATTATCTATCACAAAAAGCACTATATGATACATACGATACTCAGCAAGAAATCTACCTTCAGTCGAAAATAGATGAAATCAAAGCTGCAGTATCAAACCAAAAATCAGCATGTGCCTGGAAAGTAGTAAATGATATAACTGGCAGGAAAAAGAACAATAAAGCTAAGATAAAAGCAACAAGTGGTGAAGAAAGAATTAAGTTATGGCACAATTATTTCAAAGATCTTTTAGGAAAACCACCTGAATCAAAAACATCAACTATAACAAATATTTCAAATTTGTTGAATATAGAAACTGGAATCTTTACGAAATATGAACTTGAAAAGGCTATAAAAAGTATCAAAAATGGAAAAGCATGCGGGTTAGATGAAATTCCTGTGGAAATCTGGAAAATACCAAAATTTCAAGATATCTTACTATTCTCCTGCAATGAAGTATACGAGCAAAACACTATCAGTATATGGAATAAAGGCTGTATAATACCGCTACCGAAGAAAGGAGATTTAACCTCTACAAACAACTATCGTGGTATCACTCTAACATGTATAGCTGCAAAGATATATAATCTAATGCTTTTAAATAGAATAAGACCTGAAGTAGTTGAGATATTAAGAAAAAACCAAAATGGTTTTAGAACCAATAGATCTACTACTGGCCAAATACTCACGGTTAGAAGGATCATTGAAGGTGTAAACGAAAAGAATCTAACAGCTACACTCCTTTTTATTGATTTCTCCAAAGCTTTCGATTCCATACATCGAGGAAAGATGGCAGAGATTCTTAAAGCATATGGAATACCTGAAAAGATCATAAATGCAATTATGATAGCTTATAAAGATACTAAATCAATTGTGAGATCAGATGATGGAGATACGGAATTTATAAATATAACAGGAGGTGTGTTACAAGGTGATACACTAGCATCATTTCTTTTTATAACATGTCTTGACTATGTTTTGTAAATGTCACTTGATCGAGATAATGTTCTTGGTTTTACCCTATCTGAGAGAAAGAGCAGAATACATCCAGCAATAAAAATAACAGATGTCGATTATGCAGATGATCTAGCTATAGTAACTGATAAAACGAGCGAAGCTACAATTCTTCTACATAAAATTGAAAATACGGCAAAAGAGATTGGTTTGAATATAAATGCAGGTAAGACCGAATTCATAAGCATAAATCAAGGAGAAAATGAAAAAATAAAAAGCCTAAAAGTCAAGGACATTAAAAAAGTATCCGATTTTAAGTATCTTGGAAGCTATATTCAATCAACAGAAAAGGATATGAATATAAGACTGGCTAAAAGCTGGGCAGCTTTAAATAAGATGAACGCTATTTGGAAATCTAGATTACCGGATAGAATTAAAAGAAATTTCTTCAGAGCAACTGTTGAGTCGGTATTGGTATATGGATCTGTAAGTTGGACACTCACAAAAGCTCTGGAAAAAAGACTAAGTGGAAACTATACTCGCATGTTACGGGCAAAACTAAACAAGTCTTGGAAGGACCATCATACCAATAAAGAAATATATGCAAATATACCGGATATATACACGTCGATACGACAGCAAAGACTTCGTTTTTCTGGTCACTGTTGGAGAAATAAGTGCGAAATGGCATCAGATACTATTCTATGGCAACCTACCCATGGTGAGAGAAAAAGAGGACGGCCGCGAAGAACATACGTTGATCAACTCATGGATGATACACTGTATATATTAGTATATAATGTACATATATATTAGTATATAATGTAAATGAACTAAAAACCGTGATGGACGATAACGATGAATGGAAGAAGAGAGTAAAATACTGCCGAGCAAGCTCGACCTGGTAAGGTAAGGTAATATATATATATATATATATATATATATACTATAGTATTGATTCAAATTAAACTGGATTATTTATGATTTCGAAACAAATGAAACGGATCTAGTTGGTTTCGAAACCTCGATATGTTCAATACTTTAATAATTAATAAGTTCGAATAATTTAAATTAATTTAAAAAATCTTGTTCGTGACTTATATATCGCTGGGCGACAATAATAAAAAAATCTCTCTTATATAGCGAAACATATATATATATATATATATATATAATATATAAACCCATTGTTGATTTCTCATATGGTGTATTGCGTACAGCCATGTATATTGATGTGGCCGCTACTGTGATCGCACTTCGACTAAAGAAAATAATATAATTAAATGTTGTTATATATTTATGTATATATACATACAAATTACATAAAAATATACATGAAAATTATAATTTTCAATAATAATAGTAATAGAAATATATATATATATATATATATATATATATATATATATATATATTATTCATTTTTGTTATATTAGTTTGCGTTCATTATATTTTATTCAGTTTTATTTTAATATTTTCATAATCATTTAATAATTCATATTTTTATTATTAGTTTGCGTTTATTATATTTTATTTAGTTTGGATCAATACGATGATGAAGTGGTCGAAAAATTCATTATTAATATTCCATATATTTTTTCATTTTTACACCCTTCTGAGTTATATATATATATATATATATATATATATATATATATATTAAACTCTTGACATATACATATTATTTAGATTATTATAATAATATTGTTGTTATCAATATATATTCTAAAATAAAAACTATGAAAAAAATATATTCTTTAAATTATTTGTTTGACCAATATTGCAAAAGTTTATCAATTCCTGTGAGAAAATAATAAGTCATTTTGATTTTATACCTCCTTAGTATTTATAATATATATAGCAGTATTATATATATATATATATATATATATATATATAATTTAATTTATTTTACCGCTATTATCATTTTTTATATGCTATTTTTATTTATTAATCAAAAAATACATAAAATGCTGGATATATCCAGTGAATAAACTGTTTAATGGACTTATGTTCAATATATAATTTAAATTAAATCTGTACAAATGGGAATCGAAAGAATACATTTTTAATACTGTAGAACAATGGCAACCGTTCTACCATCTTTGTAATACATGTAAATCTATAAATTATATAATAATCATACGGTGTTCTCGTTTAGAAACGCGAGTCTATAGGTTTATATGCACGTCTAGATGTATGCATGGATACAAGCTAGTATGTATTACCTATACATAGATATTAACCCTGGTAGTATGTCCATTTCTATTGCTTTCATAGCGATACTTGTAGCGGTGTTCTGAATGTCTCTATTTAAATTCAAATTTGCACAATATCTAGACTGTGAGCGTATATAGGATATATTATGATAATTATATATTAGTATATATAACATAAAATGTATACAACTATAGATGATACTATTAAAAAGTTCGTAATATACAAATATAGCTAAGAAGATATATATATATATATATATATATATAACTATAGTTAAGAAATAGATATTATACAGGCGAGTGATACCGAGACTGTAGTATTATAGGGGCAAATAAGTGTCCTAATTAATATGATAAGGTCAAAGTTCACATGAATGACACTATAGAGAGTTAACGGTATCTCGGTTATTAAGCGAGACGTGGGTGATTTCTATAGGTAACCATGTATTCTTCGGGTGATGCTACGTTCACGCTGGTTTCAAGCGAATCTACTATTACTCGAAACATACGGCCAATCTTGGTTTTTGACACTTTTGACACGGCGCATATCTCTACATATATTATTTATATTATAATTTATGTGATTTAATTTATTAAGAATATATTAGTGTGTTCATCTAAATTTTATTCTAAAATAATAATTAAATTTATATAATATATATATATATATATAATTATAATTAATTTACAATATATTATTCTAGTATTTGTAATACTAATTAATATATTAGATAAATATGTAATTATTAAAATTGTTTTTTCTTTTATCTATAAATAAATAGATCTGTAAACATATAATTTACAAACAGAGATAACATCATAGTAAAAAGTATACATATACGTATATAAACCCTTAAACGTCCGTGAAACGCCTTCCTGCCGGCAAGCTAAAAAGAGGCATGCCGATATCATAGCATCTCTAGACTTGCCCTTTATACCTATTTTGTTGTAAATGTTCTTGAAATGTTCCATTCCTCGATCCTATTATGAATAGGATGTTATATAATATATTATCTTAATAGATAATATTATTATAATATTTAATAAATGTACAATAATTCTTAATTTGAGTATAAAAATAAGATATATATATATATATATATACATATTGTAATAATAATATATATTTAATACTTAATTATTTAGTTATTTATTAATATTTTATCAAATACATAATTTGAAAGAATGACTTATATGTATACAAAATATATGTGATGAATTAGTACCATTATATAATATGTAGTCTATTATAATAGTATATGTATGCGTATTTTTTGTCGTATAAAATGAAATATAATATAAACGTATTAATAATATACTAAAATGTAAACCACTACTATCTTCGGAATGTTCATCTTTTGCGCCATTTCCGAAAGATCTGCAAACGCCGTTACCAAATTTCTATTAGTAGAGGACCTTACATCTCGGTTCCTGTAGATTGGAACACCGTTCTCAAAGCCGGCTGCTCCAGTACCTCTACTAATCCTGGTGCTCAAGTCTTCACCCTCGAATATCGGGTTCTGTTAATCGGGTGAACATATCATCAATACACTATTGATGTATGTATATATATATATATATATATATATATATATATATATATATATATATATACAGTTCGATACCAGATACATAATGTATACTAATAGATAATTATCATATCGTCATATATGAGTCATATTTGACATATAGTATTCTATAGTATACATTCTGGATGATAATAGTGTGAAGTGTACTTCCCTATAGGGCTGGATATCTGATTAGATAGAGTGACATGATATCGCACACAGTAGTTATACGTATATGTTAGTGAATTGTATGTATACGTATGTATCAGCATACGTACAGTGTCTGTCACAACTAATCGGTATGTCCATCATCGCCTAGGATAACGAATATGCTCAATTATATACACTAGGGGAACGTAACCTAATACGGACTATTTAACAATAAATGGTATTAACATTTTATGACTCATTATTGTTATTAATTATAATATATTAATATTATATGATTATAGATGTTATTGTGATTTTAAAATTTTAATGTAATCTTTTAATTCCATAGATAACTGGGGTTTCCGTATTCGGTACCCATGTCCGAATACGGACACCCTATACAGCACTAGATAAATTATATATTATAATATATCAATAATTATTGATGAATCAATCAGACAAATTATAATTACATTATTTTTTATTAATTTTATGAGCAATTTATTATAATTTAATTAGTTAATAATTTATTTATTTTTAATATATTTTAATTAATAATACTATTTAATTATCTAAATAATAACATTTTTAGATTTAGCTCTATTGGTGGTATTAATATTATAACGCACGCGATATTTATGAATATCAGAATAGTTCATACGCTACTAGCTGGTTGATTATAGGGTGTCTGTATTAATACAACTAGAGTGTAAGTATTAGGGACTTATATGACCTCTAGATATATGCTTATAACTTACTAAATATTGTATAACAAATATAGACATTTTATATATATAATTTTAAAATGCTTTATTTTTTAATAATATAGTGTTATATTTTATATCGATACATATGTATATTCTTGAGAATTCTTGAAAACCTTAAGGTTTTAAGTTGATATTGTTTATCATAAATTTAAAACGTAATACAAAAATCAGTTTATTGGATATATCTGCAATATTTTTAATAATAAAAAGTTAAAAATATTTTTGTAGACTAATTATATATTTATGATTATTTTATTAATTAAACATTTTTTGTAGGTTTATTGTAGATTTATTGTTTCTGAGATACCGAGAGTGTCCGTATTCGGGCACTGTCCGTATTCGGTTACTTTCCGCTATAGTTATGGAGTACAATTGTAGTCCATTAATAATAGAAATTATTCATAAGCACGAAGATAATTAGAACGTACATTTATTGAATACTTTTGTTTGTAATATATATATATATATATATATATATATATATATATATATATATATATATATATATATTATCTTCTCGCTAGATAGCGCTAGGGCTTACCTCAGCGGGTCCGACACGTGACATGCCCTTGGTAGCATCACGGAATGTCCTCCACTCGGCACTTACATCTATTACCCTATCCGCTACCACTAGTCCGCAATCCGGACAAATCATGTCACCGGCGTGACTGTCGTCTATTAGGACGGCGTCCGGGTGATAAGGACACGCTATTTTCGCTCCCGCACCGCTGTGTGAATAACCGCATGTTACGTAACGATTATCGCGCACACCGCACACCGCACACACGTGTGTGCTTCCGGTGGAGGGTGAATAAATGTCGACACCGGAATGTGGTGATGTAGTGTATTCTATAATATGTGATATTTATTATAAATCTAATAATTGTATATAACATCTTGAGGAGATATCAAATAAGAATCAAGTATCATAAATAATGATTTAATATATCGAATATATTAATTGTTTACATTAATTATTATAAAATTAGTATCAAGTAATACACGTTCAGCCATCTTAAATACCAATATACCGGTATATAGTTATAGTTGTTGTGGGTGGGTACGTGTGATCAAGTAGAGAACTGATAAGAAATCATTAAGAACTATAGGGACAAATACTCACAGGGAATATTAATGATATTTTGGAAATATGTTTAGAGTGTAGTATATTAACGAGTGTAGTATATCTATGATATAAGGGAGAGTATACTTATATATATATATAGTTTTAATTAATTGTTGAAGGATATGCATATTATAATATGGGTATATAAGCATAAGTGTTATATATGTATGTTAAATATAATTATACATTAGAATATTATAATACTAACGAATCGCGTATTAGAGAATTCATATTTATAAAATTATATAAACAGGCGATTAATAATAAAAAAACTAAGTTTCTGAAAAATAAATTATGTAACTATTTGGTAACTATTTAGATTATAATTATTGTTTATTATTGTTTATTTATAAATTTAAAAAAATTTTAAATTTATTTTTGATATATATTATTTAATATAATATTTTATATAATACATATATATATATAACATAAATATTTATTATAATGTTCAATATCATATTTACAATGTATATTGATGTATTTTAATAGACTATAAGCTTATACGCAATATATTTTATGGGAAAATAATAGATCAAAATAAAATGTGGAAATATAATTATGAAGCATAATTATAATTAGTATTAGTGCTTTAAAAATAGGAAACAATATATATATATATATATATATATATATATATATATATATATATATATATATATATATAATAGGACGTATTATATTGTATAGCATAATATATATATATATATATATAATTTAATTTATTACGTAATAATATATTCGCATAACACCCGACGCATATGCACATATATATATTGTATTATAAAATTAGTATCTAGGAATACACGTTTACCTAATATAAATACATATACGATATATAGTTATAGTTGTAGTTATATTGGTATGTAGTCATATTAATATTGGAACACATTATTTAGTGTGATTAAGAATAGATCTTATAAGAAATGTCATGAGTTATGCATCATAAGTTATAATTAATAATATATTAATTAATATAATTTGTTTGAATGGTATTACACATTATTAAATTATTATACCCATTAAATAAAAATGGTATATAGTATACACACACACATATATATATATATATATATATATATATATATATATATATATATATCATGCTATAATCCAATACAACATTAAAAACTGTATTACTGATATACAAAATTGGTTCACTAGTAATTCATTATCCTTAAATGTCTCAAAAACTGATACTATTTTATTCTCTAAAATACCTTCAATTGTTAAAATAACTGATAGTTTTCTTGCCACGCTGCCTTTATCTAATAAAATCACAACACTCGGTATAACAATTGACTCTATTATGAAATATGACACATTCTTAATGTTATTCGTACTGCTAATTTTTATTTATATAATATACATAAGGCTCGTGTTAAGCTCTCCTTTGATATCACTAAATCACTTATATATTCATTGGTTTTTAGTAGATTCGACTACTGCAATTCACTTTTTGTTTTTGTCCCTGATGATATTATGATAAATTCGAAAAAATTCAAAGGAGAGCTGTTCGTGTTTTATATAAAATTAAAAATAATATAAATACTAATACGGGTAGTAACTATATATCTATATCACATATTATGTTAACCCTTGGTTGGCTCAGATATCGTGATCTTTGTAAACTAAAATTGTTATGTTTAGCTCATAAAGCTATCTACACGGGTGAACCTAAGTATCTGGCTGAATTATTATCAATTGCTACCAGTAACAGACCAAGACTGGATTGCCATGCAATGAAACTTGTTATGCCTCATACAAATTCATGTTTTGGTAACTCTGCTTTTTCTGTTGCGGTACCAACTCTATGGAATTTACTTCCGAATATTATTCGTACGACAACGTCTCGATCTCAATTCAAAAGTAGACTCTTTAAACATTATTTAGTGAAATGAATATATATTTTGCGATTATTGTTATCTTCGTTTATATGTTATATTATTATTATTATTATTATTATTGTTATGACGTCGAAAAATGATTTTCATTTATGAAGTCTTTAAACAAATAAATAAATAAATATATGAGTTAGTTAGATAGATGTCCCGCTCCTTCAGCCGTTAATGGGATATAGTCTACTTAGTAAATTGTACTATAGTACATAAATATATATATATATATATATATATATATATATATATATACTACAATGTTATATTATAAAACTAACTAAGTAGGTAGAGAATTCATATTTATAGAATAATAAAAACAGGTGATTAATAGAAAACTAAACTGTTGAATAATAAATTATGTAATTATTTAGTTTATAATAATTATATCACATTGTTTATTTATAAATTTAATTTTGAAAAATGTTTAATTTAATTTTCATAATTATATTATATTTATTATAATGTTAAATAGAATAGTACACTATCACAATTAAATTGTTATGTTTTAATAGTCTAAA
Source organism: Osedax fenrisi (assembly GCA_964019155.1). Classification (NCBI taxonomy): domain Eukaryota; kingdom Metazoa; phylum Annelida; class Polychaeta; order Sabellida; family Siboglinidae; genus Osedax; species Osedax fenrisi. The sequence goes on from OZ025239.1 coordinate 26,777,741, forward strand.
CAACATTAACGACACAAATGTATGTTACAAACATTGTGTATGTGTTTCCTATGTGTATTGTGTTATATATTATGTATACCACACTATCCGGTTAATGTACACAATCGGGAGTATTATTAACAATGGCAACCCAGTAAATAACAACATACAAATATGAACATATTATGTTCATAATATGAACATATTTATATGATTCTGCATATGTATTTGATAACATATTATGTGCATAATATGTTATCACACAAATATAATGTAAATATACATATTTATTTGACAACATATTATTATGATATTTTATTGCAATTACCCTATTTCATTAAATATAGTTAATATAGATATAATAGACTCCGATTCGCATAACTAGCAACTAGGTTTACTCATTGAGCTGTGTAATAACTGTAATATGTCATTGGTTGTTCCTGAAACATTAAAGCCTGTATACCAGTGTATCTTCCTGACATATTACTTTCTCCATCATATGACCTCGTAAATTACAAATATAAGTCAGTATACTGGAAAGTGGGAGCCAGGGAAAGCATCAACGAGACAAACGTCGAAGCTACGACGTGACGACCAAACTGAATACGGATTCTGTCTTCAGACGCAACAGAATCGAAATACTACAGCAGACATCACCTCCGTCAATCCAGCTAACCCAGCAAACAGTAAGAGCAGCATAATAGCAGCATAACAGCATATGCTAGAGCCTCAAATGTTTACATTGTGCTATTATGCTGCTCTTAAATGTATATTATGCTGCTATTAATTTGTCACGCTATTATGCTGCTGTTATGCTGCTATTATGCTGCCCTTATGCTGCTATTATGCTGCTATTATTAGAAGAGACAAATTAATAGCAGCATAATATCAGCATAATATAGATTTAAGAGCAGCATAATAGCACAATGTAAACATTTGAGGCTCTAGAATATGCTGTTATGCTGCTATTATTCTGCTCTTACTGTTTGCTGGGAAAGTTCATGTTATACATTTATAGTTTAATAGAAAGGTAAAATAAAAATCTATACTTATAATATATAGAATTTTAAGTATGTATTTATTAATAATGGTCTCATTTAAGATAGAATGACTTATTATATTCACTTCCATTTTTAATTTAAACCCATAGAATATGGGCCATAGTTTACCTAAAAGAAATTTCTTAACATATATGGTATGGTATGGTATGGTATCAGATTCGGGTAAACCCCAGGGAAGATAAAGAAGCCTTTGCGGCTTTTCTAGTTATCAACCCATTTTAATTTTAAACAGTTCATAAATACAATAATAAGTTTTGACTTCCTGTTTACAATAATAAAATAATAAAATTTGAACTGTTTAAAAAATCATCATATTACCGTTAACGATTACACCATTTCAATTATTTAAAACAATTAAACAAAAAAGGATAAATAAATAAATAAAGTATATTGATAATTGAATGTAAGATAAAAATAAAACTAAATGAATAACAACTAATAAAATAAGAAACTAAGAAGATTAAGAAATAAAAGATTTGGAAATTAAAAGCAATGTACATTAAAATATGTTACTGTGTAAAATTTTAAATAAATAAGTTTTACAAATATATAAAAACTAAAATACTAAAATAAAATAATTTTGAACAAAATAAATAAACAATAATACTGAAGAAATATGGAAAAAATACGTATAAACTCTATAATTGATATATACTAGACCAATAATACCGAAAAAATATAGTTAAAAAGTCATATATAATAGTAATATAAGAGAAGAAATTGTAATGAAATTGAAAAATAAGTAGGTTATAAAATAAAAATAAAACTAAAAGAATAAAAACTAATAGAATAAGAAACTAAGCATATTAAGAACTAAAAGACTTGGAAATTTAAAAACAATGTACATTAAAATATGTTATTGTGTAAAATTTATAATAAATATGTTTTTCTAATATATAAAAACTAAAAGAATTATGAAAATAAATGATTAATAATACTGAAGAAATGTGGATAAAAAGTCATGTACATTAAAATATGTTATTGTGTAAAATTTATAATAAATATCTTTTTCTAATATATAAAAACTAAAAGAATTATGAACATTATGAAAAAAAAAAGACCAATAATACTGAAGAAATGTAGATAAAAAAGTCATATAAACCCTATAAGTGATATATACTAGACCATTAATACTGAAAAAATATAGATAAAAATATTAAAATATACTAGTTTAAGATGAGATAGTTTTTTAATTTATTTTTAAACTTATTGAGTGATTTAATTTCCTTTAGCTCATCATTAAGTTCATTCCATATAGTAGGGCCTTTAATGTATAGTGTATATAAGCATTTATTTTTTGAGGTAAAATGAGTGTATAGTTCATGTTTCTTTCGTGTATTGTATGGTATGATTTTCTTATTGAATAAACTTGAGTTTGGACTAACATTATTATGGTATATATTATGCATAAAATTACATGTTTGATATTTAATTAAGTCAGGTAATTTTAGTATATTTGCTTGTATAAAAAGAGTATCCGTGTATGTAAGTTTTGGTTTGTTAAATATTATTCTAATAATTTTTTTTTGAATTATATATACATCATTAATATTAGAATTATAGTTATTTCCCCATATAATGTTACAATAGTTTAGATGTGGTAAAATTAATGAATTATATAATAATATTAACGTTTTAAAATCAAAGAGTTCTTTTAAATTTTTAAAAATCCATATTATTTTATATAGTTTTGTTTTAATTGCTGCTATTTCTAATTTCCAGTTTAGCTTCTGATCTATTATTACACCTAGAAATTTTGTATTTTTCACACAATTAATATTAATACCAGCTATATTTAGATCTAAAATATTGGATGAGTTGAAAATCATATAATATGTTTTCTTCAAATTTATAGATAGTCTATTTGATATCAACCAGTTATTTATTTTTAAAAGTTCATTATTTACATTTTCCTGAAGTCTAACTATGTTGTTGTCTTCTAAAAATAAAGTAGTGTCGTCAGCGAACATTGTTAATTTTAGAAGTTTAGAACTATTTATAATATCATTTATATATATTAAAAAAAGTATTGGTCCTAATACAGTTCCTTGAGGTACACCACAGTTTGAGAAATATTCATTTGATATTTCATCTTTAAATTGGAGAAATTGAGGTCTTTTTATTAAATAATTCTTTAACCAAAGTAATGGTAAGCCACGTATACCGTAGTGGTGAAGTTTTTTAATTAATATGTCGTGATTCACAGTATCGAATGCTTTTTTAAAATCTATAAATATAGCTGTACATATTTTATTGGAATTTATACTTCTCGAAATCATAGTTTCTAAATTAACAATTGCATTTTTTTCTAAATCCAAATTGGGAATCACATATGATGTTATATTTATCTAAAAAAATGACTAGTCTATTATAAAATAATTTTTCAAGTATTTTTGAAAATATACAAAATATATATCTTAAATATATTTATATTAGTCATACATGATATATATATATATATATATATATATATATATATATTTCCTATATATTATATTTATTTTATAATTTCTTTATTTACTAATTCTTAAAATACTCACTTGGGAATAATTATACATTTAAAACTAGTGTAAACCTATTATCAAGGATATGTGTTTGGATTTAGGTCAAGGAGTTTGAGGACAGGTTAATAATATTATTTACCAGATACATTTTTTATAATATGCATTATTTTATTAAATAATGTAGCTAATTTATCTTACTACGTAGATTTTATCTTACCTAGTATATATATATATATATATATATATGTAGCAGACTAACATCGTATAACTGGTGTGGAGATATTAACTTCCATCCAGCGGGTCCCCAGGTGGTGGATAGGGGAATCGACCTCCAGATATGGAGTGTTAGCTGCGAATACAAGAATAATATATTCAATAAGCAGTCCTGAACCAAAAATCAGAGAGATACCTTGGCAATATCTATTACTCTGTTGCCACCCGCACCAGGGTTACGGTATAAACCATTGGAGCAGTAATGGTGTTGATATTAAGCGGAAAAACCAACTCAAGGCCAACGGTTAATATTAATGAGTCAAATAGGCAACTGCCCGCAATGTAGTAGTGGCGAGCACATTTGCGTAATTAGCTAACGAAAAGCACATGAACACAAACAAAACCAAACAATCATGCCGCATCGTTCGTCTCGCGGATAATAAAGGAGCGCGTGTCAGGGTACAATGTCAGGCCCTGCATCACGAAAAACAAGCTACTGACTCATTAATACACCAGAAACCTAAGTTTTTAAAGAGTTCACAAAATATACATATATCGACTTTCAACATCAGAACTTTTAAAAGTGACTGCCAATCATCTGAACTTGTAGCATCTGCTATAGGACACGATATTGACATAATATGCATACAAGAACATAGATTATACCATAAGGATATCGATATTAAATATACTATTTTAAACTATGGATGGACTCTTGTGACAGAATCTTCATGGAAAAATAAATCGAACAGCTCAATTGGTGGAATAGGCCTACTTCTAAGTCCCAGTGCAATAAAATCTTTAATAAATGTGGAAAAAATAAGTCCTAGAATAATTACAGCAAACTTCAATGGAAACCCTATTACGACAGTAGTTTCCTGTTATAGCCCAACAAATGTTTCTGATAAAGATGATGTTTCTGAATTTTATAATAACATGAGTTCATTTACTCGCTATGTACCAAAACATAATGTTTTAATAATAGCAGGTGATTTCAATGCACATCTGGGTATTGATCATGATAATAAATTTGCATATCATACTGAAACTAATAGAAACGGTTATCTACTTGATCACTTCATAATTGAAAACGGTTTGAAAAGTTTAAATACTAAATTTCAAAAGAAAAGTGGTAAACTATGGACTCATACACATCTAAATGGCTTCAAATCCCAACTGGAATATATAATTGTCAATAATAAATGGATAAATAGTGCTAGGAACTGTGAAGCCTACAATACTTTCGAAGGTGTTTACTCTGATCATAGAATTGTTACCGCTACACTTAAATTAAGTTTAAGATCTAATAAAAAGTCAATAGTTAACAAAAAACGATATGACTGGACTACTCTGACAAAAGACAAATCTATTGAAAAGAATTATACAACCTATCTAAAACAACATTTCGAAGACTCAATTAAATCATGTAAAAGTACAAATGATAAATACTTAGCATTTGTTGATTCTCATGCAGAAGCAACAAAGAAATTTATACCGATTAAAATAAAAGAAAAGAAAAGAGTACCATGGGAAAATATAAATATAATAGAGAAACGAAACGCACTGAAACAATTATCATTGAAAATGAAAGAAAATGCTAACACTAACCAAAAAATTGAGTTTAACAAAGCTAGAAAAAATCTCCAAGATACATATATAAACGAGCAAACTAAATATTTGCAAAAACAAATAGATGATATCAAGACAGCTGCAGATAATAAGAAATCCGCTATAGCATGGCAAATTGTAAACAACATTACTGGTAGAAAGACAACACATAGATATAAAATTAAAGCAAAATATGACAAAGAGCGTATACAAAAATGGAAACAACATTTCTCTCTATTACTAGGAAAAAATCCGATAACAACTAATCAAGACATAGTAAAAATAGTGGACAAAGAGCTTCAGATTGAGCAAGGTCCATTTACTATAAAAGAATTTGAAATAGTACTCAGAAAAACAAAGAAAAATAAAACCGCCGGATTAGATGAAATACCAGCCGAAGTATGGAAGACAGGTCACTTCAATCACATATTACTAGAATTCTGCAACGATGTGTACTCTCAGAAACCAATTGAATACTGGACGAAAGGTTGCATCCTCCCATTCCCAAAGGAAGGTGACCTCACTGTTACAGACAATTATAGAGGTATTACACTAACATGTATCGCGGCTAAAATATATAATACGCTACTAAGAGAAAGAATACAACCTACCCTAGATATGATCCTCAGACCAAATCAAAATGGTTTCAGAAATAACAGATCAACCGTCGGAAAAATTCTAACTGTAAGAAGGATAATCGAAGGTGTTAAAGAAAAGAATCTTGAGGCCAGCCTAATATTTGTAGATTTCTCTAAAGCTTTCGACTCAATACATAGAGCAAAAATGGCAAAAATTCTGAAGTCATACGGTATTCCAATGAAGATAATCAACGCAATTATGATACTATATAGAGATACTAAATCAATGGTACGGTCACCTGATGGTGATACAGAATATTTTGATATAAATGCAGGTGTTCTACAGGGGGATACTCTTGCACCTTTATTATTTATTATTACACTCGATTACGTATTAAGAACATCTATTGATAAAAATAAAGATCTAGGCCTAACACTATCGAAACAACGAAGTAGAAGATATCCAGCAATCAATATAAAAGATGCAGATTATGCTGACGACCTTGTAATATTTGCAGATTCTAGCAGAAATGCTGAAAACCTACTGAATGTCTTAGAAGAAAGTGGGAAAACAGTAGGTCTCAAATTAAATATTAAAAAGACGCAACACATGAACATAAACTCAAATAAAATGGTTAAATCTATAGATGGGGAAGTCTTCAAAAATGTCGATAATTTCATTTATCTTGGAAGCGAAATAGAATCGACCGATAAAGAAATAAAAATAAGAATAGCTAAATCCTGGGCAGCTCTAGACAAGTTAAGTTCCATATGGAAATCACCACTCTGCACAACTTTAAAGAAGAACTTCTTTAGAGCCGTGGTAGAATCTGTTCTATTATATGACTCTGAAGCTTGGACCCTAACTAAAAATCATGAGAAAAAACTCGATGGAACTTACATAAGAATGTTGAGAGCCATATTAAATATATCATGGAAAGAGCATCCAACAAAGATTCGCCTTTACGGAAATATTCCACCACTAACAAGTATAATACGTATACGAAGAACACGTTTCGCAGGCCACTGTTATCGAAGTGAGGAAGAAATCGTAAAAGATGTTTTGTTGTGGACACCGAACCATGGTACAACAAAGATTGGACGACCCAGAAAAACCTATGTAAAACAGCTATGTGATGATACGGGACTGACGACTGAAGAACTGAAGACAGCTATGAAAGACAGGATGACGTGGAAGAAAATTGTTGAAAATGCTCGGGAAACTATCCCGATCCGGTAAGGTAAGGTAACAACGTATATAGTTTCAATGTAGTTGTTTTTAAGTTTATATTATATATTTTTAATTAGTTATTTTATTAGTTGTGTATTATGTAATAATTATAATGTTAATTTCGTCTAGTGATTTTTGTGTTTTTTAGTTAATGTTATTTAGTTTATTATATATTTTTAATTAGTTATATTTTTGTTTTCTTTTATGGAATAATTATAAAAGTAGAAATATTGATTTTATGTATATTGATTTTTGTGTTTTTTTATTTAGTGTTATTTATTTTTATTTATGCTGCGGTCAAGGAGATGCACAATTTTTTGATTGGATACTTATAAGCCACGCCTCCATATACATCCCATGTTAAATCTCAGCCCGACAAAATCGTACATCCGAGATTGCGTGTGCACGAAATATACGCTGCAGTTCAGCAAAAATGACCTATACGTCAATAAAAATAAGCCTCGCCCATAACATAAGTACATTTGTCAATAATAATAATACATTTTCCTAAATCTGTGTTTTTTTGAAATTTTTAATTCAAAATTTAATATCAACAAACTATTATAATATAATGTCACATAAATCTATTTATAATACAACTATACATATAATAATAATATTAGTAGACTTATATTCACAAATTGATCAAGTTAAGATAATAAATACGTGGAGAGATTATAGTATCACATCAAAATAAAGATTTTAATATAAACCAAAATAAATATTTAAAAATGTTCAATTGAATTTATTATATATTTTAGAATAATCTAATATTATTATAATTACTATATATATTATAGTAACCACCACTTTTTATGTTACCTACTAAACCAAAAAACTATAAGTTTATGATATTAAATATAAAAAATGATAAATTAAAGTATAACATATCAAATTACATATATCTAAAAACGATTTAAATAAAATGACATTGCAATTAGGCTACAACATAATATTTTCTAATTAAATTAATAATTAATTATAGGTTTACGTTTTATATACTAATAAATTATATCAAATATAATATTAATTATCTATTTAATAATATATGCTATACACTTCAGTAGTTGCATGCAATAATGTATCAAATGATAAGCACCTAATGTTATAGTATTAATTATTTAAGTTATAAACTGTAACATTTATATAATATAATTTCTGAAGTAACACATATATATTAATTGTACTGGTATATATAATTTATTAATAATATATAATATTATAGTTACACATTTCTTAATTATACTAGTATATTATATACCCATTATACATATTAATTTATTAATCTATTATTTTAATAATACTTATATTATACAGATATATTAATAAAATATGAAATAATAATAATGGAATATTAATGGCAATCAATTACAATATGTTATATGTATATTATATACATCAATAGATATGTCTGTTCTATTCCATCGTATGGATGTGTACATGTTTAATTTATGTACTATCTTACTGTATATATTATTATACATAATTGTTATAACTACATGTAAAACTTATTTATAAACAATAACTATAAAAACATCATAATATTAGAGGTTTACACATTAAAATATATCTGTTCGTCCATATCCATCGCCTTCTTCTGGCCCCATTTTGATCTAATAGATAAGTTTCTGCGACAGACTTTTACATGTGTTCATTTCATATAATAAATACTGGAAATACTATTATCGGTAACTATTTAAGAAATATTATATTATATTTGTAATTAATATTTATACCTAAATATAAAATTAGGTTATATATATAAATTTATTTAAATATTATTTTTGAATTTAAGTTATTGAAAAAATAACCAAGACTGTATTACATTTATATTTTGTTCATATTCATAAAATCTACTTTACATGCACAAATGATACATAAAACTTCTCTTCTGAATACTGTAAAATATACTAATTTACAACATATTACTATACTAAATACAATACATATATATGCCGTAATACTATACCCAATACACTATGCCATTCTACTATAACTAATAATATATCAAATACACTACGCCATTCTACTATAACTAATAGTATACCACGTAATACTATACAAACAATATTTAAGAATCATACTTTATGTGGTCAATTAGGGTAGATGACGAGTAGCAATTTTACATTTTATTTAATTATAATTAATGATAATTATCAACCTGAACCAAAAATTATGTTAAATATTATTAACCGTGTTAATAATATAATAATGCAAGTTATAACAATATAGAGTTATCTCCAGTACACTTCATTATAGTAGTACCTAAATACACATTAAGTTACTCTAAGCAGGCAATAAATGAATAAATAATATTGATATCGTTGGCGGGCCTATGTGTGTGCGCTGAATACGCAGTGTTCGTAACATGTATTCACGGAATATCAATTGTAAATATGGGTAGAATATATTATTCTATTATATCTACACCGGTGGGTATATTCCTGGCGGAAGGGCCGTTGCCCACATCACTAGGTATGACTAGCTAATGATTACGACTAGCTAATGATATTGTTCATCCACGGGTTCGGCATCACGGATCTGCTAGTATTTCATGAACGCATCCCAGATATTCTTTGACGAATTTAGATCTGAATATCACGGATTTCTTCTATATTCGAAGGGCTATTATTTTCTTTGTTGAACTCTATTATGAAAATAAATATAATTTATTATTATAATTCACAAAATATGAATTTATAATGTTTTAACCAGTTTAAATATTTCAAGTTATATATTTTCAATATATAATTGATTTATAAAGTAAATACATATCAAATCCATAACTAAATAGAACTTTTAAAAATAATCGATAGTCAACTACAATAGTCTTATTGGGGATATAAAAATTGTATGTAATATTTATAAATAAAATGCTTGCATATATAATATATTATAAGTAGGTTGCATATTAAGTCCTAGTTATCAGTGATAAAAAAGATTTAGCAGTTCTAATAAATTAATGTGAATAAAACATATTTTTAATTTAAATTTGGTCATGATTTAACTATAAAAGAAATCAAATATACCGTGTTTAAATATACAATTTTCATAGTTATATATATATATATAAATGTAATTCAATTAATAAATATAATACAAAATATAGAGTTGCAATTATATAAAATATTCTTAACCTTTGATCTATCACATAGATTTTAGATATCATTAGGCGCAGTTGATTTCTTGCAAATGTCATTCATTTCGGTTCGTCGTCACTTTCATCGCTTCGCTGAATTCTAGACTTGTCCATTCTTCAATTATATCATCTTGTCATTGGGTTTTGCTCTTCCTATTCTTCATGTGCTAACCAGGATAACTTGATGAATAGTCTTCGATATTGAGTTGGATCTTGAGACATCGCAATACCATTTCAGTTTTCTTTCAATAACCATCACCAATAGTTCTACGGTCAAATTTCTTGTATTTTATTTATTCTATACACCAAGTGATATAGCATATTTTATATATAATTAAATTCAAGTAAAAATTAATCCATTATGAATATAATTATAAAATATTGATATGTCTAATGATGTAAGTTATTACTACAATAAAACAACATACTATAATAGATTATTATTATATAAATATATGAAGCTGAATATATAGTATGGCATGCATTAGTAAAATTAGGTATATAATTAAAAATCTAGAATATGAATATAGTTTATCAATTAATTTATAAAACGGCAGTTGATATCAATAAAATATATATAAACTACTGTCGGTATTCTACTGCTATGAGTATTTATAATGATACACTATTACACATAATTTAAATACAAATTCCATGATAAATATATTCTATCATGCAGTTCATATCTAATAAATGTATGATTAACATATACTTATATTGATATAATTCTAAATATTTAATCGGATTCAAGTTAGTTTCTAACACTAAAATACATTCATAATTAAATATTAACTCAACCGATTATACATTAATTACATAAGATTAATAATATGCTTATAAATAATTCTTAATAAAATCTAAAAATTATTAAAAAATAGATACTACATAAGCTTTCACGGTAGAGGTAAACATATATATGTATTGAACTATCAAATATCATGTTTGTTAACATTGAGTCATCTTACTATTTAAAATATTTACATACATACTAATATTTCAACAACAAATTATTGTTGAACAATATAGAAAATATATATGCTAGTATTATGTCGATATATATGTAAATAAATATATTATATATAAATCTCGTTATCTAAATATATATATATATATAAACAAGTGTTTAAAATATATATACATTTTTTTTACATAAAGATACATTAATATCAGTACATATATTAAAGATTCTATATAAATAATGTATAAAATTAATATCTTATTAAAAATATTATTATAATAATTATAATGATTAATAATAACTGGTTATACAGTTTAAAAATTAATATGCATGACTTATTTATTGAATATTAATTCATAATCTGTTAATCTAATTATATTTAAATATTTATTTAAATTTATTAAATGATTTAGGAACGGCGTCCGCTTATCACCTGCGATAAATTATAGAAACATTTAGAATACCTTTCCCAACTTTTTAATCCCCCGATTATAATATTGTTTATTATAAAGTTACTTTAAATGTATATGTGTCATATGATATAATATTATTATAATAATTATATGACATATCTACTTTAAAAGTAACTTTTTAAGAAACTTTTAATTTAAAATTATTTAAAAATAATAATAATTATAATCATTATAATAATGATAATAAAATCCATACATGTAGTTTCTATATGATATTTTAAATTTAGAATGTTATATTATATATTATATATTCGTAATTATATATGATCATATTATAAGCAGATTATAAATTTAATTTAAAATTACTAAATAATGAATTTTGAAATTGTTCAAATTTTAATATTAAATGTGATATAATAGTCAGATAATACAATTTTATTAATAAATAACTATATGTATATTATTTTCATTAATTATATAATATTTACTAACTGAAAAATCAATAGTTAATCCATTGTAGTCTTATATTTTGTATATATATATTTAATATAAAATTAAATTTAAAATAATACGAAATAAATATTTAATTATAAATAATAGCAAGGAAAATAAACATAGGTTACGAGAGTTCACATACATCCGGAAATAAATGTGTATTTCTCCTTGACCGCATAGAGTGGAAAAGCTGAGATTCTACGAGATATGCTTCTCCTTGACCGCAGCATTAAATATAATTGGTTGGACCAATGAACCGTCGCGTAGAAATAATATAATTTGAATTATATTAGATTTAATAATATTGTTTCATTTTTGATTATACCTTGAACGTGGAGGTTTGTAAAACATTATATTGTACAGAATAGTATTCTATAGTAATTCCAAAGATTTTCCAAAGGAAAGATATTGCACTTGTGTATATTTGTGTAACCTAATAATTCGATATGGCCATCTAGCGGTATTAGTCAGATATTAAGAATTTTCTATATGTATAGTAATTTCTTAATTTCTTAATTAAAATATCACATGTTATAATATTTCATATACTATTTCGCCATCTAGTGTTAATGGTCAGATTCATTTTAAATTTACATTTTTAAAGGTACTAGAGATAGATAGGGAGTGCAATATATTTCCTTAGGAAAATCTTTGGTAATTCTATATTGTAATGTGGTATATATGTTTAACGGCATTAGTGTATGGATTTTTGTTGATTTATTAATAAAATGTAATTTAAATACAACGGTCCTCTATAATTTTGAGTGGTGTAATATTGCCAACACTTATTTCGGCCACTCATTATTACATATATATATATATATATATATATATATATATATATATATATATATTATCTTCCTATATATTCTATCATATATGATATATATATATATATAAATATTCAAATCATATTTTCATTTACATCATAAAATATCAAATATCTATACTCTATTAAGTATTTAGACATAATCTAAACGTACACGTTTAATTATAATTAAAATTAAGGCATTAATTAAATATAGTAATATTATAAGAATTCATTTTATTGTTAATTATTTATATTTTTTAATATTATGTTATCACATAATCTTAAATATAATTGAACAGATTTGAATATAAAATGTTTATTTTTGAGTTCAACAGTATACATAATAATAAGTTATAAATACATTAGTCATATAGTTATTCATAGAAATGCAAGTTCTCAATTCAAGTAAATAGAAAACATAATAATCCTATCGAGAAGTAGTAGTAGTAGTATTCCGCTAGGTGTAAGTACCTATACAGGTTTGTATTCTTGTGCAAAGTGTCTACGCGTATTGTGAACTGTAATTATCGCTGGGGTACAATATACGTTGTTTATAAGGTACAAACCACGTGTTCGATAAGGTACAAACCACGTGTTCGATAAGGTACAAACCACGTGTTCGATAAGGTACAAACCACGTGTTCGATAAGGTACAAACCACGTGTTCGATAAGGTACAAACACACGTGATCGATAAGGTACAAACCACGTGTTCGATAAGGTATAAACCACGTGTTCGATAATGTACAAACCACGTGTTCGATAAGGTACAAACCACGTGTTCGATAAGGTACGATGTGAATTAGAAGTACGTGAACAAGTAACTACGAGCTAGGTTTGCGATGCTTGCCTAGCTCACGAAATGGTAACTATACACGTGTATTATAGTGCATAAGGGTGCATAGGGGTGCATAGGGGTGTATATAGGATAATATATCGGACCGGTAATGCACAGCCGGGAAATACGTGAAATGATATCGTGCGTTGTTGTCAGTATACTATAGTCATAGTAGTAGTAGTAGTAGTAGTAGTAGTAGTAGTAGTCGGTAGTAAAACAACTTGTCGTATGTTGTAGGCGGGAGAGGACATCATGTCCTCCTAGCTAGGTTATACCGGATGTTGTTTGAAGCAGGACAGTGAACAGTCCGTCTGATCCGCTACAAACCACGCCCACATTCGTAACGTGGTTACGTGAACACCGCTTTCTTTCTGGACACCGGGGTTCTAGTGGAGGCGCAAGGATGGTTCTTAAGATCCTTTATGCGATGTTCCATATCGGTGCGCATGTCCGTCGGCTGTTTGAGCAGGGTGATCACGACGTGGTCGTCTTGACGCTGGAACAACATATCGCCTTCGAAACTCACCAGACCGTGACGTCTCGCTCTCAGAAGTATTCCGACCACCTGCTATTGTGTAATGCTGTGTTAATAAAGTATTAATGTTATACTTAGTATATTGTGGAAGTTATCTGAAAACCATACCAAATCAACAAAATGTAGACTCACAAAATCACACTTTTGATCAACAACAAAATGGTATGTTTCACAATACCCACAATCGATCTTCTACAATATCATTCAAGATAAATAAATCCAGTGAATACATATTCAAGCGAGCAAATGCAAGTTCCGCGATAATACAGAAACAAACAAAAGTATCATAGAACAATTGATACGAGGACATAATCATAAAGCCGTTCAAAATGAACTACTATGCAAAGAAGAACAAATCACCTTAGCTCTAAACATCGCCATAATACACGAGGCGAAAATAATAGAGGTGAAATACTGTCACCAAAACAACCCGGTTAGAAATTCTCAGATAGATGCGCATTATTATAATAAGAGCAACTTCTTTTCCTTGAACCTTCAACATGACCTTGTAAAATAGTATTTTCCAATGTGTCATGTCGTGACACGTGACCAAACCATCTCATTTTTATACTTTTAACTTTCTGTAAAACACGTTCATATGATCCAATTCTGATATCATTTCCTCATGGATATATACATTTTTATTTCGTTGTATGTATGTGATATTTAGCATTCTTCTAGGTGACTTAGATTCAAAAGCATTAAATCGTTTCTTAGATTCTTCGATAAGAGTTCACGTTTCAAAGCCGTAAAAATAATGGGGGGTAGAATTAAGGAATTGTAGAGGTTGAATTTAATTTTAAAACTTATTTCTCTACTTCTCCGGATCATTTCCAATCTTACCGTTATGGATGTGGCCATAGCAATAATAATTATTTCACTTTTGCTATTGTCTGTTAGTGCACTAACATGTTACCACAAGATATTTGACAACTTGTTCTTATTTTGTTCTCCATACATACTTATTGTCAGAATTTTACTATTACATTTATTCGGATCAGAATCATTAACTAAAGGCTTACTCTTTTCATGACTTATTTCCATTCCATATCTAGTAGGCATTGTCACACTCTCGGTATTTCAAAAACCATAGATACTACAACAAAAATCATATAGAATAAAATATTCATAAATATATAAATAGTCTAAAAAAGTATTTTTTATTTTTTAAATATTCATATAACCTGATTATTTTATTACGTACAAGAATATACAAATGTATCGATATAAAATATAACACTATATTATTTAAAAAATAAAGCATTCTAAAAAATATATATATAATTTGTATATTTGTTATCAAATATTCATTAAGTTATAAGCATATGTCTAGATGTCATATACGTCCCTAATACGGACACCCTAGATATCTTTATACAGACCCTCTATAACCAATGCGCAGCGTATTAACTTTTCTGATTTTCATAAAAATCGCGTGCATTATAATATTAATACCACCAATAAAGCTAAATCTAAATTGTTTATTATTTAGATACTATATTATATTATTAATTAAAAAAATAATAAAAATAAATAAATTATTAACTAATTAAATTAGAATAAGTTATTCATAACATTAATTATAAATTAATGTAATTATAATTTGTCTGATTGATTCAATAATATATAGTTTATCTAGTCGTATATAGGGTGTCCGTATTAAAAACATGGTGTCTCTATTCGAACATGGGTACCGAATACGGACACCCCCGTTATCTATTGAAAGATTAAATACAATTTTAAAATTACAATAATATCTATAATCATAAAATATTAATATAATGTAATTTTTGAATACAAATAATGAGTTATAAAATATTAAGATCATTTATTGCTAGTGTCCGTATTAGGTTACTTTCTCCTATATTTAAATATATTTTAAATATTAAAATATTTAAAACAAATATATCAAGGATATGTATTTCTGTCAAATGAAAATACATTTATATTTTTAATTGTATTTCTATATAAATATGTTAAAAATAAAATATGATAAAACTTATATTGAATAAACCTGTACATCTTCCCTGCGCTCAAACCTCAATATTATCGTTGTGTTATATTTGCTGAGCATCTGTTCATAACAAATTCTATTAAAGTCTAAAACTTCCTGCCAGATATTAGTTTTAACTGGACACCGGTTACTATTTGATATTTATATTAGATATCTACCAAACTATTAGATCAGACTACCCAACCTACATTAGTATTATACATTGGCGATACCATAAGTTATTGACATCAATGATATTTTTATTATAAATTATACTATTATTATAGCTAAGAACTATACCTAATAATAGATAGATAGATAGATATAGTTTATTGTTTAAAACAAACAAAATGACATAAAACAATAATAATAATAAAAAACAAATAACGAATATAAACGAATATATATAATGATTTATAAAATTCCATATTACATATGGTTAAGATATAAAATTAACAAATGATATAATAAAAAAATAATAATAAAAAGGGGAATTATTCAGATGCAAGCACTTAATCACCTTATCAACTTTAGGGAAAGGGGTCCTCAATCCCTTTGCCTTGGGGGTTCAAACTTGACCCAAGAGTTTGTCCACTGACACCCGTAATACCCGATAAATAATGATAAAGAGAATGCAACAGAATAAATTAACCCCATAAAACTAAAAATAAAATAATATAATAATTGAATAATAAAAATTAATAAAATAAAATAAAATTTAAATATTAATACAATGAATTATCAAGCCTTGTAATAAATTGATTGACCGAAGTTGCTGAACACGTATAATTAGATAGCAAATTCCAAGTTGAAATACGATTACTAAATTATTTCAGAGTAACATTAGTCTTGCATTTGTCTTTTCGAACTTTAAGGGAAGGACCTCGACTTCTTGATGAATACGTTTCAAGTAGCCCCGAGCAATCAACATCAACTAGACCATTTATAATTTAATAGGCAAGAATCAGATCAGCCTGTAACCTGCGTTGAGATAATGAAGTTAAGTTTAAAAATAATAACCTATTTTCATAATTTGTATATGGTATACCACATCTATAGAAAAGCCTTTTAGTGAATGTCCTTAGGACTTTTTCAATTTTATTTTTTAGGCCTACATATATATTAGAAGGGTTCTAAATACAAGAATTATATTCTAATAAAGATACATCCAAGAATATTAATATATATATATATATAACGGAAGAGTTTTAAATAAATACAATCAATGAGCCAATATGTGTTGTCGGTATATCCATTATATATAACAATAACTACAAGCTAACTCAATTACTAAACATATGATACTATAGTAGCATATGTCGTATAGGTGTATTACCTATCTAAAATGTAGATGTTATTATATATTCTGTATTTATATAAACTTTCCGAAATAATTGAATTATTATAGATTTATTTAGAATATTTAATAATAATTATCATCATCATCATCGTCGACACCATCGTTATAAGAAATACTCCCAAGTATAGTTGTATAGTAATCTTAACAATAACAAGTATACTATATAGTAGACTATGGCCTAGCTACTAATCCTATATATATATGATACTATAGTATGTCATACACCTACTAGATATAGTATTTCATAGTTCGCCTTACATATACCAACACTACAATGTAATCATGATTACTAATATAACTAACTAATTATATGTACTACATTTGTTATAGGGTAACCTATGTGTTTATTATTTAATGAAACCCGATCATGTATGAACTATATGAATGTTATATACGAATATGCTCGATATCAATGTAAGCTTAATTTGTTAGATATGAAACACCCAGGAATTATTTGTTATGCATTTTGTATTTAAAAGTATTTCAATAATAATATATTAACCAAAAAATTATATTGTCATCAAAATACAAATGATTAAAGACGAATATGTAATATATTTATATTCACACAAATATTATATTAATAAACAATACTTTTATTGGTATATATAACCACATTTTATTTAACCATCTACAATTTCAATATAATATATACATTAGTATAGGTATACTAATAGTATCATATACTAGTATTATATAATAATGATAATAATGTTTTCTATACATTTAACATATCTATGGGTTTCATGGATGCAGTGTTGTTGATATCTATGTATTTTCATTGTGTTATTTCATTGATATTATTCACTTGGGGAATTAACTCGGATTCCTTTTCACGCATGACCTTGAATGCGTTACGGATGGTAACCTCCGCTGCCCCGGTTGCTAATCGAATTTCTGTTATCACGTGATTATATTATTAAGGGAATGTAGTACGAATAATGCATTAATTAATAATTCCATGAAATTAATGAAATAACGCTATTATTATGATAGTTAAAAAACTCTATTCGTATTATATAATTCAGCTTATTAACTTTTAATAACTGATCAATATGGTTTATATATTATTAATAAAATATTAAATTTATATTATTATATATATATATATATTGTGGAAATTTGTGGAGAGCTCAGTTTACATAGTATCCTCGGCCCATATTTCTTCATATATATCCGTAATTGATATGATGATGTGGTGATGATAACTCCAATCCACCGGCTCCCCAGGTTGCGGATAGGGGAACGGCCATTAGATATAATGGTTAGCTGCGAATAATTAATTAGCAGTGCCGGACAAAATCCTGGTTGCCCTTTGGCAAGGCAAAGTACCTGTTAGCCACCCACGCAGGGTTACGCAAATGTGTATGGAGTGGCGACCGCACATTTTATCTAGCCATCGAAAGCAAAAGACTACGACTTCCCAAATATCTTCATCCCGCATCGCTCGTCGCGCGGAACAAGGAGCGCGTCCTGCAAATCCTACTCAGGTTGCAGTCGATAAGTTAGCTACTGAGTGTAAATGTAAATGTAAATGTAAATGTAAAAATCAAATCAAATCAATACCAAATGTATCTCTAATGAAAGCAAGTAGAGTTCTCCGAGTTGCCACCTTCAATGGACGGACATTAAAAAATAAAAATAAAATTTCTGAAATAATTGCATCAGCAAATGCTACGCAACTCGATATAATTTGTTTGCAAGAACATAGATTTATACACGAGGATGTCAATATACAAAAGAATATTCTATTGGAGAATGGCATATGATAACAGGTTCAGCATGGAAAAACAGTGTAAACGCTGCTACAGGTGGAATCGGTTTTCTAATTAACAAGACACCATTTAATTATCTTGTAAACGTTACTTTAGTATCCAAAAGGATAATGATCGTCAATTTTAATGGAAACCCACAAACATCTATCATAGTATGTTATAGCCCTACAAACGTATCGGATCCAATGGAAATAGAGAATTTCTATGATATTCTAAATTCTGCCACAAAACAAATTCCAAAACATAATGTGTTGATCATTTCTGGAGACTTTAATGCTCATCTTGGCATTCAATATGGATTCATGTTCTTATTGCATGAAGTATCAAACAGAAATGGGATCTTTCTCAAAGATTACATTTTAGAAAATAATCTACTATGTCTTAACACTTATTATCAGAAAAGGAAAGGCCAGCTATGGACACATAAGTCACCAAATGGAAATAAAGTACAGCTTGACTATATAATGATTAATAGAAAATGGAAAAATAGCAGCAAAAACTGTAGAGCTTATGGATCTTTTGAAAGTATAGCATCATACCATAGAATTGTATCTGCCCATCTTAAATTAAGTTTAAGATCAAACAAAAAGAAGACTATCAAAACACCAATCTATGATTGGACAACTCTAAAGAATCCTGATATTCAAAAAAAAGTTTATTTGCGAAGTCTTAAAAAAGTTTGAAAACCTTAACGATGAAACATCCAACATATCAACAAATACTTTGTATGACCATTTTGAAACTTCTTGTAGAGAAACTGCAATTGATATCATCCCCTTCAAAGAAAAACTTAAAAAGAGATATCCCTGGGAGAATCCCGATATATGTTTTAAAAGGGATATGCTAAAAACAGCAGCTCAATTAAAGAACTCTTGCCCAACTATAGAAAATATTAATTCCTATTATCTATCACAAAAAGCACTATATGATACATACGATACTCAGCAAGAAATCTACCTTCAGTCGAAAATAGATGAAATCAAAGCTGCAGTATCAAACCAAAAATCAGCATGTGCCTGGAAAGTAGTAAATGATATAACTGGCAGGAAAAAGAACAATAAAGCTAAGATAAAAGCAACAAGTGGTGAAGAAAGAATTAAGTTATGGCACAATTATTTCAAAGATCTTTTAGGAAAACCACCTGAATCAAAAACATCAACTATAACAAATATTTCAAATTTGTTGAATATAGAAACTGGAATCTTTACGAAATATGAACTTGAAAAGGCTATAAAAAGTATCAAAAATGGAAAAGCATGCGGGTTAGATGAAATTCCTGTGGAAATCTGGAAAATACCAAAATTTCAAGATATCTTACTATTCTCCTGCAATGAAGTATACGAGCAAAACACTATCAGTATATGGAATAAAGGCTGTATAATACCGCTACCGAAGAAAGGAGATTTAACCTCTACAAACAACTATCGTGGTATCACTCTAACATGTATAGCTGCAAAGATATATAATCTAATGCTTTTAAATAGAATAAGACCTGAAGTAGTTGAGATATTAAGAAAAAACCAAAATGGTTTTAGAACCAATAGATCTACTACTGGCCAAATACTCACGGTTAGAAGGATCATTGAAGGTGTAAACGAAAAGAATCTAACAGCTACACTCCTTTTTATTGATTTCTCCAAAGCTTTCGATTCCATACATCGAGGAAAGATGGCAGAGATTCTTAAAGCATATGGAATACCTGAAAAGATCATAAATGCAATTATGATAGCTTATAAAGATACTAAATCAATTGTGAGATCAGATGATGGAGATACGGAATTTATAAATATAACAGGAGGTGTGTTACAAGGTGATACACTAGCATCATTTCTTTTTATAACATGTCTTGACTATGTTTTGTAAATGTCACTTGATCGAGATAATGTTCTTGGTTTTACCCTATCTGAGAGAAAGAGCAGAATACATCCAGCAATAAAAATAACAGATGTCGATTATGCAGATGATCTAGCTATAGTAACTGATAAAACGAGCGAAGCTACAATTCTTCTACATAAAATTGAAAATACGGCAAAAGAGATTGGTTTGAATATAAATGCAGGTAAGACCGAATTCATAAGCATAAATCAAGGAGAAAATGAAAAAATAAAAAGCCTAAAAGTCAAGGACATTAAAAAAGTATCCGATTTTAAGTATCTTGGAAGCTATATTCAATCAACAGAAAAGGATATGAATATAAGACTGGCTAAAAGCTGGGCAGCTTTAAATAAGATGAACGCTATTTGGAAATCTAGATTACCGGATAGAATTAAAAGAAATTTCTTCAGAGCAACTGTTGAGTCGGTATTGGTATATGGATCTGTAAGTTGGACACTCACAAAAGCTCTGGAAAAAAGACTAAGTGGAAACTATACTCGCATGTTACGGGCAAAACTAAACAAGTCTTGGAAGGACCATCATACCAATAAAGAAATATATGCAAATATACCGGATATATACACGTCGATACGACAGCAAAGACTTCGTTTTTCTGGTCACTGTTGGAGAAATAAGTGCGAAATGGCATCAGATACTATTCTATGGCAACCTACCCATGGTGAGAGAAAAAGAGGACGGCCGCGAAGAACATACGTTGATCAACTCATGGATGATACACTGTATATATTAGTATATAATGTACATATATATTAGTATATAATGTAAATGAACTAAAAACCGTGATGGACGATAACGATGAATGGAAGAAGAGAGTAAAATACTGCCGAGCAAGCTCGACCTGGTAAGGTAAGGTAATATATATATATATATATATATATATATATATATACTATAGTATTGATTCAAATTAAACTGGATTATTTATGATTTCGAAACAAATGAAACGGATCTAGTTGGTTTCGAAACCTCGATATGTTCAATACTTTAATAATTAATAAGTTCGAATAATTTAAATTAATTTAAAAAATCTTGTTCGTGACTTATATATCGCTGGGCGACAATAATAAAAAAATCTCTCTTATATAGCGAAACATATATATATATATATATATATAATATATAAACCCATTGTTGATTTCTCATATGGTGTATTGCGTACAGCCATGTATATTGATGTGGCCGCTACTGTGATCGCACTTCGACTAAAGAAAATAATATAATTAAATGTTGTTATATATTTATGTATATATACATACAAATTACATAAAAATATACATGAAAATTATAATTTTCAATAATAATAGTAATAGAAATATATATATATATATATATATATATATTATTCATTTTTGTTATATTAGTTTGCGTTCATTATATTTTATTCAGTTTTATTTTAATATTTTCATAATCATTTAATAATTCATATTTTTATTATTAGTTTGCGTTTATTATATTTTATTTAGTTTGGATCAATACGATGATGAAGTGGTCGAAAAATTCATTATTAATATTCCATATATTTTTTCATTTTTACACCCTTCTGAGTTATATATATATATATATATATATATATTAAACTCTTGACATATACATATTATTTAGATTATTATAATAATATTGTTGTTATCAATATATATTCTAAAATAAAAACTATGAAAAAAATATATTCTTTAAATTATTTGTTTGACCAATATTGCAAAAGTTTATCAATTCCTGTGAGAAAATAATAAGTCATTTTGATTTTATACCTCCTTAGTATTTATAATATATATAGCAGTATTATATATATATATATATATATATATATATATATATATATAATTTAATTTATTGTACCGCTATTATCATTTTTTATATGCTATTTTTATTTATTAATCAAAAAATACATAAAATGCTGGATATATCCAGTGAATAAACTGTTTAATGGACTTATGTTCAATATATAATTTAAATTAAATCTGTACAAATGGGAATCGAAAGAATACATTTTTAATACCGTAGAACAATGGCAACCGTTCTACCATCTTTGTAATACATGTAAATCTATAAATTATATAATAATCATACGGTGTTCTCGTTTAGAAACGCGAGTCTATAGGTTTATATGCACGTCTAGATGTATGCATGGATACAAGCTAGTATGTATTACCTATACATAGATATTAACCCTGGTAGTATGTCCATTTCTATTGCTTTCATAGCGATACTTGTAGCGGTGTTCTGAATGTCTCTATTTAAATTCAAATTTGCACAATATCTAGACTGTGAGCGTATATAGGATATATTAGGATAATTATATATTAGTATATATAACATAAAATGTATACAACTATAGATGATACTATTAAAAAGTTCGTAATATACAAATATAGCTAAGAAGATATATATATATATATATATATATATATATATATATAACTATAGTTATTATAGAGGCGAGTGATACCGAGACTGTAGTATTATAGGGGCAAATAAGTGTCCTAATTAATACGATAAGGTCAAAGTTCACATGAATGACACTATAGAGAGTTAACGGTATATCGGTTATTAAGCGAGACGTGGGTGATTTCTATAGGTAACCATGTATTCTTCGGGTGATGCTACGTTCACGCTGGTTTCAAGCGAATCTACTATTACTCGAAACATACGGCCAATCTTGGTTTTTGACACTTTTGACACGGCGCATATCTCTACATATATTATTTATATTATAATTTATGTGATTTAATTTATTAAGAATATATTAGTGTGTTCATCTAAATTTTATTCTAAAATAATAATTAAATTTATATAATATATATATATATATAATTATAATTAATTTACAATATATTATTCTAGTATTTGTAATACTAATTAATATATTAGATAAATATGTAATTATTAAAATTGTTTTTTCTTTTATCTATAAATAAATAGATCTGTAAACATATAATTTACAAACAGAGATAACATCATAGTAAAAAGTATACATATACGTATATAAACCCTTAAACGTCCGTGAAACGCCTTCCTGCCGGCAAGCTAAAAAGAGGCATGCCGATATCATAGCATCTCTAGACTTGCCCTTTATACCTATTTTGTTGTAAATGTTCTTGAAATGTTCCATTCCTCGATCCTATTATGAATAGGATGTTATATAATATATTATCTTAATAGATAATATTATTATAATATTTAATAAATGTACAATAATTCTTAATTTGAGTATAAAAATAAGATATATATATATATATATATACATATTGTAATAATAATATATATTTAATACTTAATTATTTAGTTATTTATTAATATTTTATCAAATACATAATTTGAAAGAATGACTTATATGTATACAAAATATATGTGATGAATTAGTACCATTATATAATATGTAGTCTATTATAATAGTATATGTATGCGTATTTTTTGTCGTATAAAATGAAATATAATAATAATAATAATATTTATTTATTGAAATCTCATATATATATTGAATACAATACAAATAACGGATACATATAAACGTATTAATAATATACTAAAATGTAAACCACTACTATCTTCGGAATGTTCATCTTTTGCGCCATTTCCGAAAGATCTGCAAACGCAGTTACCAAATTTCTATTAGTAGAGGACCTTACATCTCGGTTCCTGTAGATTGGAACACCGTTCTCAAAGCCGGCTGCTCCAGTACCTCTACTAATCCTGGTGCTCAAGTCTTCACCCTCGAATATCGGGTTCTGTTAATCGGGTGAACATATCATCAATACACTATTGATGTATGTATATATATATATATATATATATATATATATATATATATATATATATATATATATATATATATATATATATATATACAGTTCGATACCAGATACATAATGTATACTAATAGATAATTATCATATCGTCATATATGAGTCATATTTGACATATAGTATTCTATAGTATACATTCTGGATGATAATAGTGTGAAGTGTACTTCCCTATAGGGCTGGATATCTGATTAGATAGAGTGACATGATATCGCACACAGTAGTCATACGTATATGTTAGTGAATTGTATGTATACGTATGTATCAGCATACGTACAGTGTCTGTCACAACTAATCGGTATGTCCATCATCGCCTAGGATAACGAATATGCTCAATTATATACACTAGGGGAACGTAACCTAATACGGACTATTTAACAATAAATGGTATTAACATTTTATGACTCATTATTGTTATTAATTATAATATATTAATATTATATGATTATAGATGTTATTGTGATTTTAAAATTTTAATGTAATCTTTTAATTCCATAGATAACTGGGGTTTCCGTATTCGGTACCCATGTCCGAATACGGACACCCTATACAGCACTAGATAAATTATATATTATAATATATCAATAATTATTGATGAATCAATCAGACAAATTATAATTACATTATTTTTTATTAATTTTATGAGCAATTTATTATAATTTAATTAGTTAATAATTTATTTATTTTTAATATATTTTAATTAATAATACTATTTAATTATCTAAATAATAACATTTTTAGATTTAGCTCTATTGGTGGTATTAATATTATAACGCACGCGATATTTATGAATATCAGAATAGTTCATACGCTACTAGCTGGTTGATTATAGGGTGTCTGTATTAATACAACTAGAGTGTAAGTATTAGGGACTTATATGACCTCTAGATATATGCTTATAACTTACTAAATATTGTATAACAAATATAGACATTTTATATATATAATTTTAAAATGCTTTATTTTTTAATAATATAGTGTTATATTTTATATCGATACATATGTATATTCTTGAGAATTCTTGAAAACCTTAAGGTTTTAAGTTGATATTGTTTATCATAAATTTAAAACGTAATACAAAAATCAGTTTATTGGATATATCTGCAATATTTTTAATAATAAAAAGTTAAAAATATTTTTGTAGACTAATTATATATTTATGATTATTTTATTAATTAAACATTTTTTGTAGGTTTATTGTAGATTTATTGTTTCTGAGATACCGAGAGTGTCCGTATTCGGGCACTGTCCGTATTCGGTTACTTTCCGCTATAGTTATGGAGTACAATTGTAGTCCATTAATAATAGAAATTATTCATAAGCACGAAGATAATTAGAACGTACATTTATTGAATACTTTTGTTTGTAATATATATATATATATATATATATATATATATATATATATATATATATTATCTTCTCGCTAGATAGCGCTAGGGCTTACCTCAGCGGGTCCGACACGTGACATGCCCTTGGTAGCATCACGGAATGTCCTCCACTCGGCACTTACATCTATTACCCTATCCGCTACCACTAGTCCGCAATCCGGACAAATCATGTCACCGGCGTGACTGTCGTCTATTAGGACGGCGTCCGGGTGATAAGGACACGCTATTTTCGCTCCCGCACCGCTGTGTGAATAACCGCATGTTACGTAACGATTATCGCGCACACCGCACACCGCACACACGTGTGTGCTTCCGGTGGAGGGTGAATAAATGTCGACACCGGAATGTGGTGATGTAGTGTATTCTATAATATGTGATATTTATTATAAATCTAATAATTGTATATAACATCTTGAGGAGATATCAAATAAGAATCAAGTATCATAAATAATGATTTAATATATCGAATATATTAATTGTTTACATTAATTATTATAAAATTAGTATCAAGTAATACACGTTCAACCATCTTAAATACCAATATACCGGTATATAGTTATAGTTGTTTTGGGTGGGTACGTGTGATCAAGTAGAGAACTGATAAGAAATCATTAAGAACTATAGGGACAAATACTTACAGGGAATATTAATGATATTTTGGAAATATGTTTAGAGTGTAGTATATTAACGAGTGTAGTATATCTATGATATAAGGGAGAGTATACTTATATATATATATAGTTTTAATTAATTGTTGAAGGATATGCATATTATAATATGGGTATATAAGCATAAGTGTTATATATGTATGTTAAATATAATTATACATTAGAATATTATAATACTAACGAATCGCGTATTAGAGAATTCATATTTATAAAATTATATAAACAGGCGATTAATAATAAAAAAACTAAGTTTCTGAAAAATAAATTATGTAACTATTTGGTAACTATTTAGATTATAATTATTGTTTATTATTGTTTATTTATAAATTTAAAAAAATTTTAAATTTATTTTTGATATATATTATTTAATATAATATTTTATATAATACATATATATATATAACATAAATATTTATTATAATGTTCAATATAATATTTACAATGTATATTGATGTATTTTAATAGACTATAAGCTTATACGCAATATATTTTATGGGAAAATAATAGATCAAAATAAAATGTGGAAATATAATTATGAAGCATAATTATAATTAGTATTAGTGCTTTAAAAATAGGAAACAATATATATATATATATATATATATATATATATATATATATATATAATAGGACGTATTATATTGTATAGCATAATATATATATATATATATATATATATATAATTTAATTTATTACGTAATAATATATTCGCATAACACCCGACGCATATGCACATATATATATATTGTATTATAAAATTAGTATCTAGGAATACACGTTTACCTAATATAAATACATATACGATATATAGTTATAGTTGTAGTTATATTGGTATGTAGTCATATTAATATTGGAACACATTATTTAGTGTGATTAAGAATAGATCTTATAAGAAATGTCATGAGTTATGCATCATAAGTTATAATTAATAATATATTAATTAATATAATTGGTTTGAATGGTATTACACATTATTAAATTATTATACCCATTAAATAAAAATGGTATATAGTATACACACACATATATATATATATATATATATATATATATATATATATATATATATCATGCTATAATCCAATACAACATTAAAAACTGTATTACTGATATACAAAATTGGTTCACTAGTAATTCATTATCCTTAAATGTCTCAAAAACTGATACTATTTTATTCTCTAAAATACCTTCAATTGTTAAAATAACTGATAGTTTTCTTGCCACGCTGCCTTTATCTAATAAAATCACAACACTCGGTATAACAATTGACTCTATTATGAAATATGACAGTCACATTCTTAATGTTATTCGTACTGCTAATTTTTATTTATATAATATACATAAGGCTCGTGTTAAGCTCTCCTTTGATATCACTAAATCACTTATATATTCATTGGTTTTTAGTAGATTCGACTACTGCAATTCACTTTTTGTTTTTGTCCCTGATAATATTATGATAAAATTCGAAAAAATTCAAAGGAGAGCTAAATAAATAATATAAAGTAGATATTTAAAAAAATTTAAACAATTTATCTGCAAAGAAATATATATTTTAAAATTTAATTAAATCTATTAATAATCTTAATATATTAATTAATATATATTAATATAAAATTTGCATATATCATGTTTATTTTCAAAAAATTACAAACTTTAAGTTTTATTTGAAAATTATTTTCGTAAAATTTGCGAAAATCATTTTCGTATTATTTTCGTATATTATTTTCAAAAATTTTACAAACTTTGCATTTTATTTGAAAATTATTTTCGTAAAATTTGCGAAAATCATTTTCGTATTATTTTCGTATATTATTTTCAAATATTTTGCAAACTTTGCATTTTATTTGAAAATTATTTTCGTAAAATTTGCGAAAATCATTTTCGTATTATTTGCGTAAATTATTTTCAAAAATTATACAAACTTTGCATTTTATTTGAAAATAATTTCGTAACATTTTCGAAAATCATTTTCGTATTATTTTCGTAAATAATTTTCCAATGTTTTGCAAATTTCGTGTTTTATTTTCAATAATTTTACAAACTGCATTTTATTTGAAAATTATTTTCGTAAAATTTTCGAAAATCATTTTCGTATATTATTTTCCAATATTTTTCAAATTTCGTGTTTTATTTTCAATAATTTTACAAACTTTGCATTTTATTTGAAAATTATTTTCGTAAAATTTTCGAAAATCATTTTCGTATATTATTTTCCAATATTTTTCAAATTTCGTGTTTTATTTTCAAAAATTTTACAAACTTTGCATTTTATTTGAAAATTATTTTCGTAAAATTTTCGAAAATCATTTTCGTATTATTTTCGTATATTATTTTCAACTATTTTGCAATCTTCGTGTTTTATTTTCAAAAATTTTACAATCTTTGCATTTTATTTGAAAATTATTTTCATAAAATTTTCGAAAATCATTTTCGTATTATTTTCGTAAACTATTTTCAAATATTTTACAAACTTCGTGTTTTATTTTCAATAATTTGCAATATATTTGCGGATATTGAAAATTATTTTCAATAATTTTCAATATTCGTAAATAAATTACAAACATTTTCGAAAAAATTTCAAATTTTGGTTCACTGGGATGTCATTGGTTGTTCCTGAAACATTAAAGCCTGTATACCAGTGTATCTTCCTGACATATTACTTTCTCCATCATATGACCTCGTAAATTACAAATATAAGTCAGTATACTGGAAAGTGGGAGCCAGGGAAAGCATCAACGAGACGAACCTCGAAGCTACGACGTGACGACCAAACTGAATACGGATTCTGTCTTCAGACGCAACAGAATCGACATACTACAGCAGACATCACCTCCGTCAATCCAGCTAACCCAGCAAACAGTCAGAGCAGCATAATAGCAGCATAACAGCATATTCTAGAGCCTCAAATATTTACATTGTGCTATTATGCTGCTCTTAAATGTATATTATGCTGCTATTATGCTGCTATTAATTTGTCACGCTATTATGCTGCTGTTATGCTGCTATTATGCTGCCCTTATGCTGCTATTATGCTGCTATTAATTTTAAAAGTATATTATGCTGCTATTATGCTGCTATTATTAGAAGAGACAAATTAATAGCAGCATAATATCAGCATAATATACATTTAAGAGCAGCATAATAGCACAATGTAAACATTTGAGGCCCTAGCATATGCTGTTATGCTGCTATTATTCTGCTCTTACTGTTTGCTGGGAAAGTTCATGTTATACATTTATAGTTTAATAGAAAGTTAAAATAAAAATCTATACTTATAATGTATAGAATTTTAAGTATGTATTTATTAATAATGGTCTCATTTAAGATAGAATGACTTATTATATTCACTTCCATTTTTAATTTAAACCCATAGAATATGGGCCATAGTTTACCTTAAAGAAATTTCTTAACATATATATATCTTAAATATATTTATATTAGTCATACATGATATATATATATATATATATATATATATATATATATATATATATATATATATATATATATATATATATATATAGTCGTAATATAACCAGTTGGTGGACAATGCAAAATATAATCATTTGGTAACCATTTTTTATAAGATAGCCATGAAGGTGAAAATTTACATACTAATTAATTATGATATACTCTTTGAATATATCTAATTATTTTTTCAAAGTAATGAATAATAAAATATATATAAAAATATTGTCTACCAAATAAAAATTATGTATAAGCTAACTACTTTGTTGCCAATATTAAGTTATGCATAAAATAATTATTTTGTGGACAATCTGAATTTTAAAGTATTCGCTCCAACTTTATTATTTTCTGATATATGTTCTATATTAGTGATAAACAAAAATGAAATGCGCATGACCGCGCATGACAACTTTTAATTTTCCGCGCTCCTAAATGTCATACATTTTTATCTATTTAAACTATTTTACTTTTGATATCAATATTAAACACATCATATATGGTTAGTTATATTTTAAAATAACTATATATTATTTATATCATATAATATCTTCATTATATTAAATAAATATGTCTTTTATTTGTATATTATGTTTATATCCTGGGTTTATATAAGAATTTTTCGGATAATAATTTAAAAAACACAACATGTGTTCATGTACAAAATTATTAAAATTATAATTATATTATAATTATTATATCATAATAAATTATTATTAAATAATTATAATATATCTATTAGATAAATTACTTAGATATAAAAACGGGCTCTATACGAACTAATGTAAATTTTATTTCAAAATAAAAATATGAAATTTTAATTATGAAAATGTATCATATAGTTGGTATTATGATAGCATAAGTTAACTTTAATTATCAATTATCAATAGATTATTATATTCTTGTGTTTATTCATTAAAATATACATTTTAACACGCATTTTATATTAAAATGAAACTATTTAAATAAGTATAATTATTGATCAATATTATTCATTGAATATATATATGGTGACTGGAGAGGCAGGCCGCCGATATATTTAAGAGTTCAATTTGGGCGGTCTTACTAATATATAAGAGCCGCCCAATTAATAAATATATGTCACTAAAGTAAATATGTTATATATGCTTGATGCTTATATGCAATATGCTTGATTTCACACGCTACAATATTCCATACGAGTAACATACATAAACTGCTTTTGTGTATTATATCATATTAAACAAATCCACAAATATATATTATATATATGTATAATAATATAAACCATATATATATATATATATATATATATATATATATATATATATATATATATATATATATCTATCTATAGTTATCCGTTATAGTAATTGTACAATTAAATATTTGTTAATAAATTTGATTTTTTTATTAAATTTTAATTTATACTATTAGAAATCATTTGATTATTATTCGAATATAATACGTACACATGATATCGATATAGTTTAGAAATTTCGTTTAATTGCAAGTAGAACTAATATATTATATATGTATAAGAATATAATCAATCGATATGTTATCTGTTTTAGTAACAATTTAAATATTTGTTAATACATTTTATTTTTTATTAAATTTTAATTTATACTATTAGAATTTATTCGATTATATTCGAATATGTTACGTACACATGAGATCGATATAGTTTTAGAATTTCCGTTTAATTTCAAGTAGAACCAATATATTATATATATATAATAATATAATCCATCAATATGTTATCCATTATAGTTTTATAATTTCTAATAGTACAAATTGAAATTTAATAAAAAATCAAATATTTAATTGTACAGTTGGTACCTGGTCAAAAGTTTCGCGATTGATGCCCGATTTGAATGCCCGCAAAATTGTTTATTCGAATTAGTGAATTTACAATAGCGTATGAATCATACGCCGTATGATTGTTTGTAAAAACATTAATATGTTTAGTTTTAGTTATTTTCACTTGTTTGGTTTGGTTTGGTTTTGTTGGGTTTAGTTTTAATATTGGTAGGTATTTTTAGAGGCATTACATCCCGAGTGAGCCTATAAAACACACACACAAATGTTAATGATAAGCCGTTGCGTGTATGATAGTCTATAAATAGACATACGAAAATTATAATGGCCAACCATAAGCTATTGTATAATCACTAAATAAGTTTGCGTGCGTACAAATCGCGCATCAATCGCGAAGATTTTGATCATAATCCTTACAGTTACTATTAATATTATTATACATGTATAATATATATATATATAATATATATTTGTGTTAATATGATAATACACAAACAACGTATGTATGTTACTCATATGGAATATTTTAGCGTGTGAAATCAAGCGTAACATATATTTACATCGATGGGTGGTTCTTAAATATATCGGCGACCTGCTTCTCCTGTATATATATTATATGATTATTATAATACCATATCATATTAAATATTGTTAATAATATAATAGTTATACATTATGAAAAATATACAATCAGCATTAGTTAATATAGAAATAAAAGTAATTTAATAAATATAGTTTTAAATACAATTGCCGTTTGTCCGTTCTAACCAAACAGGGTAGTTTATTTGTAATCTTCGGCGAAAACCATTTTTAACATACTTGTGTATATTATATAATATATATATATGATATTATAATTCATATATTTATTAATATTATAGTAATAAATTATTAATATTTTAAAGTATTAAATAATACTATGATTACTTAATATACTATATTTATTGCTTATAGAAAAACAGAAAATTCCAATTATGAAATAACTGCTATACTAATAGTATTAGTCTAATACCAAAGATTTTTCGAAGCAAAGATATAACACTCCCTATGCATACAACGTAATTTAGTAGTATCCCCAACTGCTGCTAGCAGTAGTATCGAAATAACTGAAATAGATTTAGGTTCGGATCTGTTTGCATACAACAATGTTTTCATTGCTCTATTAAATTACATGCAATATAAATTAGCTTTTACTCACTAAATATATACTTATAGCATTTAAAACATACATATCATATTTGTTTATTATATATTAGTAATGAACACTTAGTTTTCATCATATAAATATTAATTTAAAGCATATTATTTAACATTTTAAAAGTGTATAGTTAAATACGAATTTACATTATAAACAACGCATAGTTCATAAAAGTAACCCGCTATAGGTGGCACCAGGGTATTTTGTATACAAATTCAATTACACGATTTCGCGTAAGTGTTATATCTTTCCTTCGGAAAATCTTTGCTAATACCGTACACAAAAATATTAATACTACTACTTTAATGCCATGAATACTTTTTTAATATTCTAATCTAAATAATCAAATTGTTTACATCACTACATAATATATATTATGTTAAACACTATTATACAATACATATATATGTAATATTTAAATAATAATTCACTGATAATGCCTATTGTATAATTATTTTACATTTGTAAGGTATTATTATCTCGCAGTTTATATTAATACTGTATTGGTATTTAGTAGTTTATAATTCTACAATTACATTTGTATGGTTGTATTCTTTATCATTTGTAAATTTCTTCTTAATTATATCTGTTAATTTCACTGTTTATAGTAGTATCATGCTGAAATTAAAACTTACAGATATCGTAATATATATAATATATATATTTAATCTATAATATCATATATAATTAACTTTATGATAATAATATTTTAGAATCAAGTGCAAAACAGAACAGGAGTTATCGAATGGTTTTTATTTAATTATATAATCAATGATATGTGTAATATAATAAAAAATAATTAGTTAAATAATAGAATACCAATAATATCGTGTGAAGTAATTTTGTGGCGAATGATCTCATGTGAAATGATAATAAATATAAATAATTATTTATAAATAGTAGAATTTAAACTACACACGAAATCACCAAACCGTATAATATCATTCCCTATGAAATCACTTCGCACGAGAACACAAATTTGGATACCAAATAATAATATATAATTAATAAATAATTGTATATAATTATTTAACATCCAATATCCAATTTTAGATACTAAATTTGTTCATATTATTATCAAAGATTTTTCTAATGAAAGATATAACACTCATGAGAAATCGTGTAATTAAATTTTGTATACAAAAACCAACAGCACCACCTATATAGGTCATTTTTTGAAACTATGTGTTTATAATGTAAATTTGTATCAAACTATGCACTTTTAAAATGCAAAATAATATGCTTTAAATTATTATTTTATTAAGTGTTTATTACTAATATATAGAAATAGGATATGTTGGTTTTAAATCCTATGAATATCTATGTGGCAAGTAAAAGCTAATTTATATTGCATGTAATTTAATAGAGTAATGAAAACATTGTAGTATGCAAATTGCGGCAAATCTAAATAGATTTCGATACTGCTGCTAGAAGCCAGATGTATGAATACTAATCATGTTGCATAGGTAGTTAGTGTTATATCTTTGATTCGCAATATCTTTGTTAATATCTTTTAAATTATATTATATTTTAGACATGTCAATAATATTTATTTATTAACATTTTGTAATTGAAAATAATAATATTTTAATTAATAATTATTTATATGGTATTGGTGTATTTTTGTTTTATTATAAATTTATTAATTTATTTTCAATAATTTAATGTTACTTTATTTATTTTGTAATCAGTAGTATCCAATACATATTTTGATGTACACACATGTACATACAAATATTAAATATAGTAGTATAATAATATGGAACATAATATATAATTAATTGCAGGTGATGAATAATTACATTTAAGAAAAGTCTTTTTTGGAGTAAAAACAAAAGCTATGTTGGAATATAATACAAATTTGATTGCTGCCAGTAAATTTCAAGGCATACTAATTGAACATGTAGGATAGCAAACTTATGCAACGGTTTGTATTTTAAATTATATAAATTACCTATTCAATCAATTAAATTAATACAGAATGTAGTACATTTATTTTAAGAACTTTTATAATCAAATTAAAGAGAAATTACTCTAAAGCTATGCCAGTTAATATCAAATCACTAAAGATCCAGAATTCAATAATATTATAACTAAAATACATGATGGTCAAGACATTATTAAAAAAGATCCTTTATTTAAACATGTTAGTAATTCATTATTAGTATTTATATAAAATAAAAGTTTATTTATATATTTGTTTTAAATATATGTATATTCATTATTTGTTATTAAAATATCATATTCAATTATATATCTAATCAAATGTATTATTCTATTTTTATTAATTTTATTTAATATATATTCATTATTTTTTATTATAATAATATATAATCTTTATAGAATCGATTTAGGAAATTTATTATTAAAGCTGGATTTATCAAATAATAAATTTTGATATATAAAAGTAATGGTCAGGATTCTATTCTAGAAATCGACTATATGATAAAGTTAGTAACATTTATATATTATCGATTTCAAAATATCAAATTAATGATTAATATTTATAAAATTTTGCTTTGATTAAAAATTGTTCAATTTATTTAATATCTATTAAAAAATTCAAATTTATATACATATGATATTCAAATCGCCATATGACATATTCCATGTAACCTGTAACATTTAATTGTTGATATCCTATCTCATTTCTACACCAACTATTACCTACCTCACTTAATCTCCGTTCATAATATAAGCCTACATTCCAGTAATTTGATGTATTTGCATTTGATTTTCGTATTTGATAAAAACTATATATATGAATTTAATTTATATTTTATATAGAAAATGTATAGGTGTTATAAATTATAACTTATAATATCCCAAGCAACCAGTATATTGTTTACAGTTTTTTATCATATTGATTTTCTTTAGATATCAAATATATTTTAAATATATTTCAATTAATTATTATGCAATCTGGTATAGAGATAGGGATTATTATTTTATGATTTAATATTTAATGTGTTAATATTTGTATTTATATTTGATTCTTAAGAAAAATGTTTATAATATATTAATTTTATTAACTCACTCTTCGGCTTTCCCACTCCTCGCTATCTACATCATACTTCTTCAATTTTATCCATGATAAATCTTGCATCTACAGGGTTTTGTATATATACCAATTATTCTATAAGTAATCTTCATTTACCGTATACACCCACCTATTTACATTGCTTTAATTAACCTATAAATCTGATATATTCAATATATATCAATCACTAACCATGTAATATCTTTATATATATACTCTATATTTTATTTTATTTATTTACAATTTCTACTACATACTTTATATATCTATTCAAAGTCTACAATTTATATTACGTAATCCAATTTCATGTATTTTATTTTTAATATCAGTAAATTATAATAAATATAATTAATTTCATATTCAATGGATTATTTTTTTATATTTATTTTTTAAATAACTTTTGCTCAAATTCTTTAGTGAATATATTATATGAATTCAATTGATTTTAATTAATTTATTTGCTACAGTTATCGACTACACCGGCTAAGTTATTGACTTTGAAATTATGTGGAGATTATTGTGTTTACAAGAAAGCAAAATATGAACATTTAACTTTGGAATGCAGGCCTATTCATCTGCATTTGATGGATTGCTAGGATATTCATTATAATCGGTTGCAGAATATGCAGTACAACAAGACAGATTACGATGCTTGGATGCTACAAAGGTGAAGAAGAAGATGAAACATCAAGACAATTCATATGCTGCAGGATGTGCAAACATATAATTAAAATAAATTGTATATGTATAATTATATTTTTAATATCATTTAAACTATAATATATATATTAGTAACTATATATAGTGTGAGAATTAATTTAAAAAAAACTTTTAACTTGATTTAGTCAGAATAATTATTTTGTATATCTCATTAACTACATATTGAATATTTTTTCTTTAAATTTCACAATATATATAAATGAACAGTATAAATTATTAATTCTATATATATGTAGTAAATTAGTGATACATTTTTATTTTATTTGTTAATCATTATTTAAAATAAATTCAAATATATTTATAATAAGATTGTTAAATAATTATTACAAAAACTTTAATATTATAAGTGGATACATTTTGAAAAGATGTTATTTTACATGTAACTAATGAATAGTACCTTTAAACACATATCAATAAACATTTTCTATATATTATTACTTATTGAAATATATAAGTTTATTAATTTAAATAAAATATATACATGTTGAAAATGAGCAAAATGTAGTATATTCCACAAATATTTAAATTATGATCTTGTATAGTGTTACGAAATATTAAAAAAGAAAATGAATCTGTAAGCAGATTTAGTGAAAATTTAATACAAAATATATATGTAAAATAAATAATTAATTGATCATCAAAACATTGTTAACCTGAAAGGAAAATGGTTTTATATTAGTTTATTACACATAAAGAAAGAACACAGTTATTTTCGAAACAAGATATATATAATATTAATTAATTAATGAATAATTATAATCAGATTCACTTTATAAGTACAACGTGTGAAGATTTATAGAAATATAATTAATTAAAAGAATTTATAGAATAGCTTCCATTATGGTACATCTGCAATTAAATATATAAAATAATAATAATTAATAAATTAATATTTAATAGAATTTTATTTGTTTTATATATATGATATGTATGCAAGTATATAATTAATATGCCTTTTCTTTGTAAAAATGCTTTACAATAATTTCTTGTAAATAGTAATATTATTAAAATTATTATTATTTATATTAAAAAATATATCGCCTGAGGGCATCGTAACCGACCTTCTGTGTTACATACAACAATCTAACCTCTATACTACCTAACTGATTTTATTAATTATATATAATTACTAATAGTAGTATTATATTTGATTTAATTATAAATAGAATTAGAATATAATTATATTTCACAAATTTAATAAAGTATTGATAAATTATAGAATACAAAATAATAGTATTATTATTATTATTATATATATAGTATTATACTAAGTATATAATATGATAGTTATTAATTATATAATATAAATCGAAAGTGATGATGAATAATAATAAATTTATTTGAATTTTTTTAAATGCTCAAAATAACCCTACAAAAATATTTTGAAAGGCTTTTCAAAATAAGCTATGTTGAAAGTTGGCACATATTAACTGGGCCAGGGGCTGGTTGCTCTGAGATTGGCCAGAGACAATCCCAACAAGGACAATGCTTATTTATAGGTATTATAGGGTTACTCTGTGATTTTGTAAACATATCTTAGCTGAGATCAAGCTCAGCAATATTTCTATATAATCCTTATTTCATTTTTGAATGTTTAAAAATATTCAAAATATAATTATGTACCTAAGTTAAATATTACTTAATTATAATTCGATTATTAAAGGATGAACACAAAGATTTTCCGAAGGATATGCTTCGCAAAATCATTGATGTACATAAGAGTTCTATATAGTTTGGGAAAGCCCATTTAATTTCAAGTATAATCAATAGATAATTAAATGTCTATTATCATAATTATTATGATAATAGCAGCATAATAATTGCATAATAGACTTTTAATAGCACCATAATTATTATAATAGCATGACAAATTAATAGCAGCATATTATATTAAATTATTTAATAAATATACATTTACAGCACAATCATTGTGACAATGTAAACATTGGAGGCTATTATATATGCTATTATGAGGCTATAACTGTTTCCTGGGTTAATTAATTATACTATTATATAGTTTATAATATAAGTACAATTATATAATCAATTCAATATCGAAATAATATTTGTTGAATAGTTTATTATAAACTTTATATAATTATAATAAGTATATACAGTATATACTTATATATACTTATTACTTAAAGTAAATATTAATACAATTTATGTTATTCAGTTGCATACTATTAATTATAATATTACAATTATACAGGATATCTATATAGTTTCTAGATATAATAAATACTATTTGTATGATATGATAACAAAATAATAAGTATAATTTTATATGAAAAATAATTCTATTCTACTTCTATTTATAATTAAATCAAAACTAATACTACTATTAGTAATTATACATAATTAATAAAATCGGATAGGTAGTATAGCTGTTAGATTGCAGTATGCAATGCAGACGGTTTGGCTACGATGCCCTCAGGTGGTATATTTTTTATTTTATAATATATATTTTGTTTAATATAAATAATAATACTATTTACTAGACATTATTTTAAAGTCTTTTACAAGGAAAAAGCATATTCATTATATAATTAGCATACTTATCACATATAAAAAAAAACATAGAACAAATAAAATTCTATTAAATATTAATATTATTATTTAATATTTTATTATCATATCTATTAAAAATATTATATATTATGAAATATATTGAACTAGAAATTATTTCGAAACACTATATAGTGTGTTCATTATTATATTTTATATTGATGATATTATGTATAAATATATATATATAGTATAGGACTATATAGGACCTATATTTCATATTTTAATATTTTATCCTATGTATTATAAATGTAATAAGGACATCTATTTGTGATCCTAAGTACTATACAATTGTCCAAGTTTTATACAAATGTATTTCGAGATCCACTCGAATGTCATATGCAAATAAAATTAGCTAACAATTCCCAGAACAACCCATCCTCTATCTATCCTAGGCTATTTTTTTTTGCTGGGATAAGATATTTATTTTTGTCCAGAACAACCCGATTTACTGAGAATTATCCAAAGATTGTCTCTGGATAGTGATAGGAAATATTTTATTTCCAGATTATCGGCTCCTGGTTATTAAGTATAATAAATCCATGAGTTTATACACAATATTTTATTTAATAGAAGGAGATGATAATAATGCTGAGATTTATTGTGAACAAAAGCCATGTCGTAATATGTGACATTATATATATATAATAATTAGGGATGTGTATAAGATGTACAGATAATTCTATCTCGGACTGTGTCACAGTCTATAGGCTACAATAATAAGTTTGGCGAATATAGATTCCTATTAAATAATAGCTTCGTATCTATATTTAGAGCGCTAACATTATATATGTATCTTTGGTAGGAATACATATGTGTAGAAGTCACATGGATATATATAAATATATAGATTATATTAATAAATAGTTATATATATGTAGGAATATAACACCCCCTTTATACATTTAAATATCTACAAGTCAATAATACAAGTGGGGATCGTACATTATTGTTAGATCAACGCAGCGCTACGGTTGACGGGGTTTAATTATCTAGATCCGGACCGGGTGTCAACGGACTAGTTGTGAGTGCGATATCCCTGGGATGAGAATGTAATGACACACTACGGAGGGGAATAACTACATCTGATCCGAGTATCGGTGGAGTAGAGGGTAGGGCAAGAGGTCTTAAGTGATACTCTGATGCATCTCGGTGTGTTGGTACTACCTCCTGACAGGGCGTCGACGGGAAAGTAAGGCGGATATCTCATAGATATATCCCGAAGGTAGAACAATCCATATTGCGGATGTTGTAACTCCGAAGTTTCTTGCGTTGAGATGTTACATAGCTGGCTTCCATGTCTTTGATATGTGGTCACGCTGGTGAATGTTTGTGAGGGGTGTTACCCAGCATTCAACTTACATCAAAACTTAAGTTGAACTTAAGTTGAACTTAAGTTATGATGTAAGTTGTACTTAAGTTTATCGACTTAAGTTGAACTTAAGTTGAATTTAAGTTGTGATGTAAGTTTTTTATATTAATATAAATTTAATCATTATTATTAATGTACTATAATCAAATTTAGTAGAACATAATATATAAAATAAAAAATTATATAATTAAATATTATTTATTATAACTTATGTTTCATAACTTAAGTTCAACTTAAGTTCTCAACTTAAGTTCAACTTAAGTTAATAACTTAAGTTCAACTTAAGTTATTGATGTAAGTTGAACGTAAGTTTAAATTTAAAATAAAATATTAATATAAATATTAGTATTTTATGATTAATTATTTATGTTTAATATAGTTATGATATAAAAATATACATTTAAACATATATTTATTCATATTATAAACTTATGTTATATAACTTAAGTTGAACTTAAGTTATGAACTTAAGTTGAACTTAAGTTACGAACTTAAGTTGAACTTAAGTTGTTGATGTAAGTTGAACGTAAGTTTAAATTAAAAATAAAATATTAGTATTTTATGATTAATTATTTATGTTTAATATAGTTATGATATAAAAATATACATTTAAACATATATTTATTCATATTATAAACTTATGTTATATAACTTAAGTTCAACTTAAGTTATGAACTTAAGTTGAACTTAAGTTATGAACTTAAGTTGAACTTAAGTTACGAACTTAAGTTGAACTTAAGTTGTTGATGTAAGTTGAACGTAAGTTTATATATAATATAATAATAATAATAATATTATAATAATAATAATAATAATAATAATAATAATAATAATAATAATAATAATAATAATAATAATAATAATAATAATAATAATAATAATAATAATAATAATAATAATAATAATAATAATAATAATAATAATAATAATAATAATAATAATAATAATAATAATAATAATAATAATAATAATAATAATAATAATAATAATAATAATAATAATAATAATAATAATAATAATAATAATAATAATAATAATAATAATAATAATAATAATAATAATAATAATAATAATAATAATAATAATAATAATAATAATAATAATAATAATAATAATAATAATAATAATATTATAATAATAATAATAATAATAATAATAATAATAATAATAATAATAATTATTAAAAATTCATTTTCACAATTAATAAATAAG
This sequence comes from Osedax fenrisi, assembly GCA_964019155.1. Taxonomy (NCBI): domain Eukaryota; kingdom Metazoa; phylum Annelida; class Polychaeta; order Sabellida; family Siboglinidae; genus Osedax; species Osedax fenrisi. The sequence goes on from OZ025239.1 coordinate 26,820,361, forward strand.
CCAACTCGTAATAATAATATAATTGATTTACTTTTTACTAATGAAAAACAATTACTATCTAATATAAATATTGGAGACTATTTCGGATTATACAAAAATATAAGTGACCACTATTCTGTTTCATTTAATGTAAATATTGAAAAATACCCATGTAAACAGATTTTAAAATCAAACAATTTTGATTTCAATAATGCTAATATAAAATTGATTAAATATCATCTTTCTAGATTTAATTGGGAATATCTAAATTCAAATGATTATAATATCGATCAAAAAGTAGAATATTTTAATAATGTTCTAAATAAATTATTTATATCACATATTCCTAATATAAATAATACAATAAAACAGGTACTTCCGAAGAATATATTGAAATTGAAGAAGCAAGTAAAAAAATTATTTCGAAAATCTAAAACTAATTTACAATATAAATATAATTGGATAGAAGCAAAAAAAAAATTATCCAAGGAATTAGAATCTTTAAATTTTAAGAGAGAGATTAATGCAATTAATTCAAAAAATAAATTAAAGTTTTATAAATTTATGAAAAAAAGACAACATTTAAAATCTGGAGTATCTCCTCTAATTGATATATCAAATAATACTATTTTATTTTCAGATCTCGACAAAGCAAATACGTTAAATTCATATTTTAGTTCAATTCAACAAAATGATAATGGAAATTTACCCGAATTTTATAATTTAACTAAACAAAAATTTGATAATATTGATTTAAATCTTGAAATAATTAAAATATTTTTAAATAGATTAAAAATTACACATACTTTCGGAACTGATGGGATACCATCTTCTATGTTAAAATTATTATCTAATGAATTATGTAGGCCTTTATATATTATTTTTAATTCATCTTTATTATCGGGTAATATACCGAAAATTTGGAAAAAATCTATAATCACACCAATTTTTAAAAAGGGTGAACCATCAAATTCAAATAACTATAGGCCTATTTCAATAACATGTGTAATGTGTAGAGTATTAGAACGTATTATTTCTAAACAATTAATTTTTTATTTAAAATCTAATAATTTATTAACAAAATATCAATATGGTTTTATAAGTGGAAAATCCACAGAATTACAATTAACAAAATGTTTAAAATTTTGGTATAATGAATTGAATAATACAAAATGTGTAGATATAATATATATTGATTTTGCAAAAGCTTTTGATGTTGTTTCTCATGAAAAACTACTATTTAAATTAAAATCATACGGTATATCTAATAAAATAATAAAATGGTTTTATAATTTTTTATCGAATAGATCTCAAATTACACGGGTTGAAAATTCTTTTTCAAATAGTTCTATTGTAAAATCTGGAGTACCACAAGGATCGGTTTTAGGTCCAATTTTATTTTTATTATATATTAATGATCTTCCTAGTATATTCTCTTCAAAAATTCATATTGATTTATTTGCCGATGATACAAAAATATATTTTTCATACGCATCTGAGAGTGAAAGATTTCTTTTACAAAATAATTTAAATTTATTTTCACAATGGGTAAATAAATGGCAATTAAATATTTCATTATCAAAATGTGCAGTTATGACTTTAGGGAAGGTTACTCCATCAAAATATTTTATAAATAATATTCAATTAGAAAACGTTACTTTTTATAAAGATTTAGGAATAATATTTGAAAATAACCTTTTATTTAATAAACATATTGATTATATTTGTAAAAAAGCTTATTTTTCTTTGAATTCAATTTTTAGATGCATTACTACAAAATCCCCTAGAGCATTATTAAATGCATATAAAATGTATTGCAGACCAATTTTAGAATATGCATCCATAATTTGGTCAAATTTTTCAAAGGTTAGTAAATTTCGTAGTCTCATAGACAAAATTGAAAGAGTGCAAAGATTATTTACTAGACGATTAATTACAAGATGCGTAGGATATACAAATTCATCAAATATTAATTATAAATCATATATAGAGAGATTGGTATATTTTAAATTAGAATCACTTGAACTTAGAAGGTTAAAAATAGATCTAACTACAATTTTTAAAATTTCAAATAATTATACAGATATAAATATATCTGATATTATTAACATTTCGAATAATTGTAGAACTAGAGGTAATTGTAAAAAATTAAATGTAATACATAATTATGATAATACAATTAAAAATATAATTAATAATAGATCAGTTAATATATGGAATTCATTAAATAATGATATAATAAAATTTGTATCTGTTTCATCTTTTAAAAATAAAATAAACAAAATCTGTTTCGACAAACTACTTTTTTTTAACAGAAATTTATAATTTTATATTGATTTATGTTTCATTTTGTATCTAAATTATTGCATTATCTCTTCTGGTTTTTTTTTAATGTGTTTTTGTTATAGAAAATTTAGGTTTTTATATATATATTTCAAATATATTATAATATAAAATTAATAATTCATTATTATTACAGATAAATTGGGAAGTATTATTTTATTTTTGTTTGTTCTGTATTATATTTTGTTATAAATTTATTTTTGTTATAGAAAATTCGGATTTTTTATATCTATATTTCAAATATACTATAATATAAAATTAATAATTCATTATTATTACAGATAAAGTGTGAAGTATTATTTTACTTTTGTTTGTTCGGTATTATATGTTTGTTTTATATATATTTTGTAAATATGTTTCAAATGTATTATATTACTAAAATACAATATTAATAATTTTCTATTATTTCAGATTATAGTGATAAGTATTATATTATTTTGTTTCGTAATATTATTCGTATGTTTTGTTATTAACTGTTTTTGTATATGTATATTGGTTTATTTTATTTATAACTTGTTCTGTTTTTATATATATATATATATATGTTTCAAATTAATTATACAATTAAAATATACATTAATAAAGTACCTACTATTATTACAGATTTTGGTAAGTATTACATTATTTGTTTGTTTCATTCTAGTATTGGTTTATTTGATTTTTAATATGTTCTGTTTATAATATATTTAAAATTTAACATTTAAAATTTAACATTTAAATATTAAATTATATAACTAATAATTTATTACTAAAACAGGATACAAGATGAAGAATTCTATAAAGTTAAAGTAGAAATTGAATATTTCGATACCACTTACAAAATAATGTATTTTATTTCTATTTTCGATTATTTTTACGCTATATTTTATTTCTATTTTGATCATTTTTCGTTTATAATTACTATATGATTTATTTCTACTTTCGATTGTTTTTCGTTTATTTTTACGGTAACTGTAAAACGTTTTAATTTCCTTAATTTTTTAATTTCGTATTATTCTTTATTTATTTCTATAACGTATGTTATCGTTAGCAAATATTTATACTTTATACTTTCGATTATATTTTCGGCTATGTATTTGCTTAAATAAATTATCAATCAATAATAATAATAATAATAATAATAATAATAATAATAATAATAATAATAATAATAATAATAATAATAATAATATAATAAATATTATATTATATACTTATGTTACATTACTTAAGTTGAACTTAAGTAATGAACTTAAGTTGAACTTAAGTTATGAACTTAAGTTGAACTTAAGTTATGAACTTAAGTTGAACTTAAGTTATAAACTTAAGTTAAACTTAAGTTACGAACTTAAGTTGAACTTAAGTTGGTGATGTAAGTTGAACGTAAGTTTATATATAATATAATATAATAATAATAATAATAATAATAATAATAATAATAATAATAATAATAATAATAATAATAATAATAATAATAATAATAATAATAATAATAATAATAATAATAATAATAATAATAATAATAATAATAATAATAATAATAATAATAATAATAATAATAATAATAATAATAATAATAATAATAATAATAATAATAATAATAATAATAATAATAATAATAATAATAATAATAATAATAATAATAATAATAATAATAATAATAATAATAATAATAATAATAATAATAATAATAATAATAATAATAATAATAATAATAATAATAATAATAATAATAATAATAATAATAATAATAATAATAATAATAATAATAATAATAATAATAATAATAATAATAATAATAATAATAATAATAATAATAATAATAATAATAATAATAATAATAATAATAATAATAATAAAAATAATAATAATAATAATTATAATAATAATAATAATAATAATAATAATAATAATAATAATAATAATAATAATAATAATAATAATAATAATAATAATAATAATAATAATAATAATAATAATAAATAATATATTATACACTTATATTAAACGACTTAAGTTCAACTTAAGTTCATAACTTAAGTTCAACTTAAGTTCATAACTTAAGTTCAACTTAAGTTATTGATGTAAGTATTATTATTAAGTTTATATAATTATTTTATTATAGAAAGAATAACATATTATACTTTTTAATTATTTTGAAATATTGATTTAATTTGTATCTATGCAAATTAATTATAAATTATTATTTTAAATTAATATTTAAGTAAATATACTGTTTTTAATAAATAAAATATTATTTTAAAACCTATAATTATTTAAGTAATCCTATGTATTTTAATATATTATCAAAATCTAATTCAGGAGACTTGTGAACTACAATTTTAATCATAATTATATTGATAATACAAATAGAAATCATGTGAAATAATTGCCCAATATTTAATATATAGCAATTGCATATTGATTAAATATTGTATTCAATATTAAAATGATTATATTATTGAATTTAAGTTTTAAATCTAACTTAAATGAAATTATATAATATATTATAATATATAAGTTAATATTTTGCTATGGTAATACTTATACGCTAATATACTATTATTTATTTTACATATAAACTTACGTTCAACTTACATCAACAACTTAAGTTCATAACTTAAGTTCAACTTAAGTTTATTTGTTACCATCGACTTAAGTTGAACTTAAGTTCATAACTTAAGTTCAACTTAAGTTATTGATGTAAGTTGAATGCTGGGTATGTTGGACAGGTACAATGAGTCTTGTTTTTTACTAGTGTCGTGTGGTTGACACATTGGATGATAATTTATTCTCATTCGACAAGTCTACGGGGTAGGTGCTAGGAAAAGGGTTTGCTAACTTGTGGCTGTAGAGCAGTTTGGTGGGGCTCTGTGTCGATAATTACTGGTTTAGATCATAGTAGAAGTTTCGACATCTGGAAGTTCTCAGACATCTTCAAGCTCTGCATGGTTCCTCGGCTAGGCCGTTACTTAGGAAGTGGTATGCCTGCTTGTCACGTGGTCGAATCCCTATTCGGATGCAAATATTCGGAACGCTTGTGACGAATATAGTCCTCCGTTGTCGCTAAGTAACCGGTCTAGGATACCATGTTTTAGATGATCTACAATGGTTGCGCTGGTTATGGGCGCACGCAAAGTGTATATAAATGGGAATTGAGTATAACAATCAAATATAATGAGGTACGTGATATTTTTATAGTGGACAAAATGTATACTTAAGTATTGCCATGAGTGCGTCAGTGTGTCATATGGCAATAGAGGTTACTTATACAGAAGAAAGTAAGGCTTGAAGGGTTTCGTCTCCCGTTTCTAATTTTAAATATTCTATCTTCTGTGTCCAAAACTTCAATAGTTTATCTGGACATCAAGGTCTATGTGTTCACTGGCATATGATGGTAGGTGAAAATCTATCCGTAGCTCTATTCCTGGCTTTAAAAATATTAGCCTGAAATCTTACTGCTGCACTCGTAGTAGCATTTTTTGAACTCGGGTTGGTGCTGTGAAGAGATTTTTCTGGGTGATCATCAGGGATGGGGTAATACGTATTTATATTTTGATTTGAATAATTATTCAGTGATGTATTTGTATTTGAGTGTCATATTTCGTGTATTTTTAATCAGTTTATTGTTTACAGTTTTTTATTTTATTGATTTTCTTTAGGAATTAAATATATTAAAATAGATTTCAATTAATTATTATGCAATCTGGTATAGAGATAGGAATTATTATTTTATGATTTAATATGTTAATATTTGTATTTTATATTAGATTCTCTCTCTAGAACTCATATATCCTTTATCCATTCATTACTCTAATTATACGTCTTCTCCTTAATATTTAAAAATTATACCACCTATCTACATTGCTTTAATTAACCTATTAATATCATATATCCAATACATATCAATCACTAACCATGCAATGTCTATATATATATATATATATATATATATATATAATCTAGGGATAAGGATTATTATTTTATATAAAATATAATCATATGATTTAAAATATGATTAAATCAAATGATTTAATATTTAATGTGTTAATATTTGTATTTTGTATTTGTATTTGATAATATGTATTTGTATAAAAATGTAATAAATATTTGTATTTGTATTTGATAAAGTGTATTTGACCCCAAAACTGGTGATCATCTGCACTTGTGGTCAGACTTAATAATGTGAAACCATTCGATTCCGAATATTACGGCTTACATTTTTTCGATATTTACATAACGAGTCTCAGCGGGGCTGAATATCTTAGATGCGAAGGTGATGGGATTTCGTCTTGTTGGATGGATGTATGAGGATGGCGTCAAAGTAATCGTATGAAGCATTTACTTGAATTGTTATCTTCTTCTTTGTGGCATAATATGATAGAGTAGTATATTTATTCTTCCATGTTATTGAATATATTAGGTATTCGACATCTTTTTTGAGAAGTTAACATAGAAGTATCATAAGGTGTGACAGGTCTTTATTAAAGGGCCACATGTAGTTCGCGATAACTATGAATTATAATTCATAGGTATCGCGTAATAATTATGATAATGATAATTATCATGATAATTATCAATGGCTTGCGGAGAATCTTGTGAGGTTATCTGTTGAATTAACTTCTCACACTTGGGGTCGGTATGTACGCCATCATTGTTGAAGAGGAGATCATTAGTCATATATATATATATATATATATTTGCATGGATATTTGTGTATACATATAATATATTATATAAAATTATTATATATATATATATATATAAATTGTTGTTATGTATTAATCACTGTCTAAATTGTGTAATACTAATATATTACACTGTTAAGTTGTGTGTATATATGGGGAGTAAAATGTCAAGGCTTATTTACGTTAATTGGTTAGACTTATTCTTCAAGAGATTATACATAGCGGTGGTCCGCTATATATATGCAGATGTCTGAGCGTGGGGCGGTAATGCGAGACGGCAGAAACGTACATTGTACATGCATCGTGATACCAGGCACTAGCCGTATATGCACTGATATTACGTAGATGTACAATATCGACGCATATATATATAAATAAAATATATAACATCCCGTCTTCTCCCTATTGGTTATCGAAGAGGGGTTGGGGTCATTCCCTCTTCTCATGTATGGAAGAAGGATATCATGTTGGAGGTGGCCATGGGGATGGCAATACATGCGTTGTGTATGGTACTGATGGCATCACGGATGGTAGGGGTGATGGTGATGGGGTCACAGATATTGTGGGTGAGATCGAGAGGGTCACGGGTGACGTTGAGAACATATTGGGTATTATGTGTGATGTCGGATGCGTCACAGATGTCGTGGGTGACAGCTGGGGCGTACCGAATATGTACCTGATATAGTGGGCAAGGGCGAAAGCGTACCGGATGTCGTGGGTAGTGGCTGGGGCGTCACGGAGGACATGAGTGACGGCGAGGGTGTACAGGATATCATACCGGATGTAGTAGGCAATGGCGAGGACGTAAAAAAAATGTTAAACAACATTTTCAGCTCGTCTAGCCGATCTTCATTGTGCCAATCGAAGGAAGGAGTTGGTGTAGGGTTCATGATTGTTTATAGTCGTTGGGCGTGGGGGTAGATGTTTCATAACGTGCTCTCACTGGTTGACGTGGCAGGATGATATTCATTGGACGTGAGGTTGGACGCTTATGTACGTTTATTGGTTATACTTATTCTTCAAGTGATTATACATAGCGGCAGTCCGCTATATATACACAGCCGTCTGCGCGTGGGGGGGGGGTCATGCGAGATGGAAGGAATGTACGTGCATTATGATACCAGGCACTATGCGTATATTCGCTGATATCACGTAGATGTACAATATCGTCGCATATAAATAAATACAATATATAACAATAAGTACAAGGCATTACCTGTTAATATTTAATACATTCAATAATATAATAATCTAAAAATGTTGTTAATATATATGTTATTACATATAAAGGTTAATATATATATATAGGATGATACGGATGGTAGGTAAAAATTAAATGGCAACATTACGTGGTGCACAAGCATACTTGTTAACAAAACGGAAGAATAAAACTAAACAAAATAAATCAAACAACCCACAAATATCAATACGCAAATAGGATGGTACTCGTATGTGTAAATATCATATATATATATATATATATATATATATATTAATACAAATGGTTTATAAATATATTTTTCAAAAGGAATTATTCCATATAAACATGTTTCTCATTAAGATTTTATTTTCGTATGCACTATAGTGGTACATTATACGCTCTTAGAGCTTACGCCACATTTGTGACATTTGATATTTATAGTTATTTAATGTTTGCCTAACGTCCGTATTCCCATGTATATAATATATATATAGTGGAAGTATATAGTAGTAATTATATTAAAAATGTAAATAAATATAAGGTTGTACAAAAATTTTAAAAAAGTATGTACAATTTTGTATATCTTATTTAATAAGTTATTATATATTATAAATTATAATTTATAATATAATATATATTATATAATATACCTGGTACTAGGTTAAATATCGTGATTTTTTTAATACTCTATGATATAGTCTATTATAGGAATTATCTTAAAGCAGGCCGCCGATTGTTATTATAATAATCATTATTATTATTAATAATGTCAGAGTTTATAATGCAGCTAAAAAATACAGAAAAATAAAACTAAACCAAATAAATTAAACAACCCCAAAATAAAAATTGAACTCTAACAATATAATAATAATAATCGGCGGCCTTCTTTGATATTAACGTATCAGACTATATGATAAACTATATCACTGGTAGAGTCTATGTCCGTAACATGTTTATTCGAATTATTTAAATTACACGAGTATTCTTATAATATTATATTAATTATATAATGACATGAATACTATATATTTATATAATTACTAATTCGTATAATGAAGTATGTGGGCTTTTAGTGTGTTGATTATTTTTAAACTATATTTTGACTATAATCATAATGATATATCATTGATATAATGATTATCATTATAATATAATAATGATTATAATAATAATTATAATAATCCTATTATGCAATGTTATATTTAATTAGTATATTGAATATAACTATCCATATAAAGTTTACAATAACAACTAATAGTATGTGTACTATTAGAAACTACTATTGGTAAAACCCAATTCAATTAAATTAATTATTAATAGAATATTTAAAAATATTACCTGGTAAAATTTAAAATCTTACATTTTTTTTCTTATACGATAAATTACTTAATAAATTACTTAATACACATGATTATGAATGTATATAATTATATATTTAATTCACAATTACAAATTATTCTATATATTTAAATAGTAAGTATATATTTAACAATCTTAATATATATTTTAAAATTATTAAATTTTAAATATTAAATTGATAAAAATACTTGTATTACCTTAGTATTTATAAATATTTGTATTTTAATATACATGATTATGGATATATATAATTATATATTGAATACACAATTAAACATTATTCTATTTAAATGTTAAGTATATATTTAATAATAATCTTAATATATATTTTAAGATTATTAAATTTTAAATATTAAATTTTAAATTAATAAAAATACTTGTATTACCTTAGTATTTATGAATCATTCCATTTATTATTTCAAAATATAATAAAAATAAATAAATTAATTAAAATGTATATTTTTTATTAATATAATATTTTATTTTTTTATTTTATATATATGATCCATATGTAATATAAAGTCTAAATCCATCAATTCCCTATAGACATATATCCAACAATACTACGTATTTCATTGAAAATGGTGTGTCTACTAAACAGTTATTTTTATGGATCCAATATATATAGAGTGAAAATTCAATCATTATTTAAACTTACCCATTCTATTGATTTTTAAATTATTAATAAATAATATACAACTTTATTTCCTATATATTAATTATATAATTTTATTATAAGTCAAATTTATACCAAAAGTGATAAATTATTGCCCTAAACTATTTGGTGGACACGAAATTGTCCTCCAAATAATCATGTCTACCAAATGATTAATATTATGCAAGAAATGTCTCCAAATCTGGTATGTTCAAATATATATATATATATATATATATATATATATATGAATGTGTATGGGTGTGTATGTGTACTTGTGTATATGTGTATATGTATGTATATGTATGTGCATGTGTATGAGTATGTGTATGTGTATGTGTATATAGATTTATATATATATATATATATATATATATATGAAAATAATATATTGGTGTGAAATTATAGTTATTTTGTGAGACTGCCTCGATGCTTTAGGTGACCGAGACTGACACTGCATCGATGCTTTGGGCAACCGAGACTGAGACTGCATCATGCTTTAGATTTGAGCATCATTTACATCCCTAGTATCTACACATACTAATTTGAGTGTATAAATAAATCGTTTGATTGATTGATAGTAGTAGTAGTGAACATTAAAAATTGAGTTTTATGTTACATTCAACTAAGTGTAATATAATATTCTTGTTTTTATCGTCTCTGTTTCCGGGTGATATAATTATATTAATATAAAAAATCATTAATTATCATAATTACCATAAAATTATAATATCTTTATTATAATATCTTTACTATAATATATTTACTATAATATCTTTACTATAATATCTTTACTATAATATCTTTAGTAAATTATCTTTAGTAAAATATCTTTAGTATAATATCTGTAGGACCTATAGTCGTAGACACTATATATTATGTAATCTAAATTATATATTTTAATCATGAAAATATAGTGATTACACGTTATTGTTATTAATAGAGCTAGAGGTAAAGTTCTCTCTAGCTCTATGTTTTAATTACACCTTTGAATAATCATTTTTTTATGAAATACAAAATAGGTTATATTAATCATAAGTAGGCTGTTTTGTGTTCTCAAATTGTAACTTGACACCGTTATCTATTTAGCTGACTACATAAGGACGTAGGATCATCATTTTCAGAGCATGTGAATCCTCTCATCTATCAAGGTTTTATCTTATTTCTAGTGTTTCCATTGCATCGTACATAACATATGGTTCGCATTCCACTACTATATAACATATCAATAATAACAATACTTTAATATGCAATATATTTTAATATATTTTTAATAATATAATATAAAAGTAGTATTACATTTGATTAATATGTTAGCAGTAGATATTTTGCAGCTAAACTTGTAGGATGGGCTTTCTTTATCAACACAGGCCTACAGAACTCTATAAATAAGTATGTAAATATGTATTAGCAAACAATTATATCGAAGATCTATCAGTAATACCATTAATATACTGATTGCATTACATAAAACCGTCACTATGTATGTGTATGTGTGACATAATAGCTCTAAATATTACATCATCATCACAGAGAATGAATTCGTTTACTACGTTGTTACTACTGGCTGTGTGCATAGGATCTTCTGTTGCCCAGGACTGCACTGCATTCAATGCTGCGAGTTAGTGTTTCGTCATATTGTTACGTTATATCATATCATATGGTAAGAAATACGTCTAACCATATATTATATATATATATAATATAATTATTATAGTTAGAATAAGTGATATTTGTATTTATATAATAATATTAATAATATATATATATATAATTTATTAATTGTTAATTGTATAATAGATTTAGATAACATAACATTATGCAATATATATTCCGTAAGGTATAAACATGTTCTACTAATGTGGTTTTCTATATATATATTGATTGACATTTGTCACCCGTCACTCACAGCTCAATGTCCGGGAGAATCTAGTTTTGTAGCTGACTCTTGCGATGACAAATGTTTTTATCAATGTACCGAAACTGAAAATGGTTAATAATATAATTATAATTTACCATGAATATATATATATATATATATATATATATATAGAAGAGTATAAAATATGTGTATTAAATATCATTTAATATAAGTATATATTTATTCTATATACAATTTATACACATAAACTTATTAAGAATATTCTATTTTGGCTTTGAAAATAATATTATTATAGAATATGTTATGATATCATATAGTAATATTAAATGATTATTTATGAAAAAATTTGTATTCTTATAATTGCAATATTATCAATTTAAATAGAATTCAATAGTACCTAAACTATATGTAATAAGTATTTTGATATTAATGACAATATTATAATACATATATAATGTAAGTTACAACTTGTATGTAGTTGTATAAAGTACACTATTCATGATCAATAAATCACATTAAGTTTATATATTTTATTTGTGTTATACTTTACTCAAATTAATTTACAACATAAATAATTATATAATTTCTTTACAAATTCAGATATTATGCACATTATTTTATATTGACACTTTAAATATACATATATAGATTATATATATATATATATATATATATATATATATATATATATATATATATACAACTAGATACATTCTGTGAATGGGTTTAGATTATAAGTTACTTTGTCTTCTCAATATCCGATAATAAATATACTATCAATATACGATAATTTGAAATAGGGGATTGTGAATATAGAATCTATATATATATATATATATATATATATATATAAGTATATATTGTAATGAATATCGGCTTGAATAAGAGATGATGTCGTTACGTAGGAATGTATACCGGTGAACGAACATGTTGTAACCCGTGCCAGGTATGGAGTCACGATATACTCACCTGCGTAGAGGACACGACCTTGGAGAACTGCGTTTTCGAAGTTACCCAAGAATTTGGTGAGTCATATTGCGAAGCTAGTGAAGTAGCTACTTAGCTCACAATGATCTGGTAACCTCGATACCACGATACAAACGCGTGACGCTTAGTATCTCTTGTTCAGCTATTGTCAGATTATCTTACCGGCAGCATACTACCGCTGCACTATTGTTGATTGTACTTATTTGTTCACTTAGATAATTCGTGCGCACTTTTAAATTTTGTAACGCACTTTTCAATTGTTAAACGCACAAAATGGTAATTCATATTTTATAGTAACGTTGACCCTTAGCTAATTAACTACTTACTTACTCATTACTTAATTAATTATTTAATTACATATAGGTAAGTAAATAAGTAATAAGTATACTTACTAACTCACTCACTCACTTACCTACTTACTTAATTTCTTTCTTTAAAACTTATACTCTTTAATACTTTGCATACAAAATTACTTACTTACCTACTTACACGAATGCAGGCGTACCATCATGCTAAGCCCCGCCCCGCCCCTCCCCTTCATACCACGCCCCCTTACACCCCCCCCCCCCCCGCAGTATGTCACCTACACGCCGGGCCCAACGCTTACACCTACACTATGGATGAAGCCGATGGTGTATACGCCTGCGCAGTAGGAACCTCTTACAACGAAACCCTGTGCGGATGCGATGAGGATGCAACGAATCCCCGTTAGTAAGACGCACACCGTGTATAACGATCGCTATACAGTAACGTAGACGAAAAGACGCACGCATATAGTGATATCGTACATGGTGGATGTAGTACGTGTAATAGGTATTACGAAATGGTGTGCGCGATGAACATCTAAAGGGTGTTGTATTGTGGACAGTCGGACACGTGGACAGATGTATAGGCTATCGTTGTATCTATGCAATGTACCAACTTACTGTAGATCTGTCCACCTGACTAACTGTCCTGCTACACCGTCACACCCTAACTCACAACGCACACCGCACACCGCACACCGCACACAGTGACAATGGGAAGCCAGATCACGTGTATCGACTTCGAAACCGGATGGAACAATCTGATGGGATCTAACGGTGTATACGTTAAGTCCACCAATGTAGAGGTTAGTTATTCGACTTAGTACTGCCCTTAGCGCTAACCTTATCGCTGACCCTAATACTGACCTTAGCACTGACCCTAATACTGACCTCAGCGCTGATATAGCGCTAACCTTAGAACTAACCTGAGATATCACCTTAGCGCTGACCCCGTCGTTATACTTATCATCACGCACTTTCACACACACACACACACACACACGTACTGGTTAACAGGTAGTGGATTGTGATTTAGGAACCGGTAAATGCGGCTACTTCAACTCTAGCGCTCCCTCCAGTATGAGCATCCCTAGATTCGCTAATGCCATGGATCAATTCACTGAACTCTCTATCGCTTTCTCGTACAAGAGGGACGCATCCGCTGTAATGAGAAATGTTAGTGAACGCCTACTTTATATAGTAACGCCTACTTAATTGAGTTACGCCTACTTCATAGAGTTACGCCTACTTCATAGAGTTATTCCTACAGCTAAGAGTATGTTATTATATATAGATATTATATTATATAGTATATAGTATAATCTATTATTTTAATTAATATATATATATATATATATATATATAAATACAAAATATGTACACTTTTATAGATAACATCCTACTCATACGTGCTCACTATATTTATGCAAACTGTTACACCATCACACGCACCCACACACAGAACTTGATTGGTAACGGAGACTGTGATGAAGATAGCTCCCTGAACATTTACACACGACCCAACGTTCTAGCCATGGACGCCAACTCAGCATCCGAACCACTGCATCACTTATCAGGAAATTCCGACGTTAGTACCCCCCCCACCACGCCCCCATTATTATCCACTCGCTGCAGTAGTCGGTATACCTACGTCGGGGTAAATAGTAAGTACTTAATATAATGAGATATACCGCCTAGTTTATTATCTAACGTTACGAGCTGCTCATCTCTTCGTACTGGATTCGGTGATGACGTAATCATCGCATCTACAGAGCGCGGACGATACCTGGCATCACGTGGTAGTGGTGTACGGTCAACAATCGATGACCACTTACCTGGACAACGTAATGGTGGACACTAAGCATTTCCTCGGTCGCATGAAACGAGTCTATCATCCCATGGTCATCGGAGCCGGAATATGTACTACCAACTATTTCCAGGGCTACATGGACACCGTTAGTGTTGTACTATGGCCCGAATTCATAATAAACGGTCACGTGTATAGTTGTTAATTTCTAAGTATGATATTCTTAATTGTATAATACTTACATCGATTTATGTATTGATTGTATAGGAAAGTTAATATGTATTGTCTACCGATATTATATGTTATTTAACTAAATAAATTATTTCATACGATACCTTAACTTTATGAAATCGATTATAGAAAATATAATAAATATAATTTAAAATGTACATTTCACTATGATCGATGTCCTCTAATGACCTACTTCTGCATCAACAGATCAGCTTCGCCAAGGTGGCTTTCTCTCCCGCTCAAGTAGATGTCCTCTATAATAACAGAGGAGCTTGCCTACCCAGCGACGTCACTG
Source organism: Osedax fenrisi (assembly GCA_964019155.1). NCBI lineage: Eukaryota > Metazoa > Annelida > Polychaeta > Sabellida > Siboglinidae > Osedax > Osedax fenrisi. The sequence continues at coordinate 26,836,072 of OZ025239.1, forward strand.
TATTCGAGACCACTACAGTATATGAGACCACTACTGTATTAGAGGCCTCTACCGAGCGTGCGCCTTAATATTCGACCTTTAACCTTTAATCTTTCAATAAATCATCAGCAAACATTACTTAATTCATTATTAAACTATTATAACTATCGCTAATTAGTAATATATATATATATATATATATATATATATATATATAATACTTTAATAAATTTATCAATGTACTTTATTTGTGCAAAAATATATATTAATTATACGAAATATATATATATCTAAAATTGTATATTTGTCACCAGTTTAATTCTTATTTTGTATTCTTATAGATGTAATTTGCGCTGTAATATTTCATAATAGAAATTAAATTTCTCTATTTAATATTACATTAAAACTCTTCCTCTGATATATGATAGCAGTATCATCTTCCAAATATTATGTATAATCAGATATCGATACCTTCATTAAAATAAAATATATCACTATTAAATGAATATGCAATATATAGTATGTATATATATATATATATATATATATATATATATACGTGTGCGCACTCTATTCCACTAGACTACACTCACCTTCAATTAAATTACATCTACTCCGGCGACATACTATTATATATTAATATAAAAATATATAATATAACATTATATAATTTTAATTTAAACTTTATAAACCATCCAACATTCCGTAATCTTTCAACCTTGATTTCATTCATTTCAATGTTAATATCATTTTGTTTCCTATTACATATCCTTCCAAGTGAGCTTCTCGTAAATGCCATTTTATCACTTCTATATCCAGGCAAATTGTTTAAGATATTCATTTACACCACTTTCACTCGATCGTAAGTTAACCTACTTGAAACTAGAAACCAGAATTCTTTAATTATTAACCCAAATATCTTAATATCGGGTTAAAAATACCCTAAGTACTCAATTAATTCCTGATTTGCACATGCTATATTAACCACTCAGCTTTCTTCAATGTCGTAAATACTATTCGTCTAGGTCCATTCATCGGAATAATCGACAACACACTACCTGTATCGATTACACATTTGAGATAAACGAAATAAAACATGAAGTTTATTTAATAAAAATTAAAATTAGAGTTTATTTTTAAATGTTAATACTGTAGGGGAAATACTTTTATAAACAAATAAACAATGAGTAAATAAATATATTAAAATAAATGAATAAAAAGTAAAAGAATAAATCTACTAAAAAATGTATATGAATAATATCTATGAATACATTTTAAGAGGTATTTTTAAAAATATTTTTAAAATTATTATGTTTTAAATGCATTGAAATACATTGATTTTTTATAATTTCATTCCATTTTTTTGTACAAGAAAATAATATTGAATTATGATATCGTGTATTTTTTATATATGATAGAGTGTAATTAAAAGTTGAATATATATATTTATTATATCTCCTTACAAAAATGTTATTCATAGTTTTAGGACAATTAGGGGTAGGGGTTAGCAGTACCTACCTACACACATATTATGCATAAACAAAATATTCTTATAGATAATAAGATCTCGTAACTTTAATATATTATAATTAATAAATAGAGAATTTGTCCTAGATAAAATAAAAGTTCAATTTCTGATTATAAATATATCTTTAATAATAATTCTACTTTTTTGTAATAATTCTATTTCATATATATTACTAAAGTATACATTTCCCCACAATTCCAATCAATACAATACATGAGGTAAAAATAAAGAATTATATAATAAATAGAGTATTTTTTTATGGAGAATAGTACTAAGTTTTTTTAACATATATATAATGTTAGATAATTTAATTTGAATACTTATTATATGTTATTTAAAATCTAACTTTGTAACCAATATAACGACTACAAAATTATATGTTTTACATAAAGATAATGGTTGTCTTTCAATACAAATATTAGAAGTTAATTATGCACTTTTGTATATAAGAATTTTTGTTTTTGCCATATTCTATTTCAATTTGTTTAAATTAAGCCACTCATATAATCAATTGATGTCCGATATTAACTGATTAGTTAAATCTATATTATTATTTTTACGAATGCTAAGAGATGTATCATCAGCAAAAAGTATCAAATTTCTATCATCAGATATGTCTAAACATTTATGTATATCATTTATATATGATATAAATAATATTGGTCCTAAAATAGATCCTTGCGGAATTCCTATATTTATATTCAACTTTGAAGAACTATTTTCACATAGTTTAGTAATCTGACTTCTATTTCTTAAATAGCTCTTTAATAATGTCATTGATTTACCTCTGAAACCATAATATTCAAATTTTTTCAAAAGTATATCATGATTTACAGTATCAAAGGCTTTTTTTAAATCTAAGTAAATAGAAGCCATTTTATTATTTTTTTGGAAACCAGATGTCAAACAGTTATAATTGTGTATATGTGCATGTACTGTTGAAGACTTTGCAATGAAACCATATAGATTTTTATAAAAAATATTATTTCTATCAATAAATAATAAAAATTTCTACTGACAATTTTTTCAAAGATTTTAGAGAATTGACGTAATAAAGAGATTGGACGATAGTTATTTATTTCTTCATGTTTTCCATTTTTATATATAGGAATTATAATTGCAATTTTCATTTGATTAGGAATAGTAGATGTATATATTATTTGATTAAAAATGTAAAGTAAAGGTTCTAAAATCAGATTAAAAACAATTTGTATAATATTCATGTCAATACCATTTATATCTCTAGAAGTTTTTGATTTAATATCAATTAATGCATTATATATATCATTTTTTGTAATTTGATGAAAATAAAAACTATTAATAATCGGTTCCTTCAAATATTTATAAAAACTATTATCCTATACTGAAGGAATAGATTTACTAATATCACATCCAATAGATGCAAAAAAATCATTAAAATCTTGCGCTCTATCTGATTTATCTATTAACGAATCTTGGATATACAAATTATCGGGAATATTATCCTTACTATTTTTATTTTTTTCCAAGTTTCATTATGACTTTGATACAGGAAAGTATGCATACAATGATTGTTGTGTCTTCTAATCATTATATTAACTTTATTTCTATATTTTTATATTTTTCTATATTATGTTGGGAATTAATTCATATAGAATCTTTGTATTGTTTTGCTTTCTTTTTTATTGCATTTTTAATTTTTTTGTTTAGCCAGAATGAATGTAGGTTTTACTCCTACATTATTTTTATTTTTAATGTAATTGATAATGGGTAGTTATTATATAGATTAGAGAAAATTATTATAAATGTATCATATATACTATTACTATTGGATAAACTAGTAACCAAATCCCAATCACATTTTTCCAAATCTGATATAAAATTATTAATACATTGAGGTGATATGTTTCTCTTACTAATATATATATATATATCATTTTCAATAATATTTAAATTTAGATGTATATTTATATATAATGGTAAGTGATCCGTAATATCAGAGCAAAGAGTGCCTGCACATCATATTTATCAGATGTTTATCAATGCAAAAGTTATCTATTAATGAATCAGTTAATGTAGAGAATATAGTAGGTGTATGTAGGAACTATAATATAAAATAAATCAAGTTGGTGTAAAATATTAAAAAATGTTGAGAATCTAGACTATCCATAAAATTAATATTAAAATCTCTACATAACATAATAATATTGTTAAAAAATTATAAGAATTAAAGCTATTATATAATATATCAAATAATAATTGTTTATTATAGGATGGTATACGATATACAGCGCAAATTATTATATTATTTATATTAGGAAGTATAATCTTGATAGATAACCTATCAATTTCATCTGCTATTTGGTGAGTTAGATGTTCTACTTGAACAGCCTTAATACATTTATGAACCAAAATAACAACACCACCGCCTCTTTTTTTTAAATTACAAACTCTATTAGAGCTGGAAAATACTATAATGTTCAAAATAAATTTTAACAAAATCATTTTCTGTAATCCAAGTTTCTGTTAATATTATTATATTAAAATTGATAGTAAAACAACTTAAATATTCTATTAATTTATTAACATGTTTATTAAATCTACATATATTTAACATTATAATAAACAAATCATTTTTATTAGAAATAGTATTATTATAATCATCTATAGTTAGTAGTTTATTATTCATTGTTATTTAGCTTTATTTTTAATATTTTAATAGAATTTGCAATATCTTTAACTATAAATTTAAATCCCTCTTCACATAACTTTGATGCCTTATCTTATCTATTTTGATCTTTAAGTTGTCGAAAGAGTAATCCTTACTTCTATTATTTTATTATTAGTATTTTTTAGATTATACAATTGATTAAAAATTGATATCTGGTCAGTATATGATTTAAAAATAACCTTTAAAGGTCTTTGTCTTTTAATTAGGGATATATAATTTTTTTCATATTTTTCATATTTACCTAATCTAAAGTGATAAATGCAGCTTATATCTATATTATCTTTATTGATTAAACTAACGATTGATTTTATCTCACTAGTATCATGTTGATTGCGAGACATGTATGCTTTATCCTCAGATTCATTAACATTATATAATATTATTGTTTGAATTATTTTTATTAATTTCATTCTTTTTAGCTGATTTTACACATGATTCTTTAATAGAATCATCTACTTTATTTAGAATGGTAGTTATATTTTCAGATGTAATACTAGCATAAGTTTTTTATATCATTAATATTAGATTTGTCTTCTAATTTCTCAATTATAGTATTCTACTTAGCAATTATTAGATTTAATTTGATAATCGTTTCATTATGTTGATCAGTTATAATCTTTAGTTTATTATCAAAAATTAAAGTAATATTACTAATTTCTTCCTCGATTTTTTTGGACATAATTTAATATATATATATATATATATATATAAAACTATATGCTCAATTATATACACCCATGAATAAATATAAATGTTGAACATAAAATATCTATATGTTTACTTTAATATATTATATATATTACAATGTGTACAATACATATAAAAAATACATATATAAACCTATATGGTAAATTATATACCAATTATGCATCAATATATATATATATATATATATATATATATATATAAATTGGATATAAAATATCTATCTATAAAATATTTATATCTATTTTTACTACACTATATTATATATGTACTGTAATGTGTATGTAAAATATAAGATATAAATAATCATTTGAATGAAAATCTATGTGAACTTATTTAAAGATAGATTATGCAATAAACCAGACAAAAGATATTAGGGGAAAGTCTCCGATTACCGACCCCTAAATGATTATTTGTAATAACTTATTCAATATTAAATATAATTATTTGAAATTTTGTAATTAGGGTAATATTATGGCAATGAATAATATGGCTATTTCAAATTTTTGATATAATTATATTTACAAGAATAAGGGGGTCGGTAATCGGATACATATGCCTAATACCGACCCCTTTATCCTATTACCGACCCCTAAAATAATCGTGGTAGGTTATAAATAATTGTAGTATTATAATATCCAATAAAAATAGTAGATATACATAAATATAATTAATCATAACATGCATGCAATTTATATTTTATTGAAATTATGTTTTAATAGTAGGGGAAGGAAGAGTATCAGGGGCGGATACATGAATTGCTCAAAGAGGGGGCTGAAATTCAATTAAATTGTATTTTTCAAATAAGACATATTTACTATGATACTATTCAGTTGCATAATATGTATGTGTGTGTATATATATATATATATATATATATATATATATATATATATATATATATATATATATTAGGTTGGAGTGAAATTTGAATTAATTATGGCGATATAGTTATTACTCGCGATAGTGATTTAACGTTATACGTGGAGAATACATAATGTCAATAATTCATGTATAACGTTAAATCACTGTCGCGAGTCATAACTATATCGCCATAATTAATTCAAATTTCACTCCAACCTATATTATATATATTAAATACGTAATTTAATATAGTACTATATTAAATTAAATATAATAATATTTTATATTTTATTTAATAAAAACTATTAATCCAATATATTAATCAATTGCATTCTTCTTGGATTACGTAATGCAAATTTGGAAATATTATAAACACAATCGATATCTATGTCTTTATTTATATATAATAAATAAAGTCCATTTAGTTGATCTTCACTCATAGTCGAACGTAATTATGTCTGTATTGTTATTAATAGGTCAAATGAACGTTCACATCCATACTAGGTAACTGGGGGGTAGTAGCCATCAATACAATTATTTAATAGATATTAGGAAAAATACACCTATAATATATAAATATATATATATATATTTATGTAATATAATGTAAATAAATTTAATAATTTCAATTTACCTTGACATGTTATTGAGAGTTCTTGTTATAATATTAAGTAGAAATTTAGTCTCTGTCCATTTAATTTCCCAGTAAATCAATTCGCTTTTTATTAAATGTATCTTTGGTAAATCATCTTTAACTAATTCATAAAACTTTAATATATTTTCTTTCTGAATCCTTGTTTTCATTCATTACTTTTGGAATTAATAATGCTCCAAGATATATATAAAATATGTATTTATTGAATCTTACTTTTATCTCCATTATTAAATGATCCAAGAATGGAATAAATATTATTTTTTATAAATACTGATGAAGCAGGTGTAGGATGAATCCTAATTGTATGATGTAGATATTTTTTATTTTATCTTGGTAAAGAAATTACTTGATTTGAATTTGATAATAAATGTGATGCTTCTTCATTCCATTATAATTGTACTTCATAAATGGTATCTCTACAAACTTGTGTATCTTAAAATTACACTTTTGATATCTTGATTTGCCTTATATATGTCTATTGACCTACTCTGGAGAGCAGTTGTTAAATTATCTATGAAATTAAGTGAATTATTATTAATGAAATAATAAATTGTGTACTAATCATTGAATCGTAAAGACCGTTAGCTGTTGTTATACTTTCTGAATTCCATGTATTATCTTCATATATGTCTAACTTTGTTTCAATTATTGCTTAATACAGTTCGATGAATACTCGCAAATCATCATATCTGGCACAAATATTTTCTTCTAATAAACCTTGCTTCTTAGTAAAATATTTAAAAAATGCAGATTTATTATAATATACCCATCATATTTTGAATTAATGACATTTTGCATGAATTTACTATTGATAGAATTAATACATGTGATCTACAGTTAACATATGTAGCTTTAAGGTATTTATTCAGAATTATAGTTGACGCTCCTTTTACTTTTAAAGACATATATTCTGCTCCATCGTATTATTGCCCTCTTAAATGTTCAAGATTTAATTCAGCTTTAGTTAGTGTATCCATAATCAAGTTAGCTCTACTTTCTCCACTAATATTTTCACATTCTATGAAATAAATAAAATGTTTAGTGATACACTTACAATATCTAATTGCTAAATCCATTTGTTCAGTATTAGATACATCTGTGATTTCATCAGCTAGTACACTAACATATTTAATTTTTTTATATTATCAATTATACTTTCTTTAATATATTCACCACATTTAAATATTAATTCATTCTATGTTGTTTTTGAGATGTATTTATCATTTTTACTACGCATTGAATGAATGAATGAATTTATTTTTACAGAATATTGGGTATAATAATCGGAGGGATACCCAGAAGCTATGTATATCTTATACTAAGGATACCCTTAATAAAATAATAATAATAGTAGGTATAATGTACCTAGTATAATGGTATACTAGTAATATAATGGTAATATATAATGGTAATAGTCGAGATTAAGGCCACCGGAACTATTTTTTCCCAGGGGGGGTTTTAATAAATTAGTATAAGTTATCAACTAAATACTAGCATGTAATTATTTTAAAATATATCTTGTAACATATAATAGAGTGCACATTATGATTTATATTAAATGTTAGAACATCTGATTATAATTATACTGAGTTAATTAACAAAATTCTTTTATCAATTTATTATCGTCAATATAATATAATATATCCTGATGTTCATTGCAGATATTTTTATTTGTGTTGTGATCTTATCCACATCTTCAATTTTTTTAACATATAAAACTTTCTCTCCTAGGACACTGACATACTTGATTGTAGCATCAATAATTTGATTAATGTTGTTGTTTCTATAAAAAAAATTAATATTAAATTAATAAAGTCATAAGATATTATTCTTCCAGATTCTTTAAAATATTTTCTAAATAAATGTGATAATTTGTTCGTTTGTTCTGTACTATATCGATTAACATATTAATGAGTAAAACAATATCTTCATTGATAGTAGACTTTGATCCTATTACATTTATCTAAGAAACATATTTTAAAACTTATACTTTTAATATATTTATAAATATATATTTCTGTAATCATTATGATTATTATAAACTAGGTAAAGCTACCTATAGGTAAAGCTAACTAATTTTTATAATAAAGTGAATATATAAAATGCTATATTTAAAGAAATATATGTAGGTTATATATTTCTAGTAGAGTATTCTTATAGGAATTTGATTTGGCGATTTATTCAGAACTATTTACGCTTTCCATTGTAAAATGTTCTAGTGCATTTATAATATCTAAATAGTTATTTAAGACAGCTGATTATATCTATCTGTTCAGTGGAGAGTGGACATTGTCCACCTTACAGGATATATTGATTTGAATCTGGTATTATCATTATCAATAGATTGGTATAAATATATACATTTTCTAGATTTTCTAAAAACATATTTGAACACCAACATCATTCACTATGGATATTTTACAAGAAAAGCTTGTGCATCATTACATTGATCAACACATTTACAAACATAACATATAATTCATGATAACTACAATGTGTGTAAAGGGGTATCCCACTAACAGTATATCCGAAAATATTGTTCGGAAATTTTGCTAGAAAGTGAATTTCTAGCAAGTTGTAGTGGGATAGAGGAGGCAACGAATCCCCGTTAGTTAGACGCAGACCGTGTATAACGATCGCTATAGAGCGCTGTACAGTAACGTAGACGAAAAGACGCATGCATATAGTGATATCGTACATGGTGGATGTAATACGTGTAATAGGTACTACGTAATGGTGTGTGCGATGAACATCTACAGGGTGTTGTATTGTGGACAGGTGGACACGTGGACAGATGTATAGGCTATCGTTGTATCTATGAAATGTACCAACTTACTGTAGATCTGTCCACCTGACTAACTGTCCTGCTACACCGTCACACCCTAACTCACAACGCACACCGCACACCGCACACCGCACACAGTGACAATGGGAAGCCAGATCACGTGTATCGACTTCGAAACCGGATGGAACAATCTGATGGGATCTAACGGTGTATACGTTAAGTCCACCAATGTAGAGGTTAGTTATTCGACTTAGTACTGCCCTTAGCGCTAACCTTATCGCTGACCCTAATACTGACCTTAGCACTGACCCTAATACTGACCTCAGCGCTGATATAGCGCTAACCTTAGAACTAACCTGAGATATCACCTTAGCGCTGACCCCGTCGTTATACTTATCATCACGCACTTTCACACACACACACACACACACACGTACTGGTTAACAGGTAGTGGATTGTGATTTAGGAACCGGTAAATGCGGCTACTTCAACTCTAGCGCTCCCTCCAGTATGAGCATCCCTAGATTCGCTAATGCCATGGATCAATTCACTGAACTCTCTATCGCTTTCTCGTACAAGAGGGACGCATCCGCTGTAATGAGAAATGTTAGTGAACGCCTACTTTATATAGTAACGCCTACTTAATTGAGTTACGCCTACTTCATAGAGTTACGCCTACTTCATAGAGTTATTCCTACAGCTAAGAGTATGTTATTATATATAGATATTATATTATATAGTATATAGTATAATCTATTATTTTAATTAATATATATATATATATATATATATAAATACAAAATATGTACACTTTTATAGATAACATCCTACTTATACGTGCTCACTATATTTATGCAAACTGTTACACCATCACACGCACCCACACACAGAACTTGATTGGTAACGGAGACTGTGATGAAGATAGCTCCCTGAACATATACACACGATCCAACGTTCTAGCCATGGACGCCAACTCAGCATCCGAACCACTGCATCACTTATCAGGAAATTCCGACGTTAGTACCCCCCCACCATGCCCCCATTATTATCCACTCGCTGCAGTAGTCGGTATACCTACGTCGGGGTAAATAGTAAGTACTTAATATAATGAGATATACCGCCTAGTTTATTATCTAACGTTACGAGCTGCTCATCTCTTCGTACTGGATTCGGTGATGACGTAATCATCGCATCTACAGAGCGCGGACGATACCTGGCATCACGTGGTAGTGGTGTACGGTCAACAATCGATGACCACTTACCTGGACAACGTAATGGTGGACACTAAGCATTTCCTCGGTCGCATGAAACGAGTCTATCATCCCATGGTCATCGGAGCCGGAATATGTACTGCCAACTATTTCCAGGGCTACATGGACACCGTTGGTGTTGTACTATCGCCCGAATTCATAATAAACGGTCACGTGTATAGTTGTTAATTTCTAAGTATGATATTCTTAATTGTATAATACTTACATCGATTTATGTATTGATTGTATAGGAAAGTTAATATGTATTGTCTACCGATATTATATGTTATTTAACTAAATAAATTATTTCATACGATACCTTAACTTTATGAAATCGATTATAGAAAATATAATAAATATAATTTAAAATGTACATTTCACTATGATCGATGTCCTCTAATGACCTACTTCTGCATCAACAGATCAGCTTCGCCAAGGTGGCTTTCTCTCCCGCTCAAGTAGATGTCCTCTATAATAACAGAGGAGCTTGCCTACCCAGCGACGTGACTGTATTCGAGACCACTACAGTATATGAGACCACTACTGTATTATAGGCCTCTATCGAGCGTGCGCCTTAATATTCGACCTTTAACCTTTAATCTTTCAATAAATCATCAGCAAACATTACTTAATTCATTATTAAACTATTATAACTATCGCTAATTAGTAATATATATATATATATATATATAATACTTTAATAAATTTATCAATGTACTTTATTTGTGCAAAAATATATATTAATTATACGAAATATATATATATATCTAAAATTGTATATTTGTCACCAGTTTAATTCTGTATTTTGTATTCTTATAGATGTAGTTTGCGCTGTAATATTTCATAATAGAAATTAAATTTCTCTATTTAATATTACATTAAAACTCTTCCTCTGATATATGATAGCAGTATCATCTTCCATATATTGTGTATAATCAGATATCGATACCTTCATTAAAATAAAATATATCACTATTAAATGAATATGCAATATATAGTATGTATATATATATATATATATATATATACGTGTGCGCACTCTATTCCACTAGACTACACTCACCTTCAATTAAATTACATCTACTCCGGCGACATACTAGTATGCATAATAGCTATTATATATTAATATAAAAATATATAATATAATATTATATATTTTTAATTTAAACTTTATAAATTCATCCATCCAACATTCCGTAATCTTTCAACCTTGATTTCATTCATTTCAATGTTAATATCATTTTGTTTCCTATTACATTATCTTCCAAGTGAGCTTCTCGTAAATGCCATTTTATCACTTCTATATTAACCACTCAGCTCTCTTCAATGTCGTAAATACTATTCATCTAGGTCCATTCATCGGAATAATCGACAACACACTACCTGTATCGATTAAACATTTGAGATAAACGAAATAAAACATGAAGTTTATTTAATAAAAATTAAAATTCGAGTTTTTTTTTAAATGTTAATACTGTAGGGGAAATACTATTATAAACAAATAAACAATGAGTAAATAAATATATTAAAATAAATGAATAAAAAGTAAAAGAATAAATCTATTAAAAAATGTATATGAATAATATCTATGAATACTCTTTTAAGAGGTATTTTTTTAAAATATTTTTTAAATTATTATGTTTTAAATGCATTGAAATACATTGATTTTTCATAATTTCATTCCATTTTTTTGTACAAGAAAATAATATTGAATTATGATATCGTGTATTTTTTATATATGATAGAGTGTAATTAAAAGTTGAATATATATATTTATTATATCTCCTTACAAAAATGTTATTCATAGTTTTTGGACAATTAGGGGTAGGGGTTAGCAGTACCTACCTACACATATATTATGCATAAACAAAATATTCTTATAGATAATAAGATCTCGTAACTTTAATATATTATAATTAATAAATAGAGAATTTGTCCTAGATAAAATAAAAGTTCAATTTCTGATTATAAATATATCTTTAATAATAATTCTACTTTTTTTGTAATAATTCTATTTCATATATATTACTAAAGTATACATTTCCCCACAATTCCAAGCAATACAATACATGAGGTAACAATAAAGAATTATATAATAAATAGAGTATTTTTTTCGGGAGAATAGTACTACGTTTTTTTAACATATATATAATTTTAGATAATTTAATTTGAATACTTGTTATATGTTATTTAAAATCTAACTTTGTATCCAATATAACGACTACAAAATTATATGTTTTACATAAAGATAATGGTTGTCTTTCAATACAAATATTAGAAGTTAATGATGACCTTTTGTATATAAGAATTTTTGTTTTTGCCATATTCTATTTCAATTTGTTTAAATTAAGCCACTCATATAATCAATTGATGTCCGATATTAACTGATTAGTTAAATCTATATTATTATTTTTATGAATGCTAAGAGATGTATTATCAGCAAAAAGTATCAAATTTCTATCATCAGATATGTCTAAACATTTATGTATATCATTTATATATAATATAAATAATATTGGTCCTAAAATAGATCCTTGCGGAATTCCTATATTTATATTCAAGTTTGAAGAACTATTTTCACATAGTTTAGTAATCTGACTTCTATTTCTTAAATAGCTCTTTAATAATGTCATTGATTTACCTCTGAAACCATAATATTCTAATTTTTTCAAAAGTATATCATGATTTACAGTATCAAAGGCTTTTTTTAAATCTAAGAAAATAGAAACATATATATATATATTTTAACATATATATAATTTTAGATAATTTAATTTTAATACTTGTTATATGTTATTTAAAATCTAACTTTGTATCCAATATAACGACTACAAAATTATATGTTTTCATAAAGATAATGGTTGTCTTTCAATACAAATATTAGAAGTTAATGATGCACTTTTGTATATAAGAATTGTTGTGGATAGAAGGGTAATTTGGCCGATGTTTGTATGTGTGTTACTAGAAGTGCTCTAAATCAAAATATACATATTCTTAAATAACCATCATATACTATATAACTAATATTATATTAATTTACGATATGTATATTTTAATAATTTATATTTTTGTATATTTTGCGAATATAATAGATATTAATAAGCTGTATAAATATGGAAAAATAATATTATTATATCTGATCCTAAATTGAATTTTGATTTAACTCAACGTAATCTAGCACCATCTTTCATCACATTTGCAAAGGAAAAATTAGATATAATTATACAACCGTATGACATTGTTAAGATACATAAATTAAAAAACAACAAGAATAAACATAATAAAATTTTAGTCAAACTACACCATAACTCTACTAAATTTGAAATTATTAAAAATTCTAAAAAATTAAAAGGCACTGATACATATATAAATGAACATCTAACACAATTTAATTCTGATATTTTCTACAAAGCTCGACAACTTCGAAAAGATAAAGTGATATTACATTGTTGGACTATAAATGGAATAACTTTTATTATAAAAAACGAAGATTCGTCTCCAGTAAAAATAACAGATATAAATAAATTCTCTGATATATAAATATTTTATTTTGTATTTATTTTTCGTTGTCGTTTGTTCTAATTTCATATTACATTCTATTTTTAACATTTTATTATAATTGGTATTTACATATATTTTTTATCTATATCTTTAATCTTTTATATTATCTTATTCAATTTTTAACTTTTTAATATTTGTACTATATGAACTTGAATGAAATCTATCTGCAATTTAATGTTGATCAAATTAACAATTTTAGTTCCAATAATGATAGTTTTAATAATAATAATTTCTCAAATTATAATTTTAATTTTCTCAATGAATCCAATTATTACACCTCAAATGAATGGAAGTTGAATTCTAATAAAAATAATTTATTTAATTTTAATATTATTAACATCAATATTAGGAGTTTAAAAAAAAATTTTGATAAATTAATTATGTTTTTGAATACGTTTGATGATCATTTTGATATAGTTTCAATTACTGAAACATGGTTGAGTGATAATAATATTTTCATTTTTAATATTCCTGGTTATAACCATATATGTTCAAATCGTAAACATAAAAATGGAGGTGGTGTTTTAATCTATATACGTGAACATTATCAATTTAATATTCTATCTACCATATCAAATAACTATTATGACAACATATCAATTGAAATTATTTTTGAAAAATCAAAAAACATTATTTTCAGTACAATATATTTTCCTCCTACTTTAGAAAAAATAGCTCACTCTACATTTATTGATTTCTTGATAAATAATTTTCAGCAACATGTTAGTAATGATAAAAAAATGATTATCTGTGGTGACTTTAATATTGATCTAGTGCATATAAATACAAATAAAGTGGCTAATACCTTTTTTGATACGATGATTTCACTAGGTTGTTCCCATCTAATTAATCGTCCAACTAGAATCGACACTAAACATAATTCTTCATCTATAATTGATAATATATTTACAAATTTTAATCTTAATATGAAAAGATTTTCAGGAATAATTATTTCAGATATATCTGACCATTTTCCAATTGTTTTAAATTTACAATTGTCTACCAAACCTCAAGATAAAGTTAAATCTACTAAAATCAAACAAAATCAAATTAATGATAGAACCATGTTTAATCTGTTTGAAATTTAAAAAAAAACAAACTGGGAATTCATAAAAACTAACGATACAGAAAAATCTTGGAATTTATTCTTGGAATACTTTATCTTAAATTTTGATAGATACTGTCCAAAAATTAATAAAGCCTCCCACAAAAATAAACTCATTCCATGGAATACTCGAGATCTTAAAAAGGCTTGTAGAAAAAAACAGATATTATATAAAAAATATAAAATATCTAAATCTGAAAATGACTTATTTATTTACAAAATTTTTAAAAATAATACAACATCTTTAGTTCGAGAAGCTAAGAAAAAGTATTATTCAAATCTGTTAAAAAATTGCTCTGATACAAAAAATACATGGAATGTACTAAATAATTTACTTAATGTTAAAAAAAAATTCAAACAACTACCTGACAATTTTAATGTAAATAATGTGAATATTGTTGATTCTAAACAAATTGCTAATGAATTTAATTCTTTTTTTAGAGACATTGGTTCTAATTTAGATAATAATATAAATAATTGTAATGATGATGACTTTTAATTCTTTTTACCTGAACCTAATATACATAGTTTTTTTTTAACACCAGTAAGTTCAGAGGAAATTATTAAAGTATTAAATGAATTCAAACCAAAAAAATCAAGAGATCATTATGGCATATCCATGCAGTTACTTAAATGTATTTTTCCTGTATTGGTTTATCCATTTGTTTTTCTTGTAAATTTATCTTTTGAATCAGGCGTTGTACCGGATTTCTTAAAATTATCAAATATTATCCCTTTACACAAAACTGGTGATGATACATTTTTTAATAACTATCGTCCAATTTCTCTCACCTGTCAATTCGCAAAGATTTTAGAAAAAATATTTTATTCTCGCTTTTATAGTTTTTTATCATCTTTTAATATATTATCTCCTTCTCAATTTGGTTTTAGGAAAGGATACAGTACATCACATGCAATATTTAACCTCCAGTCACAAATCAGTACCTGTTTTAATAATAACAATGTTGGCGCAATAATCTTTATTGATTTAAAAAAAGCATTTGACACAGTTAATCACAGAATATTACTTTTTAAATTAAAAAATATTGGAGTACGAGGCATTGCACTTAACTGGATAATGAGCTATTTAACAAATAGATATCAACAGTGTATATATAATGATGTAATTTCAGATAAACTAAAAGTCATAACGGGTGTACCCCAAGGCACCATCCTAGGACCCATTTTATTTTTAATTTATATTAATGATATTACAAAATCATCTTCTTTATGTAAGTTTACCATGTTCGCAGATGATACTACTTTATATTTTGAAAATACATCAGCCGAATTACTTAATTATATTTGTCAAACTGAATTAAAAAATATTAATAAATGGTTAATATATAATAGGTTATCATTAAATTTAAATAAAACTTGCTTTATGTCTATTAATTCAAGAACTATTATAAATATAAATTTAAATAACAGAAATATTGAAAGAGTTACATTTTATAAATTTTTAGGCGTAATTATAGACGATATATTAAACTGGAAACAACATATCTTGTTTTTAAAATCAAAACTAAAAAAAATCATATGGATTACCAACATTATTTCCAAATTTATAAATAAAAAAGCATTACTTCATATATATAATTCCATATTCTTGCCTCATATAAAGTATTGTAACATATTTTGGGGAAATACATATAAATCTAATGTATCATGCATATATATTCTTCAAAAGCGAATGATAAGAATTATATGTAAAAAACATTTTTTACATCATACTAATGGACTATTTATTGATAATTCTTTATTAAAAATAAATGAAATTACATATATAAGTACATGTGAATTTATGTTTAAAATTTTCAATGATCTTCATCCTGTTATAACAAATGCATTTTTTTCTGTAACTTCATCATCTCACAACACTAGGAGCATAAATAATTTCTCAATTATTAATTTCAAAAAAGAACTATGCAGAAGAACATTAATATACATTGGACCAATTACCTGGAATAAGCTTGATAATATTTTAAAAAATATTTCAAATTATAAATTATTCAGGAAACGTATGTATACACATTTGTTATCTTCTTACTCAGTATACTTATAATCTAAATCTCATTTTTCTAATTTTATATATTTTATCATGTCTTTTATCTAATATTGTATTATATACTAAGATCCACATTTTATTCTTATTTTAATTTATTGACGTTTATGTAAAAATTAAAAAAAAATTTAATACTTTTGAGTGTTTTACTTTACAATATTTTATTTCCCCGACATTAATAATATTATTTTACTGAATTTTTGCATTTTATATTTGAATTTACTTTCATGTTTTCTTTCTTTTTAATTGACGTTTATATAAAAATAATAAAATTAAAAAAAACTGTTAGGTATTTCTTTTTTCTTTAGTATTTTCTTTAGTATTTTTTATTTCCCTCTGACTAATAATATTATTTGACTTTATTTTTAATTACATAAACATTTTGTATTGAATCTTTTTTCTTGTATACTTGATTATACTTCTTTGTTTTATTTCTCTTTATTGACACTTATATAAAAATTAGTAATTAAACTAACATTTCAGTTTGAACAAATATTTTACATTCTTTACATTATTATAAAGTATTACAAAAAAATTCCTAAAACTTATTTACTGAAAAAAAAAAAAAAAAAAAAAAAAATGTTACATACATTTCTTACCACCTTTCTAGATATTCTTTTTGTTATGTTTTATTCAGTTTTATTCAGTTTTACTTCATTTTACTTCATTTTTTTCTTCTTTTATACTAATACATCTATATTTTTGTTTAGTGTATTATTTTATAGTACTTATTATTTATTTTAGTTATTTATTTATAAATAATTAAATGATGATTACATAATTTTATGGCAAGTTCAAACAATTTATATTATTTTTCTATTTTATTCATTGTATTGTATCTATGTAAACAGGAAGTCATCTAATATTTTATAATATTTTATTTATTTAGTTTTTTTTTGAACTTGCTTTAAGATTAAGGGTAATTGTCTCGATAAGCTTTAGCTTCTACAAAAACCCTGGTGCAAACCTAAATCTGATAATAATAATACAAAACAGCAAAATCGGGTAATTTGGCCGATAGTACAAGTTTACTCAATAGGTGAAATCTATGTTTTCAAATACATACATTAAATTTCTTGAATAAAATAATGAATAATTCGGCGCGCACATAATACCACCGCTGTCGTATAATATTTTGGACCATCCTGATATTTTGGTTTATGCCCAATTATCGCCTATCAATTAAAATATTATTTTAAATATATTATATAAAACGAATCTAAAAGCTAATTTAAATAGTTTAAACTATAATTATGAATATTAAGTGTATAAGTATATAGTTTTGCATATTTGTAGGTGAATTAAATGAAGAATATTATGAAATTAAATCGTAAAATTCTAGTGTTTTCAATCTGTAGCTAGGTGATGAAAATTTGAATAGTGACATCCCTAATTTAATAATAATACGGTCATATTTACTTGATAGTTATTTAAAATGTTATATTATAGACGTATTTAAATATTAAATTACAAAAATTATATGATTAATATTACATAATATTTAACTAAAATATAATAATGCTATGTTACGGTATTTATATTATATTTCTCATATATTTAATATAAGTTTGATATTTTAAAATTATTTTAGTTTTAGATAATATTTATTTTAACTAGTGCTCAAATACATATCAACTTATTGATTACAAATTGTAATATTGTAAATTTAAAATTTAATATGTATACATATATTTTACAGGTATATATTCATAAATATACATATCTTATCAAATAGTCACATATTGAATATGATTGTATCGTACAATTTATAATAAATAACGGGTCCCATTTATAATGTACGTCTACCTATATTATAAAAACACTCTGAATAAATTATAATCTTGAGTTATTTATAATTAAAACGGTTTACATTATTAATTAAATACATACATATGATATATCAATTGAAAGAAATTGTAATCCATAATTTAATTCATAGTTTTTTACTTTTAATAAAAAGTATATATTATTAGATTAATACATTTGAACAAACTAACCTAATTTATACATAAATTATATCTAGTGTATATATTATTTGAATATTATTATATTGTATAGCCTTCACTTATTACTAAAATATATTATAATTTATAATGTTACTTTCGTTACTTTCGTTATAAATCTTTATAATATATATATACAAAATGCAAGATTATCGTGCGTCATATTAAATGATACGCTTTCTTTAGAAGTTATAAAATTACAACACGTTTAAATTAGATTATGTAAATTTATATTTTACACATATCTATAAGTTAATTTTTCAATGGATATTTTTAGGTTTTAAATTAGTAAACAGTGATCTCGTGCGAAGTGATTTCGTGAGTATACTATAGTGTCAATTCTACTATTTATAAATAATTATTTACATTAATATGTATTATTACACTTCGCACGAGATCACTCCCCAAGAAATCACTTCGCATTAGATCACTGGAATTCTTTAAATTACTTCTTAACTAATACGTATTGTCTAACTTATACGTATTAATAATATCTATTATAATATATAATTTTACTATCGTTATAAATATATGTGATGTATATATTTACAAAACTGCAATATTATCGTGCATCATATTTTATTATACACTTTCTTTACAAGTTATGAAGTGATAACACGTTAAGTTTATAGTATGTAAATTAATATTTTACACTTATTTATAGGGTAATTTTTAATTGTATCTCATTACCATACATATCATTAGTTATATTAGTGTTTAAATTACTTCTAAATCTAATTCGTATTGCTTAAACTTAAACATATTAATAAAATCTATTATAATATATAATTTTACTGTCGTTATAAATTATCGTGATATATATCTACCAAATTGAAATATTATCGTGATTCATATTTGATGAGTAGCTAAATTAGAGACGACGAATTAAAATAAGAAGTTATATAAACACTAATACATTTAATTATAAATGATATTAATCTGATATATTCAAAATTACCTTATCAATTATTGTAAATTATAAAATTACTAAAGTATTAAAGTATAAAATATTAATTTACATAATCTAAACTAAACGTGTATCGCTTTATAACCTCTGTAGGAGGCATACCTAATATGATGTATGATAATCTGAATATTTTTTATATATATAGGGGACGTGAGGGGGTTTTGGGCGATACAATTTAGCCCTCGCCATAGTAGTCAGTACTCCGTGAATATTAAATATTAGTATTTAGATTTTAGATTATGTATTAAAAAGATGTTAATATACTAGATAGCTATCTCGGATATGTATTTCATTATATCAAATTTATGTATTATCAATTCTAATAATACTAGTAAATATCAGTCAAATATGATACGTGAGGGGGTTTTGGGCGATAGTTCCGAATGTGTTAATAGGTGTCGCCCTATGTACTCAAACATTAAATTTGGCATTTTAATAAACTTTTTCGGATATTTGTCATAATTCGATGACAAATATACAACACACGCAATATATCGAATATTATAATGATTTTATAATACTTTATATTACTTTGTATTACGTTTTTGATATAGTTACGCGTTTATATATTTACCAATCAAATAAATTACGAAATATAATAAATTAAATAAAGAATATTATGACTTGTATTTATGACAGAGCTTTATGAAGAGATATAAATGAATATATCAGAAATCTAGAACTCCGGTAAGAAATTAAATATATATATTTTTATATATTATATATCATATATCATATATTATATTATATAATTTATATGTAATGTATATATATATATATATATATATCATTTATTAAATCACATTAATATGAAAGTTACATATCATTATGAT
The DNA here is from genome assembly GCA_964019155.1 of Osedax fenrisi. Lineage (NCBI taxonomy): Eukaryota > Metazoa > Annelida > Polychaeta > Sabellida > Siboglinidae > Osedax > Osedax fenrisi. Next base: position 26,857,082 of record OZ025239.1, read on the forward strand.
ATTAATATCATTAATATCACTAATTAGTAGCAATTTATATTGTATTTATGTAAGTAGGCCTATATTGCATATACATATCATATAAATATTAAATATATTATTATCAAAGTTATCATATTTAGGTAATGGCAGCGTATATATACTTAGCGTATACGCTATTATCATTATAGAAGCAATGTTGCCTATCAATTACACCGTTATTAACATGATAAGTATCATTATAGATAATAGTAATAAATAATTATAATGTTATACAATCAATTATACAATTAAACAAATAAAATATATAATATATATTTTATTATATATTTTATTTTTTTATATTATATATGTAACCAGTAAGTCATAATAGTATAACATAAATACATTATTAAATTATAATTAAAATCTAAGAAATACATCAAGAATTAATATAACATAAACTAAAATATAATATAGAAGAAATAAATAGGAGATAACCAACATTTAAAACTAAGAAACAAGAGAACAAAATAAATAAATATATTCAATACATATAGGTTAACAATTTCGAATGTACATACATACAAATATACACACTCGCACACACATATACATATACATATACACATACACATATACATATAACTATATACATACATACACATATATGTGTATATATATACATACTTATATTTAAATTAATTTGATAATTCACATTTTACTAAAGTATTTTAATGTAAACAAATGTACAAATAAAATAAAAGCTAACAAAATCATAAAATTATATACAATAATTTGTATAATGTCAGTTTGTTATAGTGTCATAATTTAATCTAAGGACAGTATTTTTTATAATGTCAAATAAATATAATAAAAATTTAAATAATATATACAAAAATATTTTCCTAAGTCAAATAGAATAAGTATAATATATATTAAATATATATTATTTTATAAATATAATATTTATTTTAAGATTTAAAAAAAATAATGATAAGGAATGGGACTTTCTTATATCTATACTTAAAGCATTCCAAAGTTGTTGTCCGAGTGTAAGTAATTACTTAAGGTATTATTCATATAATTATATTTAAAATAAGGTTGAATAAAATCACATTAACTCCTGTTATTAAATATTTTTTAGTCGTCAATTTAAAATAATAGCATCATCCTAAGGATGGCACAATTTATACATGTAAATGCTAGTCTTGTACTTATAAATATCATAAAGATAATGTTATATTTTCCATTATTTTCCCATTTTAAATAGAGAAACAAAATCATTTGGTTATTATATACAAATTATGTTTAAAATCATTTTTTGAATAAAATAAATTATATTTAAGTTTGATACATAACGATGCCCCCATATTTCTATACAGTAAATTAAATATGCATAAAATAAAGCATAGTATAGTTTGATCATGGCAGATGTATTTACAAAGTATGAAACATTTTTTATAATCAATACACTTTTCAATAATTTATTTTTAAGATAACCTAAATGACATTTCCAATTTAAACAAGTATCCAGATTTATTCCAAGAAAATATGTAGAAGTTAGCTGAGATAAAAGTGTATAATCTATACATATATTAAATAGTATATCATTTTTAAATACATACAATGCGTTTTATCTATATTTATGGATAATTTATTAAGTTTATACCATAGAAAAATGTCATCACATGCTGATTATAATTTATAATTGTTAGATTATTAAGTAATTTATATGTAATAATTATATTAGTATTATCAATAAATAATATGTATTTATTTTTTGGAGAACATAATATCATATAATTAATAAATATATAAAAAAGTAATTGTCCTAGAATAGAATATTGGGTATACACCATAAAAAATACACCATAAAAACTATTATATATATATATATATATATATATTTGTATACAAATATTAATTTATGATAATATATTGTGCATATTTATATAATAATAATAATTTAATTTCCTATAGTTAACTCAGCTCAGCTCAGAGAACATTATTAAGGTGGACAATTTGAGTCGTTCCAGTAGAAATGGTTTTTATTTATTACACATCCATTATTGATTACTATTATATATATATATATATATATATATATATATATATATATATATATATATATATATTAATTTCATTATGTATACAAATATGTATTCTGATATTAAAATTCATTGAATATAGATTTAATTATACATACTTTTTTAAGAATACAATTTTTATATAAATAACTGATTTATAAAGAATGTGACATGTATTAATTTGATACATTTAACATGAATAGAAATAATTAAATTATATATATTTATATTTTATAACAAATATATTTAACATTTATTCAACAGTTTCTTAAAATATACAATATATATTTGTATATATTTATATATTTGAAATTAATAATTTGTATTAAATTATTATTCTATGATACAAATGTCCTATAGTTATAATCAAGTCTTATCAAATCGATTCAGAAAACATCAACCTGGGCTAATCTATGAGATACCTAACCGGAACCATAGCTTCAAATAAAATGAAATATTGTGCAGCTATATCTATAGATCTAAAGAAAGCATTCGACTCCATCAGTCATGATCTATTAATAAATAAGTTAGAGAAGTATGGTTTCAGAGGAGTTGCTTTAAAATTATTAATATCTTTTCTTAATAATAGAAATCAATTTGTAATATTCAATAAGTCTAAATCAAAAATAAAGAATATTAAGTTTGGTGTCCCTCAAGGATCTGTCCTCGGTCCCCTATTATTTTTAATATTTATAAATGACATAGTCAATATTAAAACACAAGGCCATTTTGTTTTATTCGCTGATGACACTACTATTATATTCCGTGAAAATAATATTGATTCTATGGAAAATTCCATGAATAAAACTTTAAAAAATCTTGATATATGGCTATCATTAAATAAATTGACAATTAATTTAAGCAAAACTAACTATTTAATATTTAATAATAATAAAGCAAAATTATCTATTATATTAAATAATATTGTCATTATTCAAAAAAACTCAATAAAACTCCTTGGTGTAATTATTGATTCGAACATGAATTGGAAACTACATACTAATATGGTTAAATCTAAACTTTATTATGGATTATCAATTCTAAGAAAACTAAATAATATTGTACCCATCAATATTTTAAAACTAATATATTATTCTGTATTTCATTGCCATCTTATTTATTGTACACATATATGGGGGAATAATTATGATGTAACATCAAAACAAATAAGTATAGCTCAAAATAAAGCTATAAGAATATTATATCGTCAAAAAAATAGAACTAATGTGGATAATATCTACAAAGAACAACACATTTTAACTTTTAAAGAAATAATATTCTATAATGCCTGTAAAATTATGTTTAGGATTAAAAATTATCAAATTTCAACAACAATTATAAATTTATTTAAATTACAAGACACTACTTATAATATGCGCGATAATAACAAATTTAAAATACCTTTAGTTAATACCAATGCAAAAAAGTTTAATATAACTTATTATGGACCCATTTGCTGGAATAATCTACCGATACAAATAAAATCATACAATAGTCAAACCACACTTAACCAATTTTGTTCAAAAATTAAATATTTAATATCATGTAATCTCTAATCTATATTAAAAATTCATATCTTTTATAATATTTTGTAATATATGTACATACGTAGTATTAATATGCGCACTATTATTATTTATATTATTATTATTATTATTATTATTATTATTATTATCATTTATTATTATTATTATTATTATTATTATTATTATTATTATTATTATTATTATTATTATTATTATTATTATTATTAATATGTATATTCGATATAAATATCTTGTATTACACCATTTTTGTTATTACATTTTCTTATTTCATAATTATTATTATATATTAAATATTTAATATTTTTGTTATAAGGATATTCTTAATATAAGCTACGTATAGCTTCTGAATATCCTTCTGTATATTAATTAAATATTCAGTAAATAAATATATAACCAGATTCTCATAAAAATGGTTTGAATTTAAAATATTAAAATATTAAATTCATTAAATATGCATATATATTATATACAATGTATATTATACATATATTAGGATATTAAAATACATTTAATTATAATTTAATTATATGTATTTTTTTTATAAATAATTAATTGATAAATAATGTAAATACTTTGATGAATTTAACATGAATAGAAATAATTAAATTATATATTTACTAGCATAAATTATATATTATAATACACATGTAGTTTAATTAATAACAATTTAATTATAATATATAAATGCATTTATTTATATAAAAAAATATATTTGATAAAATTATTTCTCAAAATATAAAAAATATATATAAATTTGAATTACATTATTATTCTATGTCTATATAATGTGTGCATATATACATATATGTTATATGTAACTATAGTTATATACTAATAATGATTTAATTTTCTACAGTTAGCTCGGTTCAGAGATCATCAACCTGCATTGCAGATCCTGCAGGTGGGCTAATTCATGTTCCTTTTGTTAACATGGTTTTTACTTACTTATGCAATATTAAGATTAAAATATATTATATTTATTTAAAATATAAATATGTAATCTGATATACATTTAATTTAAATGTATATATTTAAATACTTTAATAATTAATTATAAATAAATTACTTATAATGTGAATAGGTAAATTTTATAAATTTTAAAATTTTTACATTAATAGAAATAATCAAATTATACACCTAAATAAATATATTTTAACAAATAATTTCTAAAAATGTATTATGAATATATTAAAAATTAATATTTTTACTAAATAATTATTATATTATAATAATGTTTATATAATGTTTAAACATTTATATAATAATAAATTTAATTTCCTATAGTTAATTCAAACCGATTCAGAGAAGATCAATCTGGGCTAGTCTATGATATTCTCATAAAAATGGTTTTACTTCACATATTTCACTTTCAATATTAAAATATGTTAAATTTATTAAATATAGATAGATAGATATATTTTATTGGATTCATTAATTTCGTTCTTTTTTTTTTCATTTATTATTCTTTTTCGTTTCTTTCTTCGTTTCCAAATGGCTTCAAAATAAGACCTTGATCTTTTCGGGTTGTTGCCAGTTATTTATTCATACATGGGACAGGAACAGTGATTGTTTAATCATAATAGTTAGCTATATATTTCGTATTCACATAAAAGATAATAATAAATAAATAAAATACAGTAGATAGACACAATTTGACATTAACAAAAATCAAAATCAAAATAATAATAACACAAATAATTCATACATACATATATATTTGATATAGATTTTTTATTTTATTTTTTTTTTTATTTAGTTTTTTTTAATATGTTAATTTTATTAAATTAATTTTAAATTCATTAATTTTTTAATTTATCTATAATATAATTCATCATTGATTAACATATTTTTTACTCTTTTCTTGAACAACTTTTCATTTTTTATATTTTGTATATTTGTATGTTCCAAAGTTTTGGACCTTTTATCAGTAAACTATTTATTGTTCTTGTTGATTTTGAAATTGGTATAGTATACGTTTTATTTGTTCGTAGAGTATATTTATTATTATTTTTTTTGTGTATTTTAGTTAAATTTGTTGGTAATTGATTATAATATTGTTTATGCATATATATTAGTGTATTATAATATGTTAGCTTATCTAATCTAAGTATTTTATTTGATGTGAATAATTCTTTTGTATGATCTCGAAATTTTCTTTTATTTATTATTCTTAAGGTTTTTTTTTGAATAATTGTTGTATTTAGGGTATTATTTGAGAATGTATTTCCCCAAAGTATATTTCCATAGTTTAAGTATGGTAGTAAAATACTATTATATATAATTATCAATGAATTTGTTTTAAAGAATTTGCTCAATTTTGAGATTAAAAATTGAATTTGGGAGAGTTTGTTATTTAATTTAATAATATGATTTTTAAAATCAAGTTTGCTATCAAGAATTATACCAAGATATTTATAATTATATACATTATTTATTAATGTATCATTTAATGAAATAATATTGTTTGGATATTTATTTGAGTTGAAATTTATCATTTCTGTTTTACTAATATTGAGTTTTAACTTATTATATTTATACCATTTTTCTATTTTTATTAAGGTTTTTTTAATTAAATTTGTTAGTTCTATATTATTATCTGCTGTAAAAGTTATAGCAGTATCATCTGCATATACTGTAAATTTTACATTATTATCTTCTAAATATAATGGTAGATCATTGACATATATTTTATGAAAATTATGAATAGTAAAGGGCCTAGTATGGAGCCTTGGGGTACACCGATATCATTAGTTATAATATCAGATTCTGTAATGTTAACTTTAACTAGTTGAGTTCTATTATGTAAATAGTTTTTTATCAGTTTAAGAGGAATCCCTCTAATTCCATATTTATCTAATTTGATAATTATAATAGAATGATCAATAGTATCAAAGGCTTTACTTAAATCTAAAAATAATGTATTTATTGCTTTATTTTCTTTTTTATTTTCCATTATATGGTTGTAAATATCTAGTGTAGCTTGAGTGGTATTATGTTTTTTAAGGAAACCATATTGAGTAGTATTTATTATGTTATTATTTTGTATGAATTGCATTAGTCTATTATATATTATTTTTTCTAGTATTTTCGATAGTTGACTTAAAATTGATATTGGTCTATAGTTAGATATAATATTGATATTATTTTTTTTATGAATTGGTTTAATGGAGAATAGTTTCATTTTTAAGGGAAAAGTTCCTGACGATAAACATAGATTAAAAATATGGCTTAATGGTAGGTCAATGTAATCTTTTGAAATTTTTAAAAATTTCATGTTTAGATAATCAGTGTCTAGAGAAGTCTTTGATTTATTATTTTGTATAATAGAATTTATCTCATGTGTTGATGTGGGATGAAGATATATTGATTTAGATATTGGTGTAATGTTAATTGGGTTGATGTTATTTATGGGAGAGGTGAATTGATTATTTATGGATTGACTTGTATTTATAAAATAAGAGTTAAATGCATTTGCTATTTGTTTATCATTATTGAATTTATTTTCGAATTCATCTATTATATTATTTTGGAGATTGTTTAATTTGCTGTTTATTTATGAGGTTATTTATTAAATTCCAATTTTCTTTAGTAGATATACTATTTTTTATTTTACTATCTATATATGATTGCTTTGCTTTTTTAATATTTAAGGTTAATTGATTTCTTAATTGTTTGTAGTTATATAAGTTGATTTCATTTTTATTATCTAAGTAAAATTTATATAGTTTATACTTTTTATTAATGTCTCTTTTTATTTTATTTGTTATCCAATTTTTTGAAAGAATATTTGAAGATATTTTATTTGTAAGTAGTGGGATAAATTGGTTAATTATTGATGTATATATGGTATGAAATTTGTTGTATGAGTTTTCAGCATCATTGTCTTCGAGGACCGAATCCCAATTCGTATTTTTCAGTGCATTAATAAGTCTTTTAGTATTATTTATTGTTATTTTCCTTGTTTTAATTTCATTTGAGTTATTTCGTATTTTGGTTTTTATTTTAATTATTGTATATATTGGGAGGTGGTCTGTCAAGTCTTCTAAGAGTATTCCACTATTATAAATATTTGTTGTGTTTATATTAGTGTAAATTTGATCTATAGTTGAAGTGTTACTTTTATTAAATTGGGGTCTAGTGTTTTGAAGAATTTGAGGCGTTAGTCCTAATTGATTTATTAAAATGTTTAATTGAGATGGTTTGGGATCATTTGTTATGATATTAAAATCACCCATAATTATTAAATCGTGTGAAATATATTTATGAAATTTACTATATAACATATTTATAAGATCTGCAGTTTTATTGAAAGGGCTATTATAAAGGCATGAAATTATTATTTTTTTATTTTTTTTAAGTTTAATTTCTATTGTAAGTGTTTCTAAATAATCTTTTATATTAAAAGTAAGGTCTTTTATAAGTTCATATTGAATATCTTTTATAACATATATTGAAACACCACCACCTCTACATTTATTTTGTTTCTGTCTATAGTTTGTTTGATATGTGTAGTTTGTTATATTATTATTGAAGTCATTATTACTATTTAGCCAGGTTTCAGATAAACATATAATATGAGGTTTGATTATTAAAGTATCTATAAATTCTCTTAATTTATCCAGGTTTTGAGTAAGACTTCTAATATTTATGTGTATAATTATCAGATTATTTTTATTTATTATTAATTCTTTTGTAATACTATTAAATTGTTGTGTTGTTTTGTATTGGTTTGGTATCATATTATATTTAATCATCTCGTTTTTTTAGTTCAATTATTTTAAAAGTATCATTTCTATGCCGTACTACATATTTATTATTTATTGTTGATTTATGTTTAGCCTCGATAGATAGTTTTTTGATAGTATCCAACTCAACTTTAATGTATTCTTTTGATATGCTTATATTTTTGAATTTGGAGTTTTTTAATTTGTTTGCATTTTGTATTATATTATTAATTTCTATTTCAGAGTTTAAAATAATTTTTAATGGCCTGATGACATTATCATTTTCTTGATATTTTCCTAATCTAAAATAGTTTTTTATATTATAATTTGTGTTGACTAGGTCTAAAATTTCTGTTATATTTTTTTTTTCTTCAAAATTTCTTGTTTCGTAATTAGAATCTATTGTTTGTTTAACATTATAGAGTATAATAGTTTTATTTCTTATTTCATTTAACTTTTTTTCATTTAGGGTTTTATTTATAGTCGTTGATAGATTTTTTTGAAGTGTATTATTGAGGTTAATTTTAGTGTTCTCAGCAAATGTTTTAAGATCAGATTTATCAGCTTCTTCATTTAGTTTTTTTATTATTTTTTCTTGATTTTCTATAACTATAGTCAATTTTTCATTATTTATAGTTAATCTGTCATTATTTATAGTTAATTTTTCAATTAAGCATTTGAGATCAATTTTTTCATCATTATGCTCATCTGTTACAGATATCGTTTGTTTTTTTTGACGAGCCATTTTAAGCTTTATATCAATTAAATTCTAAATATCACTAATATATATGTTGTTAAAATATATTTACTTAATTAATTTATTGAATAAATAATAAATAAGAGTTTCTCTAAATTTAAAAGATGCTTTTTATATAATATATGTCACACTAATTTATTATGAAGTACCTAGGGTTTATATTGGGTATATTATATACTGTATTTATTATATCAAATATACAAATATATAGCAATTAAATTATATTACTTCATCTTATATTACAACAAATTAAATATTATAGAAATAACATAGTATAATAATAATAATAATAAAATAATATGCAGTATTTAAATATTAAAAATACAATAGTAAAAATATCCAATATAAGTATATTTAATAAATACAATTTATATATAAATAATATAAATTTATATATATATAAATGTATTAATGCAATATATATATATGTTTTTATTTTATGATATTTAACAATACTATGAATTTCAATAAATATCTTTTATGGCTTTTTTATTGCATTTTCAATTATAATTTAAAAATAATAATAAAATACATAAAATGTATATATACCTAAATGTATTTATACAATATAATAATAATAAAGAGTTGGTAAATAAGATTAATATGATATTAATACAATATATTATTTAAATATAAATAGAGGATAACTAATCTATGAATAATAATAATCGATTAAAAGAGTAAATAAAGTAGTTGTTGTTATTAAATATGTAAACAGTAAGTGAACATTATCTTTGTGATTAATATATATTTGTTGTTGATTTTAATTTTGATAATCATACAATGTAAACAAATACTAAATAAAAAAATGAATATAATTTCAAAACCAATGTAATATATTTAAATATTAATAGATATAAATATTTGAACAATACTAATAATATAAATAACACACAAATAAATAAATACGCACCTATATTTATAATTATAATACAATTAAACGATATTTAAAATCTAATCTGTGAATAACACGTCTGTAATTTGGTTGCTATGTAAACAAAGTGAATATACAAATATATATTATTTATTTATTAGTATAAATCATATTATGTATATATATATATATATATATATATATAAATAATATGAATATAATTTAACTACATTTATATAAATATATATAATAGGTATGTAATAAAATATGTGTAATCAAATTAATTCTCAAAATGTAAAAAAAATATTTGTAAAATTAGTATAGAATAAGTATATGTTAATTTAATATTATCACATAATATATATTCATATTATTAAAATTAAATTCATATTAATATATACATTTATTGATATTTTAATATAACTATTATATTATAACTAATTAATTCTCCATTAGGTAAAAGAAAGGATTATACAGCTGTTATCAAGGATCTCAGTATAAGCTAAATGTGGAAGATAAATAAATACTATGTCTAAAAAATATATATATATATAACAATTAAAAATAAAATAAAATGTTATATAATTTAATCTTACTATGAAATCATATCTTACTATGAAGTCATCTGTTTAATTTAAACTATGATAAATATAGTTACTATATATAGTACCATGCATTATGCATGATTACACATTAAATTAAATTTGTGAATTTAAATAAATTTATAAAAAAAATTACATTTATTTTATTAATTGTATATATGAACATATGATAATCAATATAATTATATCTGAATAAATCACTCATGTATATTGTATTATATTATATATATATGAACACAGGATAATCATTATAATTATATTTTAATAAATAATTCATATTTATGTATATTTTATGTATATATTTATAAAGTATTTATGAAATATTTATAAATCAATTCATTTTATATATGTGGCTGTATTTTTTATTACATACAAATAATTGTTTTTTTTTTTAATTCACTGTTAATATTGAAAGAATATATTAATTTATAATTAACTAGTTTACATAAAAAAATAATTATTAATTATATAAATTGTATGTAGACTATAGTTTACATATAGTCTAGACTATTTATATACTAGAATATATTGTAATACTATTTAATAAATTATATATGAAATTACTATTTAATAAATAAAATTATATTTTAATAAATCACTTGTTAATGTATTATTATTTATGAAAAATTTCAAAATCAATTAATTATATACTATTCCAGTATATATTAATGTATTAAAGAAATACTAGACAAATAGTTAATATATTATAATATATATATTTATAATGTAAGAACAATTTATAAAGCTATTTTTGTAATCTTATTGTTAAATTAAAAAATTATATATTAATTTAATGTATTATGAAATAACTGTATATAAATAGTTAATATAATAATGTATAACTATATGATAACTATAAAAATAAAATTACTATTAATAAATAATATATGTTATATATATATATATATATACATAAATAATTACAAATCATTAATCATCTGGTAAACAGTGTAAAATATAACATTATTATACTTTTCCATTATAAATATATGTATATAATGTGGGATAATCTATGTATAATATACAGTTTCACTAAATTCAACATATATTACTAGATTATGAGTAATTTATTATAATTTTGTTAGAATAATAATTATATTTATTATGTATTTTATGTTGTATAATATACAAACCTATCAGTTGCATTTAGATTGATTTGTATAGTTATAATTATAGTTACATGTATTTTTAAATAAAATAATAATAATTAAATATATATAATTAATAATATCTATAGAATATTTTATTATTTATAATTTCACAAATTAATTATATTTTATGAAAATAAATAATTATCTTGTATATTCATGCAGTCCTATATATTACTGAATAATCATATATATATATATATATATATATATATATATATATTATGATAAAAAGATTTAATATTTAGATAATTCCGATTACTAAATAATCAATTATATATATATATACAGTCAAGTCATGCTTAATCAGACCAACAAGGAACAAAAAAGTTTATGAGACATCTAATTATTCTTTAATCTATTTACATAGAATTAAACTAGAATCTATAAATAATTCCGAGTTAGCGGTAATTTATGTGTTTAATGTTTTAACATTAGGTTATTTAAAATAGGGACATTAATATGTTCATGATATCATATAGGTTATATACAAAACCAATAACCTATTAGATAATATTTATTATATATTTTTTACAAATGTAATTATTAAATAATTATTAATAATTATTAAACACATTTACATATATAAATATACCTAATGTAATTATAAGTATACCAAAGATTTTCCGAAGGATGCTTCGCAAAATCTTTGAGTATACCATAAATATATATATATATATATATATATATATATATATATATAAAACATACAAATAAATATATATAAATAAGATATATATATTATTATTTTATATTATATATATATATATTTTTATATTATATTATATTTATATATATATATATATAAGATATACATTATAATTGTATCTAATATTTGCACAATCTATATAGTATAATTATTACAATTTATTAATTGTATAGTATGGAATGTATATCATCTTACACCATTCAATGGAACGACCGCAATTTGTATATTATTTAGAGAATTTAATTATGCAAATTTGTGATCGTTGATTGGTCGATTCATCGCCCAAAACCCCCTCATGATATCGACCAAAATACCCTCATAGCATATAGTATTGTTATGTTATCTTTATTCAATTATATAATTAATATTTTTAATTAATTTTTAATTCATTTTATGTAGAATATTGAGTAGTTTAATATTATAAAAAAAATATCATAAAAATGTTATTAATTGTGTTGTAATTTACCATTAACTCTCCGCTATTTATTACAATAATATAGCAGAAAATGCACTTTTTACATAATCGATAATATTATTCAATATATATAATTTTTCTTCAATTTTTCTTAAAATATTAGGTGACATTAATATTATACACAGTTCGTTAATGTAAAATATTTTCATATCTATTACCGTTGTGGTTATATTGCCATCGACCAAAACCCCCGCATCGCCCAAAACCCCCTCACGTCCCCTATTACGAATATAATATGATGGATGTTAAATTATATATTATAATAGATTTTTTTAAGAAGTAATTTGAACTCTAATATAATTAATGATACAATGAAATTAATGAGATACAATGAAAATTAACCATATCAATTAGGGTAAATATTAATTTATATAATATAAACTACACGTGTTATTACTTCATATATTATAAAGAACACTTATCATCAAATATGATGCACGATAATCTTGCAATTTTATGTATATATATTACGCATATTTATAAATAAAATTATAAATTATAATAGATGTTATTAATAAGGTGAATATAGACAATATGAATTAGATTAAGAATTTATTTAAAAAATATTAGTGACTTCGTGCGAAGTGATTGTATGGGGATTTATATCGTGCGGATTGGTTATCTCGTGCGAAGTGTGATAATATATATTAATATTAATACTTATTTATATATAGTAGAATTTATACTACGCACGAAATAACTTCTCACGAGATCACTGTTTACCAATTTAATTACTAATAAATATAATGATACTCATTGAAAAATTACCTTATAGATAGGTGTAAAATATAAATTTACATAATCTAATCTAAACGTGTTATTATTTTATAAATTCTAAATAAAGCATATAATTTAATATGACGCACGATAATCTTGCAAGTTGGTATATATATCAAAAATATTTATAACGACAGTAACATTATAAATTATAATATATTTTAGTAATAAGTGAAGTCTATAAAATATGAAATTAATTAAAAAATAATGAATACACTAGATATAAATTATATTAATGTGTTCAACTAAAATGTATTAAACTAATAAATAAACTTATTATTAAAAGTAAAAAACTATGAATTAATAATTATAGAATATAATTATTATTATGAAATGGCGATATTGAATATAATATACTCAAATTATAATTAGATAAGTTACAATCTATAAACTTATAATCTAGTCAAGTAATATATATATATATATATATATATATATTATATAAATAATTTTATTTATGGATTATAATTTCTTTCAATTAATATATTTATGTATTTAATTAATAATCTAACTCGTTTTCAACATTAATAACTCAATATTATAATTTATTCATAGTGTTTTTATAATATAGGTAGACGTATTAGACGTACATTATAAATGGGACCCGTTATTTATTATAAATTGTACGAGTATCGTAATGATACAGTCATATTCAATATGTGACTATTTGATAAGATATGTATATTCATGAATATATACCTGTAAAATATAGTTATACATATTAAATTTTAAATTACAATTTGTAATCAAAAGTTGAGAAGTATTTCGAGCACTAGTTAAAATAAATATTATCTAAAACTAAAATAATTTGAAAATATCAAACTTATTTTAAATATATGAGAAATATCATATAATTACCGTAACATAGAATTATTATATTTTAGTGAAATATTATGTAATATTAATCATATCATTTTGGTAATTTAATATTTAAATACGTCTATTATATAACATTTTAAATAATTATCAAGTAAATATGTCCGTATTATTATTAAATTAGGGATGTCACTATTCAAATTTTCATCACCTAGCAACAGATTGAAAACACTAGAATTTTACGATTTAATTTCATAATTTTCTTTCCCAAATTACCTTAATAATATGCAAAACTATATACTTATACACTTAATATTCATAAATATAGTTTACATTATTAATATAAGCTTTTATATTCGTTTTATATAATATATTTAAAATATTATTTTAATTGGTCGGCGATAATTGGGTATGAACCAAAATATCAGGATTGCCCAAAATATTATATGACACCGCCACAGTAGATTATATTTTTAATATTATTGCAAAATTATATTACTTCTTTATTGAACTTATATTATTCAATATATTACGTACTTTATTATATTTTATTAAACATATTATACTGTTAAATATGTCTAAGAATATGATATACAAGAAGTCCATCTACAGGTTATAAATTAAATAATTAACAAACCATAATAATTTCAATTAATAAATTATAATAAGTTTAATTTTAATTAATTAAATAATTTTTATATTAATATAATACATTATATATAAGTATAATTATTATTATATATTAGTGTCTGACACTAATATATAATAATATATAAAAAATTATATAATCTATAGATTTTAGAAGATCTATAGAATAGATATATTTTCTATGGATTAGAGAATCTATATATAGATTATATACTTTTTTAATATAACAGATAACAGTGTCTGAGATATCTTAATAGGAAATACTTATGGTTAATTATTAACTTAATATGTATATATTTCTATATATATATATATAGATTAACTTTAGATATTTACTTTTAGATATACATTTATAATTAAAATATAATCTGTAAACCTGAATTAATATTGTGTGAATAAAAATTAATATCGATATTATGATCATAATAATAATAATACTCAGAGTTGGCTTAAAAGCCTAGATGAATGAAAAAGCAAAAGCTTGTCTGGTCATTCACCTATTTACGAAATTACGAGAAGTATATTAGTAAACGATAATATATAAATAAAATATATATATAAAAATATATAAAAATATAATATTTTATTAAAAATGTATTACATAAAGTGTATATAATATAAAATATTACAAACAATCAATCTATAATACTATTAAATTAAATATAAATTAAATAAACATAATTTTTTTTTAATTAAACAAAATTTAAAAAAATGTAAAACAATACTAGATATAAGGCTGCTATTAAGTACAACAAATGATAATACCATTGCCACCGAGTATACCCAGGATGCGTAGAACATCAACTTTCAGGTAAGGGTGCTCCAAATCCTATATCATTAGGGATTACACCATTGCCAGAGGTGTACACGCTGATATCCTTATTCCCCGATGCATACTATACATCCCTAATACACCCAATGACTCAAGCATATCCAATCATGTACCCAAACACACCCATACATACTAATATATACTAATATATGATAAAACAAAAAAACAAAAATTATACATTATATTGATAAATATAAAAATTATATAAATTAAATTAGAAATTAAAATAAAAGAAAATAATTAATAGTACACTACAATAATTTTAAAATAATATTAAATAATATTTCTCGTAATCTCTCTCATCATGTATAAAACATAAATATAAATTGTAAAATACTAGATAACTTATAATAACAAATAATAAGTAACATAATGCATAACTGTAATATATCCTACATATATATATATATATAATATTATATAAATTAATATATAATATACATGGAATACAAATAAATCATATATATATAGAAAACATATAATATATAGAATAAATCAAGAAAAATATTACCATAATAAAAAAATAATAAAAGAAACATTTTTTTTAAATCAAAAAAAAAAAATAGATTATATATTTTTCAGTAGAAATATTATAATGCATGCCACCTAAAAAAGCGAATATTATTTAATTATAAAAAATGTAATTAAAAGAAATATTAAAATGTTATAAATAAAATGATATCTTTAGTTATAGTTGTATAAAAGTAAAAGTAAAAGTTCATAATATGTAATGTAAAAATATATGTGTAATTATATAAAATATATATCATTAGTCAATTAGATGAAAATGATAATAAAGTAGAATAAAAGTAAGTTTATATACAAAATATAATATAATAATTTTTTAATTTGTAAAATTTAACATTAGTCAATAAAATAAAATTGTTAATAAAAGTATATCATTTGTCTTTATATAAACTTATTAAATATTTTTTATAATTTTTATTAAATTTATTTGGATAATTATCGTATTTCAGATTTATGTTTAGGTTATTCCATAATTTTGGTCCAACATTAGTCAAACAAAAGGCTTTTCGATCTGTTCTGACTTTTATTCTATAAAATAGATTTTTATTATAAGTTTTTATTTTATATAATTTCTGTAAATTTATAGGCAACATTTTATTATTTGCCCTGTTCATAAATTTAGCTGTATTAAATTTCACAATATCACTAAATTTTAAAATGTTGAATGTTGAATGCAATTTATTATAATTATAACTATTATACTGTGTACCTAATATGCATTTTAACGCTCGTTTTTGTATAATAGTTATTTTTAATAAACTAGACACAAAAGTATTTCCCCATATATGAACACAATAATTTATGTGTGAATAAAAAAAAGAATTATATAGTAAAATTAATGTTTTTATATCGAATTTATGTTTTACTTTATTTAACATAACGATTGCTCTACAAAGTGTTGTTGCTACATAATTTATTTGTTTTTTCCAATTAAGCTTGTCGTCAATATATACACCTAAAAATTGTATATCAGTTACTTGTTTTAATTTAATATTATTAATATATAAATTTAACTTTATATTTTCATTTTTATTTCTGATATTAAAAAGTAAGACATTAGTTTTATTGATATTTATAGATAATTTATTTATATTAAGCCATTTAAATAATTTATTTATATCTGTTTGCATTTTATCTTTAAGATTTAAAATTGTTTTATCATAAAATATTAAGTTAGTATCATCTGCGAATAAAATAGGTTTAAAATTATTTGAAATTTTCGGTAAGTCATTAATATATAAAATAAATAAAAGTGGTCCAAGAACAGATCCTTGTGGAACTCCACATGTAATATTATTATAATTTGAATTTTGACTATTTTGGGATACATATTGTTCCCTTTCAGATAAATAACTTTTTATTAAATTAAAAGCTGTACCTTTAATCCCATATATAAAAAGTTTATTTAACAATATGGTATGATCTAGTGTATCGAATGCTTTTCGTAGATCGATTGAAATAATTGCACATTTTTGTAATGATTCCAATTTATCACTTATGATCTCAATTGTTTCAGAAATAGCATCTGCTGTTGACATATTATTTCTGAAACCATATTGGCACTCATTAAATATATTGTGTTTATTAATGAAATTCAAAATTCGATTTTTTATCAATCTTTCTAATATCTTAGATAATTGTGGGAGTAACGATATAGGTCTATAGTTCTCTGGTTTTTTTCTATCTCCTGATTTATATAGTGGTATTATTTTAGATTTTTTTAATATATTCGGAAAATATCCATCTGATAAAGATCGGTTAAATAAATGAGTAATAATAGGACAAATTTCTATACTTATATTTTTTATAATATACATATTAATGTCATTGAAATCAGTACTATATTTTATTTTTGTATTTGATATTTCTTTTTGTATTTCAGTTAAAGTCGTAGGTAATAAAAACAATGATTCTTTAGTATTTTCATTCATTGTTGAATATATAGATTCATTACTAGGTTCATTAATTATTTGTTTAGCCAAATTCGGTCCAATACTACTAAAATAGTCGTTAAATTCTATGGAAGTTGGATTATGTAATGAATTAATTTCTTTTTTGTTTGTATTTATAACTTTATTTATAATAGCCCATGTATTTTTTATGTTATTATGATTTTTGTTAATTTTGAAGAATAATACAAATATTCATATTTTCGTAATAAAGTTGTCAATATATTTTTATATTTTTTTATAATAAATATATTTTTCTGTAATTTTGTTTTTTTAAATATTTCTATACAATTTATTTTTTTTATTTATGCATTTTATTAGACTAGAATAAATCCATGGTTTTTTAATTTTTTTATTATCTTTTATTTGTATAATAGGACATTTATCATTATACAATCTTATTAAATCAACATTAAATTTATTAAATATATAATCTATAGTATTATCTGTATAAATATAATCCCAGTTATGTTTGATTATACTATCTTTTAAATTATTTATTGTTGTATCATTAATTTGTCTAAT
This sequence comes from Osedax fenrisi, assembly GCA_964019155.1. Classification (NCBI taxonomy): domain Eukaryota; kingdom Metazoa; phylum Annelida; class Polychaeta; order Sabellida; family Siboglinidae; genus Osedax; species Osedax fenrisi. The sequence goes on from OZ025239.1 coordinate 26,876,041, forward strand.
ATATTTATATTTCAATTTGTTTTTTTTATAATTTGTTGTTTCACATTCATATACAACATATATAGGAAGGTGATCACTTACATCGCTGATTATAATATCGTTGACTATAGGTTTGTAATTACAATTACAATATATATTATCAATTGATGAGTTAATATGTATTCCATATCTTGTTGATTTTGTAATTAATGGATAACAACCTAAACTGTAAATGTTATCTAAAAAATATTTAATTTTATTATTATTTATTAAAATATTAATATTAAAATCTCCCACCAAAAAAAGGTCCATCTTAGCCGAAAAGTAATTAAAATGTGTATAAATAAAATCACTAAAATCTATTATATCAGCTTTAGGCGATTTGTATATACCACTAATTAAAATGTTTTTATTATTAATATTTAAAGAAATAGTAAGCATATCCACAAATTCATGTTTTGATATGCATAAATTATCAATAGTATTATAATTTAAATGGTTTTGTATAAAGATAGAAACGCCACCACCTGCATTGTTATTATATGTGTTATTTATAAAGTTATTACGTGTTATATGGCATGCATTATAATTTTCAATTTGATATCAATCTTTATTGTATTCTTGTAACCAAGTTTCGCTTATCACAATTATGTTGAATTTAATTTCTATGGAATCTAATAACATTATTATTTCATCAAAATTGTGTACGAAACTTCGTGCATTTAAATGAAATATTGATAGGCCGTGATTAGATTCATGTTTTATTGATTTACATTCAACATAATTGCATTCTATTTGTATATTTTTATTTAAATATTCATCGGACATATATTCATAATTAGTAGGTGTTTCATTATTATTATATAATTCATTATTACTGTCATAATCAGGGCCGGCTTAAGGGGGGGGGGGCAAATCGGGCAATTGCCCGGGGCCCCAAATTTTGGGGGGCCCATGAATTATTTTTTTTTAACTTTTTATATGAAAAAAAAAATGTTCTTAACTATTTTTCTTATATATTATTAATTCTAATTAAAAAAATAAAAATAATATAATAAATTAATTAAATATGAGTCATTTAGGCCGATTTGAAGAGTTAATTTTACAAAAATTTCTAAATTGACACGAAGATATGGTGGAAACAGGTACATGAAGATTTTGGAGCACATGCTAATAGTGATAACATAGATCTTCTCACACATCTCTGATTGTTAGATAAAATAGTATGAAACGGATTGATAAATAATTGTTTGATAAACTAGAAGGTGATAAATGATAAACGTATTAAGGGATTATTAACCATATTATTAACCATATTAACAATTTATAATTCTATAATTAGTTTACAAAACAAAAAGTATACTTTTTTTTATTAAAATTAAATATGATGTATATATTGAGATATATTTTAACTATGATTTCTGATATTTGTAAAGGATTATATTGATTATAAATTACGAAAAAACGATATTCTATATAGATTTATAATTGTTATAGTAATTAAAAAAATAGATATTTTCAAAATAATTAATTTTCTCTATCTTATGCTCGTATTAATAAAATGTGTATATTCTCATAGTGTATATATTATTATAGTTGTATTAGTACACATAATATATATATATATATATATATATAGTAGTTTTAATTTAAATAGGATTATTCTGCTTTAGGTTATTCCTATAGTATTTTTAATAATGTCTATTGATGAAAGGGAATTATGTACATAAAATGATTATCTTTTTCAACATACTATTATTACAGAAATATATAATATTTATTGAAACAGATATTATTTATAAATATATATATAACATAAATATAATACTAAAGGCATTTTTGCAATTATCCACCTATTAGGCTACTTACAAATGAATGTTTAGATTGACATCACCCTCATCTACCTATTTACAAATAAATACACACAATGGATATATTATTATTGGAGAATAGGTGATAAGTTATCACTGATAACTACATAATTGAAGAAATTCAAAATATTATATTATATATCAGTGTATTCAATTACAGATATATCACATGTAGGTAGGTAACAATTATCGTTATTTATATCAAGTTAGGTACTATTATTATATAGGTATTTATTGATTTACGACGTACGATTGTACGTTGAGATTCATTATCACTGATAATTTATCACATCGGTCAATATTTAGCTATCGATCTATTAGCATTTTTTAAATAATAATATAATTATAATAGATTATAGAGCTCAAAGTTATGAAAATGCCAGCAATATGTCTGGAAGATTCAATCACATGAAATATATTATAATATACCATAGTCCATTGTCAATATGGATCCACATATCTACACTGTTTATTCCTTAAATCTGGTTGGGCAAAATGCCGTTAAATCTTCGACAAGTGTAGCAATATTCTTTGCCTTCATCCCAAATCAATATAATTTATTTAGCCAAACTATATAAAGAATATGTTAACATCTAGATTAAAGAAGAATATAATATTTTTTATTAAAAGCATTATCGAATATAAAATGGTGATCGCAAGCAGATTCTGTTATTGCACTCTCTTGTGGACTTCTTATAATTACATAATTTATATCTGATATTATATATGTTAAAATATAACATAATCTATTACATTACTAGAGTCAACGTATTTATTCAATAAAATGCAAGAATGTGAGACTTCAATATCATGAAAACCGTTGAACTAATTACGTTGTAGTATAAAGTCGATCAGAAAAGTATTGCAATTAGGTTACATTGAGATAATAGCGGTAATACAAATATTTATGCACTCTAAAATCAGTGGTTCCAACCTATGGGTCATGACCCATAATTGGGTCATTGAGTATTTTGTGTAGGTAATGAGCCAATTTCTAAAAAATAATATAAATGCTTTTATATGCAAATTGGATTTATGGACGAAAAAAATTTAAGATGGAAATATATATTTAAATATATGTATATTAATGTTTATATGATTATTTTATGATTAAAGTATAATAATAACAAAATAAAATTGTTCATTGGGTCATGGTATATTTTTTAATTAAGAATTATAAAAAAAAGGGTCACGGTGAAAAAAGGTTGGGAACCACTGCTCTAAATATATATGCGAGAAAAGAAATTATTATGAGGAGTTGATTAAAGTATACAAACAAATTACAAAATAATTAGTATAATGATAACATATGATAAAATTGAAGAGTTATAAATATTAGTTTTTGCTAAAATGGCCCATTTAATATGTTATTCAATTATTATGGGGCCCATACGTTTTTTTTACCCGGGGCCCATATTATGCTTAAGCCGGCCTTGGTCATAATAGTTATTATTATTGTAAACCATAATATAAAATATAAATTAATGTAATTAAAAAAGATTAAGTATATATATATAAATAAATAAGTAACGTAAATAATAAGAACAATAAAAACAAGAATATAAATATAATACAAAATTTAATAAAACTACAATATAGAATTAAAATCACTTAAATTTAAAAAATTTTCCTTTTCAGAAGATTCTGTTTTTTTAATAAACGTTATGCCATTAACTGTCCAACAATACTTTATTTTTGAATCTTTTAGTAGATTCCTTGCTTTGTAAAATATTTCAGAATTATATTTGGTTAAATGATCATTTATAATGATATATATATTAGTATCTTTTAATTTTTTTATATTTTTAAAAATTTTACTTTTTGTTTCATGAAAATGAAATTTTACAATTGTTTTATAAATGTCCTTATTTTTATTAGGTAACTCGTGAATTGCTACAACATCATATGGGTCAATATCAATATTCAATTGATTTTTTACAAAATTTATAAATTCTGATTTTTTATTCTCAGATTTATTTAAAAAATCTGTTAAAGTTAAAATCTGAAGATGAAATAATAATGTTTGTTTTTTTTGAGTATTTCTCAATCTCATTTAACTTATTTTCTAAATAAAAAATTTGTTGATCTCTAATTTCAACTGACGATGTTAGATTATCGATTTTATCAACTAGAATATTAACTGTCGCAGTTAATTCATTAATTGGAATTTTTAAATCGATTATATCTTGTTTTTGTGTCATGATATAGGAAATAATATTTTATATAGCAATGTAATTTAACATAAAATATTGCACATTTATATAGGATATACTATTTTATATATAACGATACTAAGTTAATGAAGATCAAAATCAGTCAAGCAAATCAACAGCAAATTCAATGCCAATAGAATTAAAATTAATACATTTATAAATGTTTAAATACACGTCCGTTCAGTTCGAATGCAAAGTATAACTGATATATATATATATATATATATATATATATATATATATATATATATATATATATATATATATATATATATATATATATCATTATTAAAAATAATTTTTAAATTATTGAATGCATTTTAAATATTTAATTTCATTTAATTACAATTAAGTTAATTTCAAGTTTTTAAAATTTATATTGTAAGTAATAAAGTTAATGAATAAAAATGTTTATGGTATGTTTACATATGTAATTAAAAAATATTTATTATAAAATTGAATCATGCTATAATCATATTATTTATATAACAGATAGGTAATTTTTAAAGTATGGGATACATTTTAAATAATTCATTAATTTCATTGACATTATATTTCTATTATAAGTCTAGATTAATAATTAAATATTATTTATTATTATTGAATTAGAATCATATTAATACATAATATAATATATTAAATTATTGGTTACATTTTAAGAAGTTTCAGTTGTTTCAGAAGTTTCAGTTTAACCTAACTTTACCCTAACTTTACCCTAACATTAACTTAACGTTACCTTAACTTTACCCGAACATTGACATAACTTTACCCTAACTCTACCCTAACGCTAACCTAACATTAACCTAACTTTACCCTAACTTTACCCGAACATTGACATAACTTTACCCTAACTTTACCCTAACATTACCCTAACATTACCCTAACATTAACTTAACGTTACCCTAACTTAACCCTAACTTTACCCGAACATTGACGTAACTTTACCCTAACTTTACCCGAACATTGACATAACTTTACCCTAACTCTACCCTAACGCTAACCTAACATTAACCTAACTTTACCATAACTTTACCTTAACATTACTCTAACATTAACCTAACGTTACCCTAACTTTACCCTAACGTTACTCTAACATTAACCTAACGTTACCCTAACTTTACCCTAACTTTACCCTAACTTTACCCTAACTTTACCCGAACATTGACGTAACTTTACCCTAACTTTACCCGAACATTGACATAACTTTACCCTAACTCTACCCTAACGCTAACCTAACATTAACCTAACTTTACCCTAACTTTACCCGAACATTGACATAACTTTACCCTAACTTTACCCTAACATTACCCTAACATTAACTTAACGTTACCCTAACTTAACCAGAACATTGACATAACTTTACCCTAGCTTTACCCTAACTTTACCCTAACATTAACCTAACGTTACCCTAACTTTACCCTAACTTTACCCTAACATTAACCTCACTTTACCCGAACATTGACGTAACTTTACCCTAACTTTACCCGAACATTGACATAACTTTACCCTAACTCTACCCTAACGCTCACCTAACATTAACCTAACTTTACCATAACTTTACCTTAACATTACTCTAACATTAACCTAACGTTACCCTAACTTTACCCTAACGTTACTCTAACATTAACCTAACGTTACCCTAACTTTACCCTAACTTTACCTTAACATTAACCTAACTTTACCCTAACTTTACCCTAACTTTACCCTAACTTTACCCTAACTTTACCCGAACATTGACATAACTTTACCCTAACTCTACCCTAACGTTACTCTAACATTACCTAACTTTACCCTAACTTTCCCTAACATTAACCTAATTTTACCCTAACATTAACCTAACATTAAACTATTATTAATATAAGTTTAACCTAATTTTACCCTAACTTTACCCTAATTTTACCCTAACATTAACCTCACTTTACCCTAACTTTATCCTAACGTTACCTTAACATTAACATAACTTTACCCTAACTTTACCCTAAATTTACCCTAACTTTCCCTAACATTAACCTAAATTTACCTTAACATTCCCTAACATTAACCTAACTTTAACCAAACTTTACCCTAGCAATAATATAACTTTAGCCTAATTTTACCCTAATATTAATATAACGTTACCCTAACTCTACCCTAACTTTACCCGAATATTGACCTAATGTTAACCTAACATTAACATAAATTCACCCTAACATGACCTTAACATTAAACTAACTTTACCCTAACTTTACCCTAACGTGACCCTAACATTAACCTAACGTTACCCTAACTTTACCCGAACATTGACCTAACTTTACCCTAACTTTACCCTAACTTTACACGAACATTGACGTAACTTTACCCTAACTTTACCCGAACATTGACCTAACTTTACCCTAACTTTACCCTAACTTTACCTTAACGTTACCCTAACTTTACCCTAACTTTACCCGAAAATTGACGTAACTTTACCCTAACTTTACCCGAACATTGACATAACTTTACCCTAACTCTACCCTAACGCTAACCTAACATTAAACTAACTTCACTCTAACTTTACCTTAACATTACTCTAACATTAACCTAACGTTACCCTAACTTTACCCTAACTTTACCCGAACATTGACGTAACTTTACCCTAACTTTACCCGAACATTGACCTAACTTTACCCTAACTTTACCCTAACTTTACCCGAACATTGACGTAACTTTACCCTAACTTTACCCGAACATTGACATAACTTTACCCTAACTCTACCCTAACGCTAACCTAACGTTACTCTAACATTAACCTAACGTTACCCTAACTTTACCCTAACTTTACCCTAACATTACCCTAAGATTACCCAAACATTAAACTATTATTAATATAAGTTTAACCTAATTTTACCCTAACTTTACCCTAATTTTACTCTAACATTAACCTCACTTTACCCTAACTTTATCCTAACGTATCCTTAACTCATTATTAAAAATAATTTTTAAATTATTGAATGCATTTTAAATATTTAATTTCATTTAATTACAATTAAGTTAATTTCAAGTTTTTAAAATTTATATTGTAAGTAATAAAGTTAATGAATAAAAATGTTTATGGTATGTTTACATATGTAATTAAAAAATATTTATTATAAAATTGAATCATGCTATAATCATATTATTTATATAACAGATAGGTAATTTTTAAAGTATGGGATACATTTTAAATAATTCATTAATTTCATTGACATTATATTTCTATTATAAGTCTAGATTAATAATTAAATATTATTTATTATTATTGAATTAGAATCATATTAATACATAATATAATATATTAAATTATTGGTTACATTTTAAGAAGTTTCAGTTGTTTCAGAAGTTTCAGTTTAACCTAACTTTACCCTAACTTTACCCTAACATTAACTTAACGTTACCTTAACTTTACCCGAACATTGACATAACTTTACCCTAACTCTACCCTAACGCTAACCTAACATTAACCTAACTTTACCCTAACTTTACCCGAACATTGACATAACTTTACCCTAACTTTACCCTAACATTACCCTAACATTACCCTAACATTAACTTAACGTTACCCTAACTTAACCCTAACTTTACCCGAACATTGACGTAACTTTACCCTAACTTTACCCGAACATTGACATAACTTTACCCTAACTCTACCCTAACGCTAACCTAACATTAACCTAACTTTACCATAACTTTACCTTAACATTACTCTAACATTAACCTAACGTTACCCTAACTTTACCCTAACGTTACTCTAACATTAACCTAACGTTACCCTAACTTTACCCTAACTTTACCCTAACTTTACCCTAACTTTACCCGAACATTGACGTAACTTTACCCTAACTTTACCCGAACATTGACATAACTTTACCCTAACTCTACCCTAACGCTAACCTAACATTAACCTAACTTTACCCTAACTTTACCCGAACATTGACATAACTTTACCCTAACTTTACCCTAACATTACCCTAACATTAACTTAACGTTACCCTAACTTAACCAGAACATTGACATAACTTTACCCTAGCTCTACCCTAACTTTACCCTAACATTAACCTAACGTTACCCTAACTTTACCCTAACTTTACCCTAACATTAACCTCACTTTACCCGAACATTGACGTAACTTTACCCTAACTTTACCCGAACATTGACATAACTTTACCCTAACTCTACCCTAACGCTCACCTAACATTAACCTAACTTTACCATAACTTTACCTTAACATTACTCTAACATTAACCTAACGTTACCCTAACTTTACCCTAACGTTACTCTAACATTAACCTAACGTTACCCTAACTTTACCCTAACTTTACCTTAACATTAACCTAACTTTACCCTAACTTTACCCTAACTTTACCCTAACTTTACCCTAACTTTACCCGAACATTGACATAACTTTACCCTAACTCTACCCTAACGTTACTCTAACATTACCTAACTTTACCCTAACTTTCCCTAACATTAACCTAATTTTACCCTAACATTAACCTAACATTAAACTATTATTAATATAAGTTTAACCTAATTTTACCCTAACTTTACCCTAATTTTACCCTAACATTAACCTCACTTTACCCTAACTTTATCCTAACGTTACCTTAACATTAACATAACTTTACCCTAACTTTACCCTAAATTTACCCTAACTTTCCCTAACATTAACCTAAATTTACCTTAACATTCCCTAACATTAACCTAACTTTAACCAAACTTTACCCTAGCAATAATATAACTTTAGCCTAATTTTACCCTAATATTAATATAACGTTACCCTAACTCTACCCTAACTTTACCCGAATATTGACCTAATGTTAACCTAACATTAACATAAATTCACCCTAACATGACCTTAACATTAAACTAACTTTACCCTAACTTTACCCTAACGTGACCCTAACATTAACCTAACGTTACCCTAACTTTACCCGAACATTGACCTAACTTTACCCTAACTTTACCCTAACTTTACACGAACATTGACGTAACTTTACCCTAACTTTACCCGAACATTGACCTAACTTTACCCTAACTTTACCCTAACTTTACCTTAACGTTACCCTAACTTTACCCTAACTTTACCCGAAAATTGACGTAACTTTACCCTAACTTTACCCGAACATTGACATAACTTTACCCTAACTCTACCCTAACGCTAACCTAACATTAAACTAACTTCACTCTAACTTTACCTTAACATTACTCTAACATTAACCTAACGTTACCCTAACTTTACCCTAACTTTACCCGAACATTGACGTAACTTTACCCTAACTTTACCCGAACATTGACCTAACTTTACCCTAACTTTACCCTAACTTTACCCGAACATTGACGTAACTTTACCCTAACTTTACCCGAACATTGACATAACTTTACCCTAACTCTACCCTAACGCTAACCTAACGTTACTCTAACATTAACCTAACGTTACCCTAACTTTACCCTAACTTTACCCTAACATTACCCTAAGATTACCCAAACATTAAACTATTATTAATATAAGTTTAACCTAATTTTACCCTAACTTTACCCTAATTTTACTCTAACATTAACCTCACTTTACCCTAACTTTATCCTAACGTATCCTTAACATTAACATAACTTTACCCGAACATTGACATAACTTTACCCTAACATTACCCTAACATTAACTTAACGTTACCGTAACTTTACCAGAACATTGACATAACTTTACCCTAGCTTTACCCTAACTTTACCCTAACATTAACCTAACGTTACCCTAACATTAACTTAACGTTAACATAACTTTACCCTAACTTTACCCGAACATTGACGTAACTTTACTCTACCTTTACCCGAACATTGACATAACTTTACCCTAACTCTACCCTAACGCTAACCTAACATTAACCTAACTTTACCCTAACTTTACCCGAACATTGACATAACTTTACCCTAACATTAACTTAACGTTACCCTAACTTAACCAGAACATTGACATAACTTTACCCTAGCTTTACCCTAACTTTACCCTAACATTAACCTAACGTTACCCTAACTTTACCCTAACTTTACCCTAACTTTACCCTAACTTTACCCGAACATTGACGTAACTTTACCCTAACTTTACCCGAACATTGACATAACTTTACCCTAACTCTACCCTAACGCTCACCTAACATTAACCTAACTTTACCATAACTTTACCTTAACATTACTCTAACATTAACCTAACGTTACCCTAACTTTACCCTAACGTTACTCTAACATTAACCTAACGTTACCCTAACTTTACCCTAACTTTACCTTAACATTAACCTAACTTTACCCTAACTTTACCCTAACGTTACCCTAACTTTACCCTAACTTTACCCGAACATTGACATAACTTTACCCTAACTCTACCCTAACGTTACTCTAACATTAACCTAACTTTACCCTAACTTTCCCTAACATTAACCTAATTTTACCCTAACATTAACCTAACATTAAACTATTATTAATATAAGTTTAACCTAATTTTACCCTAACTTTACCCTAATTTTACCCTAACATTAACCTCACTTTACCCTAACTTTATCCTAACGTTACCTTAACATTAACATAACTTTACCCTAACTTTACCCTAAATTTACCCTAACTTTCCCTAACATTAACCTAAATTTACCCTAACTTTACCCTAACATTAACCTAACGTTAACCTAGCTTTACCCTAACATTACCCGAACATTGACATAAATTTACCCTAACTTTACCCTAACTTTACCCGAACATTGACGTAACTTTACCCTAACTTTACCCGAACATTGACCTAACTTTACCCTAACTTTACCCTAACTTTACCCTAACTTTACCCTAACGTTACCCTAACTTTACCCTAACTTTACCCGAACATTGACATAACTTTACCCTAACTCTACCCTAACGCTAACCTAACATTAACCTAACTTCACTCTAACTTTACTTTAACATTACCTTAACATTAACCTAACGTTACCCTAACTTTACCCTAACGTTACCCTAACTTTACCCTAACTTTACCCGAACATTGACCTAAATTTAACCTAACTTTACCCTAACGTTACCCTAACTTTACCCTAACTTTACCCTAACATTAACTTAACTTCACTCTAACTTTACGTTAACATTACCTTAACATTAACCTAACGTTACCCTAACTTTACCCTAACTTTACCCTAACTTTACCCTAACGTTAACCTAACGTTACCCTAACTTTACCCTAATTTTACCCTAACATTAACCTAACGTTACTCTAACTTTACCCTAACGTTACCCTAACTCTACCCTAACATTTACCTAACTTCACTCTAACTTTACCTTAACATTACTTTAACATTAACCTAACGTTACCCTAGCTTTACCATAACTTTACCCGAACATTGACATAAATGTACCCTAACTTTACCCTAACTTTACCCTAACTCTACCCTAACGCTAACCTAACATTAACCTAACTTCACTCTAACTTTACTTTAACATTACCTTAACATTAACCTAACGTTACCCTAATTTTACCCTAACGTTACCCTAACTTTACCCTAACTTTACCCGAACATTGACCTAAATTTAACCTAACTTTACCCTAACGTTACCCTAACTTTACCCTAACTTTACCCTAACATTAACTTAACTTCACTATAACTTTACCTTAACATTACCTTAACATTAACCTAACGTTACCCTAACTTTACCCTAACTTTACCCTAACTTTACCCTAACTTTACCCTAACGTTACCCTAACTTTACCCTAATTTTACCCTAACATTAACCTAACGTTACTCTAACTTTACCCTAACGTTACCCTAACTCTACCCTAACATTTACCTAACTTCACTCTAACTTTACCTTAACATTACTTTAACATTAACCTAACGTTACCCTAGCTTTACCATAACTTTACCCGAACATTGACATAACTTTACCCTAACTCTACCCTAACGCTAACCTAACATTAACCTAAATTTAACCTAACGTTACCCTAACTTTACCCTAACTTTACCCTAACTTTACCCTAACGTTAACCTAACGTTACCCTAACTTTACCCTAATTTTACCCTAACATTAACCTAACGTTACTCTAACTTTACCCTAACGTTACCCTAACTCTACCCTAACATTTACCTAACTTCACTCTAACTTTACCTTAACATTACTTTAACATTAACCTAACGTTACCCTAGCTTTACCATAACTTTACCCGAACATTGACATAACTTTACCCTAACTCTACCCTAACGCTAACCTAACATTAACCTAAATTTAACCTCACTTTACCCTAACTTTATCCTAACGTTACCTTAACATTAACATAACTTTACCCTAACTTTACCCTAAATTTACCCTAACTTTCCCTAACATTAACCTAAATTTACCCTAACTTTACCCTAACATTAACCTAACGTTAACCTAGCTTTACCCTAACATTACCCGAACATTGACATAAATTTACCCTAACTTTACCCTAACTTTACCCGAACATTGACGTAACTTTACCCTAACTTTACCCGAACATTGACCTAACTTTACCCTAACTTTACCCTAACTTTACCCTAACTTTACCCTAACGTTACCCTAACTTTACCCTAACTTTACCCGAACATTGACATAACTTTACCCTAACTCTACCCTAACGCTAACCTAACATTAACCTAACTTCACTCTAACTTTACTTTAACATTACCTTAACATTAACCTAACGTTACCCTAACTTTACCCTAACGTTACCCTAACTTTACCCTAACTTTACCCGAACATTGACCTAAATTTAACCTAACTTTACCCTAACGTTACCCTAACTTTACCCTAACTTTACCCTAACATTAACTTAACTTCACTCTAACTTTACGTTAACATTACCTTAACATTAACCTAACGTTACCCTAACTTTACCCTAACTTTACCCTAACTTTACCCTAACGTTAACCTAACGTTACCCTAACTTTACCCTAATTTTACCCTAACATTAACCTAACGTTACTCTAACTTTACCCTAACGTTACCCTAACTCTACCCTAACATTTACCTAACTTCACTCTAACTTTACCTTAACATTACTTTAACATTAACCTAACGTTACCCTAGCTTTACCATAACTTTACCCGAACATTGACATAAATGTACCCTAACTTTACCCTAACTTTACCCTAACTCTACCCTAACGCTAACCTAACATTAACCTAACTTCACTCTAACTTTACTTTAACATTACCTTAACATTAACCTAACGTTACCCTAATTTTACCCTAACGTTACCCTAACTTTACCCTAACTTTACCCGAACATTGACCTAAATTTAACCTAACTTTACCCTAACGTTACCCTAACTTTACCCTAACTTTACCCTAACATTAACTTAACTTCACTCTAACTTTACATTAACATTACCTTAACATTAACCTAACGTTACCCTAACTTTACCCTAACTTTACCCTAACTTTACCCTAACGTTAACCTAACGTTACCCTAACTTTACCCTAATTTTACCCTAACATTAACCTAACGTTACTCTAACTTTACCCTAACGTTACCCTAACTCTACCCTAACATTTACCTAACTTCACTCTAACTTTACCTTAACATTACTTTAACATTAACCTAACGTTACCCTAGCTTTACCATAACTTTACCCGAACATTGACATAACTTTACCCTAACTCTACCCTAACGCTAACCTAACATTAACCTAAATTTAACCTAACTTTACCCTAACGTTACCCTAACTTTACCCTAACTTTACCCTACCATTAACCTAACTTCACTCTAACTTTACCTTAACATTACTTTAACATTGACCTAACGCTAACCTAACATTAACCTAACTTTACCCTAACTTTACCCTAACATTAACCTAACGTTACCCTAACTTTACCCTAACTTTACCCTAACATTAACCTAACGTTAACCTAGCTTTACCCTAACATTACCCGAACATTGACATAACTTTACCCTAACTTTACCCTAACTTTACCCTAACGTTACCCTAACTTTACCCTAACTTTACCCGAACATTGACATAACTTTACCCTAACTCTACCCTAACGTTAACCTAACATTAACCTAAATTTAACCTAACTTTACCCTAACGTTACCCTAACTTTACCCTAACTTTACCCTACCATTAACCTAACTTCACTCTAACTTTACCTTAACATTACTTTAACATTGACCTAACGCTAACCTAACATTAACCTAACGTTACCCTAACTTTACCCTAACTTTACCCTAACATTAACCTAACGTTAACCTAGCTTTACCCTAACATTACCCGAACATTGACATAAATTTACCCTAACTTTACCCTAACTTTACCCGAACATTGACGTAACTTTACCCTAACTTTACCCGAACATTGACATAACTTTACCCTAACTTTACCCAAACATTGACCTAACTTTACCCTAACTTTACCCTAACGTTACCCTAACATTAACTTAACATTACCCTAACTTTACCTTAACATTACTTTAACATTAACCTAACGTTACCCTAGCTTTACCATAACTTTACCCGAACATTGACATAAATGTACCCTAACTTTACCCTAACTTTACCCTAACTCTACCCTAACGCTAACCTAACATTAACCTAACTTCACTCTAACTTTACTTTAACATTACCTTAACATTAACCTAACGTTACCCTAATTTTACCCTAACGTTACCCTAACTTTACCCTAACTTTACCCGAACATTGACCTAAATTTAACCTAACTTTACCCTAACGTTACCCTAACTTTACCCTAACTTTACCCTAACATTAACTTAACTTCACTCTAACTTTACCTTAACATTACCTTAACATTAACCTAACGTTACCCTAACTTTACCCTAACTTTACCCTAACTTTACCTTAACGTTAACCTAACGTTACCCTAACTTTACCCTAATTTTACCCTAACATTAACCTAACGTTACTCTAACTTTACCCTAACGTTACCCTAACTCTACCCTAACATTTACCTAACTTCACTCTAACTTTACCTTAACATTACTTTAACATTAACCTAACGTTACCCTAGCTTTACCATAACTTTACCCGAACATTGACATAACTTTACCCTAACTCTACCCTAACGCTAACCTAACATTAACCTAAATTTAACCTAACTTTACCCTAACGTTACCCTAACTTTACCCTAACTTTACCCTACCATTAACCTAACTTCACTCTAACTTTACCTTAACATTACTTTAATATTGACCTAACGCTAACCTAACATTAACCTAACTTTACCCTAACTTTACCCTAACATTAACCTAACGTTACCCTAACTTTACCCTAACTTTACCCTAACATTAACCTAACGTTAACCTAGCTTTACCCTAACATTACCCGAACATTGACATAACTTTACCCTAACTTTACCCTAACTTTACCCTAAAGTTACCCTAACTTTACCCTAATTTACCCGAACATTGACATAACTTTACCCTAACTCTACCCTAACGTTAACCTAACATTAACCTAAATTTAACCTAACTTTACCCTAACGTTACCCTAACTTTACCCTAACTTTACCCTACCATTAACCTAACTTCACTCTAACTTTACCTTAACATTACTTTAACATTGACCTAACGCTAACCTAACATTAACCTAACGTTACCCTAACTTTACCCTAACTTTACCCTAACATTAACCTAACGTTAACCTAGCTTTACCCTAACATTACCCGAACATTGACATAAATTTACCCTAACTTTACCCTAACTTTACCCGAACATTGACGTAACTTTACCCTAACTTTACCCGAACATTGTCGTAACTTTACCCTAACTTTACCCGAACATTGACATAACTTTACCCTAACTTTACCCAAACATTGACCTAACTTTACCCTAACTTTACCCTAACGTTACCCTAACATTAACTTAACATTACCCTAACTTTACCCGAACATTGACCTAACTTTATCCTAACTTTACCCTAACGTTACCCTAACATTAACTAAACGTTACCCTAACTTTACCCTAACGTTACCCTAACTTTACCCTAACTTTACCCTAACTTTACCCGAACATTGACGTAACTTTACCCTAACTTTACCCGAACATTGACATAACTTTACCCTAGCTTTACCCTAACTTTACCCTAACATTAACCTAACGTTACCCTAACTTTACCCTAACGTTACCCTAACTTTACCCTAACATTGACATATCTTTACCCTAACTTTACCCAAACATTGACCTAACTTTACCCTAACTTTACCCTAACGTTACCCTAACATTAACTTAACATTACCCTAACTTTACCCGAACATTGACCTAACTTTATCCTAACTTTACCCTAACGTTACCCTAACATTGACGTAACTTTACCCTAACTTTACCCGAACATTGACATAACTTTACCCTAGCTTTACCCTAACTTTACCCTAACATTAACCTAACGTTAACCTAGCTTTACCCTAACATTACCCGAACATTGACATAAATTTACCCTAACTTTACCCTAACTTTACCCGAACATTGACGTAACTTTACCCTAACTTTACCCGAACATTGTCGTAACTTTACCCTAACTTTACCCGAACATTGACATAACATTACCCTAACTTTACCCGAACATTGACCTAACTTTATCCTAACTTTACCCTAACGTTACCCTAACATTAACTAAACGTTACCCTAACTTTACCCTAACGTTACCCTAACTTTACCCTAACTTTACCCTAACATTAACCTAACGTTAACCTAGCTTTACCCTAACATTACCCGAACATTGACATAAATTTACCCTAACTTTACCCTAACTTTACCCGAACATTGACGTAACTTTACCCGAACATTGTCGTAACTTTACCCTAACTTTACCCGAACATTGACATAACTTTACCCTAACGTTACCCTAACATTAACTTAACATTACCCTAACTTTACCCGAACATTGACCTAACTTTATCCTAACTTTACCCGAACATTGACATAACTTTACCCTAGCTTTACCCTAACTTTACCCTAACATTAACCTAACGTTACCCTAACTTTACCCTAACGTTAACTAAACGTTACCCTAACTTTACCCTAACGTTACCCTAACTTTACCCTAACTTTACCCTAACTTTACCCGAACATTGACGTAACTTTACCCTAACTTTACCCGAACATTGACATAACTTTACCCTAGCTTTACCCTAACTTTACCCTAACATTAACCTAACGTTACCCTAACTTTACCCTAACGTTACCCTAACTTTACCCTAACATTGACATATCTTTACCCTAACTTTACCCGAACATTAACCTAACTTTACCCTAACTTTACCCTAACTTTACCCTAACATTGACCTAACGCTAACCTAACATTAACCTAACTTCACTCTATCTTTACCTTAACATTACTCTAACATTAACCTAACGTTACCCTAACTTTACCCTAACTTTACCCTAATTTTACCCTAACTTTACCGAAACTTTACCAGAACATTGACATAACTTTACCCTAGTTTTACCCTAACTCTACCCTAACGCTAACCTAACATTAACCTAAATTTAACCTAACTTTACCCTAACGTTACCCTAACTTTACCCTAACTTTACCCTAACTTTACCCGAACATTGACATAACTTTACCATAACTCTACCCTAACGCTAACCTAACATTAACCTAACTTCACTCTAACTTTACCTTAACATTACTCTAACATTAACCTAACGTTACCCTAACTTTACCCTAACGTTACTCTAACATTAACCTAACATTACCCTAGCATTACCCTAACTTTCCCTAACATTAACCTAATTTTACCCTAACATTAACCTAACATTAAACTATTATTAATATAAGTTTAACCTAATTTTACCCTAACTTTACCCTAATTTTACCCTAACATTAACCTCACTTAACCCTAACTTTATCTTAACGTTACCTTAACATTAACATAACTTTACCCTAACTTTACCCTAAATTTACCCTAACTTTCCGTAACATTAACCTAAATTTACCTTAACATTCCCTAACATTAACCTAACTTTAACCAAACTTTATCCTAGCAATAATCTAACTTTAGCCTAATTTTACCCTAATATTAATATAACGTTACCCTAACTCTACCCTAACTTTACCCGAATATTGACCTAATGTTAACCTAACATTAACATAAATTCACCCTAACATGACCTTAACATTAAACTAACTTTACCCTAACTTTACCCTAACGTTACCCTAACATTAACTTAACTTTACCCTAACTTTACCCTAACGTTACCCTAACTTTACCCTAACTTTACCCGAACATTGACGTAACTTTACCCTAACTTTACCCGAACATTGACATATCTTTACCCTAACTTTACCCGAACATTGACCTAACTTTACCCTAACTTTACCCTAACTTTACCCGAACATTGACGTAACTTTACCCTAACTTTACCCGAACATTGACATAACTTTACCCTAACTCTACCCTAACGCTAACCTAACATTAACCTAACTTCACTCTAACTTTACCTTAACATTACTCTAACATTAACCTAACGTTACCCTAACTTTACCCTAACGTTACTCTAACATTAACCTAACATTACCCTAACTTTACCCTAACTTTACCCTAACATTACCCTAACATTACCCTAACATTAAACTATTATTAATATAAGTTTAAACTAATTTTACCCTAACTTTACCCTAATTTTACTCTAACATTAACCTCACTTTACTCTAACTTTATCCTAACGTATCCTTAACATTAACATAACTTTACCCGAACATTGACATAACTTTACCCTAACATTACCCTAACATTAACTTAACGTTACCCTAACTTTACCAGAATATTGACATAACTTTACCCTAGCTTTACCCTAACTTTACCCTAAAATTAACCTAACGTTACCCTAACATTAACTTAACGTTAACATAACTTTACCCTAACGTTACCCTAACTTTACCCTAACTTTACCCGAACATTGACGTAACTTTACCCTAACTTTACCCGAATATTGACATAACTTTACCCTAACTTTACCCGAACATTGCCCTAACATTACCCTATCTTTACCCTAACATTACCCTAACATTAACTTAACGTTACCCTAACTTTACCAGAACATTGACATAACTTTACCCTAACTTTACCCGAACATTAACCTAACGTTACCCTAATATTAACCTAACTTTAGCCTAACATTAAACTATTATTAAAAAAAACCACATTTATTAACAAATATTTGATTGTACAGTTACTATAACGGATAACATATCGATGGATTACAATTATATATATATAATGTATAGGTTCTACTTGAAATTAAACGGGCATTCTAAAACTATATAGATATCATATTTCGTAACATATTCGAAGTAGAATAAAACAATTTCTAATAGTATAAATTAAAATTTAATAAAAAATCAAATTTATTAACAAATATTTGATTGTACAGTTATTATAACAGATAACATATCGATAGCTATATATATAATATGATGTGTCTATATATAATTATTATAATCATATATGGTTAATAATATATTATGCTATATAATTATTATATATATATATATATATATATATATATATATATATATATATATATATATATATATGGAGTATACGCCTAACGCGTATAATACGCGTATATGTATTATATCTAAATAAGGGCGTATGAATATAAATTATATTGCAAATCATTTAAATGCATCACTAATCACTGAATGTAAAGAGCATATAACATTATATTATTCTATATACAAATAACTCAATCGAGAAAGGATAACTATATTAAAACGATTCGTTGAACGAGTGTAGTGAAGCATGACGGCGTTGGTTCATATAATATGTGTCCTCCCTATATACAGTATAAACCCACATATGTGTATACAAATATACCTACTTAGTATATTACTTAGTAGAATACTATATTATATAGTATCTACAATCCAATAATATATATCTATGTAATTGTATATATACAATTACATAGATATATATGTATGCATGTAATGCATATATATGCATTATAATAAAAATGTATACATATGTGTAATATACACAATTAGTATTACACTCATAAATTATCTTCGTATTTTATTATATGATATTTTGATTGACAGTTTAAGGTAAAGGACATTTATCATTGCTTGCGGTCTAGTTTTTAAATATATGTTGCTTCATTTTGATTGGCCGCCCTTATCGCGTATAAACCATACACATATATGGGTGCACTATAAACTGTATTTAAATTAATTATACAGTATAATAATATTAACCAGTTGGTAATTAATATTGAGGGGAGGCCGCACACCACCGTCATTTTTTTTATTTTACATGTATTACATAGGAAATTCATAGTGTTATTCAAAAGCCTACTACTCAATGGATATTGTATAAATATATGAGAAATTTTTAAATTATACTAAAGGTATATATAGCTACAATAAAATGTAATTTTTTCTAATATATTTTATAAATTATTTATATATATATGTATTTATATATTATTTATATATATTTTTTAATATGATGGCATATAAAATAGAATATATAAAAAAAATACTATTATTGAGGCATTACTATATTCTTATACATGTTATTTATATAAATCAAGAACAATTTGATTGATTATATTAATATTCAGAGAGTAGTAGGCAATTGAAGTATATATGTATTGATAATAAAATATTCTGAGTAAATTGTATTCAAAGTTTTTCAATTATAAATTCAATAATTCAATAAATAAAACACATTATTTTATATAAATATATTATAATTCAATACACAAAACACATTATTTTATATTTATTACATGTATATACATATTATGAATTCAATAGTTATTGTATATATATTATATTTTATATATAAAAACATACTATTTTGCAATTATATGGAAATAAATTAGCATATTTCAATATATATAAAAACACTCTTTTTTATAGCAGTTCTAGCTATTTTTCGTTATTAACTTTTTGACATATACTAAATAACATTCTATAAATGTATATTTTATAATAATATTTATTTTTTTTTTTTTTGATTTTATCAAATTTCAGCTATGAGGTATCCCCTTAAATAATCAATTATTTAAAAATAATTAGTTAAACAGTTAACATTATATTAATATATATACATATATTTATATTTGATATTTGCAGACTACCTTTGTGTGGAGGATACCCCCAGTCTGCCACAATTCTGGAGAGAAACACCTCAGCATCAGCATGGTAACCGCAATAAACAAAGGGTAACCACGCGATATCACATGACCTAGCGAGTATTACATAATAGTCCATGGTTGTTTACTGTGACCTCGTCTGTAGCTTTATCAGAATTAACATACCTTCTGAATGTAGACGGAACGCTACCTTCTGATGTAATACGATATAAGCAACCTATACCTTGTCTACTGGTGGTGGATTAGAATCTAACTCTAATACACCAGTCTATGGAGATTTATTTATTATCTATTATTTTGAATCTATTAATAGATTTTGAATCTATTTATAGATTTTGAATCTATGTATAGATACTCTCTATTAGAGACTGTATGTATTAGCCTTTTGCCAATGTAGATTTTTTAGAAACACTCAATAAACGTAGGCAACGCGTTCCCTACCCCCACCCACCCCACTAAATAGTCTATCCCCACCCACCCATACTAAATAGGCTAGCCCCACCCACTCGTACTAAATAGGCTATCCCCACCCGCCCCACTAAAGAGGATAGCCCCACTTGAGTAGTATACACATATGTGAATGTACAAAACATCGCAACCATCTAATGTAATAAGATATAATCTGCCTATACCCATTCACTAATACCTATATTCTAACTCTAGTATGAACATATAGTTATCTAATTGTATTTATATATATATAGTGATTATAAATGTGTAAGAGTAACTCCGTTTATAGATGTCAGAGATGTATGGAGAAGGTGTCACCACGTAGATGTCCTTCTGTGGATGTTGCCCCACCCCCTTCTGTATAGAGCTACACCAGCAGTGGTACCTCTATGTTCCGGTATCGAGAATTCCACATACTTCATTAATATCTCCGAACATTTATAGACAGGTTATTATGATCAGTTACAGGTTTCAGAGTAACTGTATCATCGCAGTATCGTTAATGTCTTATTATGGTATAGATTTGTCTCTTATACAGTTATTCAATAACTATTATTATTATTGTTAATAGTATCAATATCAGTTCGAAGTGCTTTATTATCAGTTCTAAGTTCGAAGTCAGACGTTCGATTGTAACACTAATATATATATATATATATATATATATATATATATATATTTATAATTATAATTACTATTAATATAATAATGCATCTAAAATCTAAAATAATACTTTTCTATCTATATTTTATACATAATCATCTCAGATTCAAAATATATTTTGTTAGATGTTTTTGAAACATAGTGGTATTTATACAGTATCTACAATTGTATTACATTATAAAATAGTCTAACATTGTATTTGCTATATATTAGGTATATACTTTAAAAATTGTATAAATATACATAAGTGGGAGAAAAACTATTGGGTTATATAGTATAAAAATGGACAACAAAATCTTGAAATATAAGCTTCTAAAGTATTATATTTATTGTGTGTACTAAATTATAAAAAATGGATAACTTTTGCAATTGAGTATGAAATAACACTATTTGTTTTAACTAAGTAAATAACATTTATATATATTACAATCTTTTAATTTCTAAGCTATATTAATTAGTATAAGGTATACATTATTGAAATGTACTCAATATTTAAAATATTTCACATCAGTTTTATGTTATCATAGGCGTATGTTTATAATTCATAATTGAAACAATTATTGTTGATTTTGAATGTAATATAATATATCATTTTAAAGATAAATAGATATATTTGCATATGTTTGATAATGGTGTCGATAAAATCGAGCGTAACGACACCCCTCGTGTGTATCATATATGCCCACCTGCCCCACTAAATAGGCTAGCCCTACTTGCCCCACTAAATAGTCTAGCCCCACCCCCCCCACTAAAGAGCCAGCCCCATCCACCCCACTAAATAGGCTATCTCGCCCTTCCCACTAAAGAGACTAGCCCCACCTGCCCTACTAAATAGGCTATCCCCTCCCCTTCCCACTAAATAGACTAGCCCCATATAGCCCCACCTGCCCCACAAAAGAGCCAGCCCCATCCACCCCACTAAATAGGCTATCTCGCCCTTCCCACTAAAGAGGCTAGCCCCACCCACCATATTAAAGAATCTAGCCCCACCTGCCCCACTAAAGAGCCAGCCCCACCTGCCCTACTTAAAAGTCTAGCCCCACCCCCCCCACTAAAGAGCCAGCCCAACCCGCCCCACTAAAGAGTCTAGCCCCACCTGCCCCACTGAAGAGGCTAGCCCCACCTACCCCACTAAAGAGGCTAGCCCCATCCTCCCACAAAAGAGGCTAGCCCCACCTACCCCACTATATAGTCTAGCCCCACCTGCCCCACTAAAGAGCCAGCCCCACCTGCCATACTAAAAAGTCTAGCCCCACCCCCCCACTAAAGATCCAGCCCCACCCGCCCCACTAAAGAGGCTAGCCCCACCTGCCCCACTAAAGAACCAGCCCCACCCGCCCCACTAAAGAGGCAAGCCCCACCTGCCCCACTAAAGAGGCAAGCCCCACCTGTCCCACTAAATAGGCTAGCCCCACCTGCCCCACTAAAGAGGCAAGCCCCACCTGCCCCACTAAATAGTTTAGCCCCACCCTCCCCACTAAAGAGGCTAGCCCCACCTGCCCCACTAAAGAGGCTAGCCCCACTGCCCCACTAAATAGTCTAGCCCCACCTGCCCCACTAATGAGGCAAGCCCCACCTACCCCACTAAAGAGGCTAGCCCCATATAACCCCACTAAATAGTCTAGCCCCACCTGCCCCACTAAAGAGGCTAGCCCCACCTGCCCCACTAAAGAGGCAAGCCCCACCCCCCACTAAATAGTCTATCCCCACCTGCCACACTAAAGAGGCTAGCCCCACCTGCCCCACTAAATAGTCTAGCCCCACCTGCCCCACTAAAGAGGCAAGCCCCACCTACCCCACTAAAGAGGATAGCCCCACCTGCCCCACTAAAGAGGCAAGCCCTACCTACCCCACTAAAGAGGTTAGCCCCATCTAACCCCACTAAATAGGCTAGCCCCACCCTCCCCACTAAAGAGGCTAGCCCCACCTGCCCCACTAAATAGGCTAGCCCCACCTGCCCCACTAAAGAGGCTAGCCCCACCTACCCCACTAAATAGTCTAGCCCCACCCTCCCCACTAAATAGGCTACCCCCACCCGCCCCACTAAAGATGCTAACCCCATATAGCCTCACTAAATAGCCTAGACATAATCCGCCCCTACCCATTCACTAATACCTACATTCTAACTCTAGTATGAACATATAGTTATTTAATTGTATTTATATATATATAGTGATTATAAATGTGTAAGAGTAACTCCGTGTATAGATGTCTGAGATGTATGGAGAAGGTGTCACCACGTAGATGTCCTTCTGTGGATGTTGCCCCACCCCCCTTCTGTATAGAGCTACACCAGCAGTGGTACCTCTATGTTCCGGTATCGAGAAGCCCACATACTTCATTAAGATCTCCGAACATTTATAGACAGGTTATTATGATCAGTTACAGGTTTCAGAGTAACTGTACCATCGCAGTATCGTTAATGTCTTATGATGGTATAGATTTGTCTCTTATACAGTTATTCAATAACTGTTATTGTTATTTTGGTGGCATCCTATTATCCCATCCAGGAAATTAGATGAAGTTTCTATTTATCATTAAATAGCTCTAATATCCCTTCGAAGCCGCTCTCATATCAAGGCATCCTTATTTTAACGAGAGCCGATCATTTGTTATACATAATTATTATAATGAATTTTTATAATGAATATAAAGTCACTTCAAAATATTATTTTATGACATTTGTTATATGTTCTGCCGGGATTTGAACTCGTGTCCTACTGCCTACATGTATAATGCTTTAGCCTTCTGAGCTACCCAGCCACTTATATAGTTAATCACTATTAGGTGGTGTTTGCACATCAACAATTCTTATGCAGAGTATGCAATACACTTTCTAATACCGATTGTGAAGGTTTTTGATTTTACATGGCAAAATATTTTACCAAAATATTATTAGACCAATAAGAATGGAATAACCCTGATAATTATATATAGAATATTTATAGATTTTTATAAATTTTATAGATTTATAAATTTATTAAAAATTTTTAATTTTTTTAAAATAATTTATATATATGTATTTATAATTATATAATCATATTAAAATTTGTTACTGAGCCAATTAAATATGAATTGATTTAATTTATTTTAATATTTAATATATGAAAACATTCGTAGACCAACTAAGAGACGATGTGTCAAGTGAGGAACTACCGACTGCGATGAATGATAGAGAGGAATGGAGGATACGAGTTAAGAAATGCAGATCTAGCTTCAACTGGTTAGGTAAGGTCATATTTAATAATATTTATATATATATATATGAGGTAAAATATACATTTATTCAATATGTATATACATTAATGTTATGGATCATAACGGATTACTAGATCGTAATATGAGGCATATTATATCGAAGCAATATAGTGTTATATTCATATCATGGAATATACATATTACGTACATTTTGTACTTAATATATATATATTTAATATATACTATAATTGTATCGGTATAGTATCAATTCGAAAAGTAGATTATCATTTGGAGTCCGATTTCGAAATTTCATAATTATTGATTATCAGTTCAAAATTCAAAGTCCGAAGTGCTACGGATACTAATATATATATAAATAATATATGTATTACATATTATAATTATATATATATATATGAATAATTATGAAAATATAAAATTTATATGCAATTTCGCGATCTATATAAGAAGCGTCACTTTCGTAATTTAGTGAGTACTATCACGGTTTTATTATATATACCTATATTCGGCTATAATTCTGATTTCCGAAATTATTAATATAATTATCATAATAATAACAAGTTTAAATAAAATATTATCATCGGAATATCTAATTTCTGAAGACATTTTATAGTTTAAAAAATGATATAAATATAATATAAAATGTTAGTGTAAATATTTTATAAAAATATAGATATATAAATTATTTGTTATGATATATTTTATCTAGGATTAGTTACTAATATGTATAAATTTAATTGACAACCATGAATTTATAAATCCGCAATTTAAAACAGATGTGAAGATCCAAAATATAATATTATATCCAAAGTTCGATTTCAACACTAATATATAGGTATATAATTATAATTACTATTAATAATATATTACATCTAAAATGATAATTTTATATCTATATTTTATACAAAATAATCCCACATTCAAAATTAAACTGAAAAATAAAATCAGTATTAGGTATCCAGTAATAATATCAGTATCCTATATATATATATATATATATATATTTATGAATGCGAGTATTTAATATACAAATACAAAAATAAGAGGCTGGGTTCCAATATAAATTCAATTAAATCATATAGCGCTATTATATATATATATATATAAATATATACATATATATATATATATATATATATATATAATATATTTCATTTGTTAATATTGACCTCCGAACATAAGTATCATATTTTATTCCTGCGCTGCAGACTGCGGCAATCATCTGGCATTCTGACAAGTGAGATAGTTTACACAGCAATACTTCTTATGCAGAATGTGTCAGATGTCATATTCTGATTACCAACATTCTTACTCACACTGCGAACATATAATTAATTATATATAGAGTATATCAAAATAGGCAATCTATGCACCACACTTTTGTCCCCATGTAAACACCACCTAATCAGTGTTTCCTGAAATAATGTTCGCACGATTATTAACTAATATAATAGTAGTGGAATACCTTCAAAACAATCTATAAATGTTTGCATTGCTCATTATAATAGTTAGTTGAACAGTTTGTATCAGTATACATATTGTCAAAAGTGTACAAGTTTCACTACTATAAAATACTTTTAAATACCATAAAATAACTGTATTGGATATATATCGAATATATTAAAACATAATTTATAATGCCTCTACAAGGTAGACTTCTCTTACGCTGAGCTGGTGCCAGCTAAAGAGGCTAACATCAAATATACTAAGATGGTCACCGCGTTCTACGAAAGTAAGGTGAAATGGCACACCCATGAATCGTATCTGTATCACTATCCCCATCGGTACCACTAGCCCCATAGATAGCACTAGCCCCATCCATACCACTAGCCCCATCCATACCACTAGTCCCATCGGTACCACTAGCCCCATTTACCTCACCGGTACCACTAGCCCCATCTGTACCACTAGCCCCATCTGTACCACTAGCTCCATCGGTACCAATATCCCCATAGGTACCCCTTGCCCCATAGTTACCCCTAGCCCCATAGTTACCCCTAGCCCCATAGGTACCACTAGCCCCATCTCCCCCCGCATTAACATGGAGGTCTGCAATAGTGATGGCGGTTTATTCGAAAGACGTTGAAATCATTTAATATCAACCCGTTCTGAAAAAAGAAAAACGAAGCTATTCATATGGTCGATATAGGTCAAATGGATAAGGTAAATTTATTTAATAAATTAATATATACAATACCATAATTAGGCCATTATACATTAATAATTGGTTTATTTAATTAATTGTTGTTAATTTATAATTTGTAGAACATTTTCAATATATGTTAACTATGTATATCCTAATTTGATACATGATTAGGCCAAACTATTTCATACGTTTACATTTAAAAATAAAATTAACTTTATAAAATATAAATACAATAAGGAAGATATTATTATTTGTCATCATATTTATAAAAATTTTATTAAAATAACGAATCGAAATTTATTAATTTAACTTTGTATGGAACTATGTAGAGACTAGTGATGTAAATGATGCCAGTCAAATCTAAAGCATCGTTACAGTCTCAGTCTCAGTTACCTAAAATTCAACTCAGCTCGAGCTCGTTTTACTAGAATCTTGGTACGGCTCAGGCTCTTTTTTTTTCAGAAAATGAAATTCTTTACTCGGCATCAATAACTAAAAGTCTCGGCTCAGCATTAAAAAGCTCGGCATCATTTACATCACTAGTAGAGACTATCTTGCGATGTTATAAGTGATTATGTAAAAATGCATGTGCTGCGGGATCTCCCGTTAATCTACTTTCACAATAATATAAATAGAGCTAATAGACGATTATTACAGCTAAATTCTAATATTATTGTGTTTACACTAGCCAAACAAACGATATATATTCTAAGCAAATACATTAACAACAGCATTCTGGACTAGGATGATTACGATAGTTGCTTAATAGGGATGATCTGCAGCTATCTAAAGAATAACAATGGTTAGATAACATTATTATTATGTAATATTACATCACATATCCACATTTATCTTTATCAATTAAATAATAGTATATAGTACTAAGTTATTACTATCCCGGATGTACAATTATATTTGTATTATTCAATTTATTCAATCCCTATTATTAAAGTTGTCTGTGTAAATTGAGAGGACCTACTTTATATTATGTAATGTAGTCGATATATAGTAGCTGACTTATACGCAATGTTTTAAAGTAATTGTACATATTTAATCTGATATATAATATATTATATTGATTATTATATATAAATTTACTATAATAAATATTTTGAAAATAATGTCAACCACATTTTTTTCGATAACCATTACAAATATCTAATTTATATTACTAATGGATAATAAATAATTTATATTGATTACAATAAAAAATTATTAATACAATTGTTTTTATAATTAAATTTACTGGATTTCAAATTTGTTTTATGACATATTTTGAAATATTATTATAAGCCACATTTACCTATCTCTCCTTTTAGCAAATCATATTATTGTTAATAATTTGTTAATGATATTTGTTTTTATTTATAACACAAAATAATTATAATTTTCAATATTGTAAAGAAAATACTTTATTATTAACATATATTTATATTTATATAGTATTGTATTATATATAAGTAATTAGTTATATTATTTTTAATAATTATGAATATTGATTATTTATTAATATTATAATATTTTATTTCTATTCGATAACAAAATTCTTATTATTTGTTAATGATTATTAAATCAATGATGTAATATATAAACATGATGAAATAAAGAAACACTTACAGTTACTACATGCGAAAAGAGGAATACCACTTTCAAATAAAATTGATTGGAATAAGATTCATTGTGAGAGCCGATCTAGGAGTAGAAATATAGTGAAAACTTTCATAGAATAACTGTTAACATTTGATAAATAAAATATAATAAATTATATAATATATGTATATATTAGTATTCTATGTAAAATGTATTGACCAATCATGATGAAACGTATCACCGATATACTGAACTTCTAACTTGACATTGTTCATCACATATGTTATATTATTGTATATCATTTAAAGCAATTAATGGTCGACATACAGACCAATGCATTTAAAGAGAATTACTGTGTATATAACATCTTAAAGGTATACGTCTGTACATTCTATTGTATCCATATCGCATGATCACACAATGCTAGACTGGCAGTGATCAGACACATTAAATCTGTTATTAAACATATTACCCTTCCCAGACACTCTTCTATGTATTTCACTATATTTACTGAAATATTATTCTGTTTAATATTAATATATAAATTACATTTGTTTTCATTTAAATTATTGTAGAAGTTTCAGGTATTTAAAAAAATACTAAAAATTAATCAAATATTAAAATAAGCATTCTTTTAAAATAATATATTTAAACACATTGTTTTAATTAAAATAGAAACAACTATTAATCCACTAATGTTTTCATAGAAATATGATTAACAATTAAATTGATTATATTTTAAATTATATAAAAGTGATGACAATAATAAAATAAATTATTTATTTATTTTCTTGTTAATAGAAATGTAAACATGATATTTTTCTATAACATATTTTCTTAATAACACCATCGAAATAAATAATTTGATTTTATTTTAATTATATAAAAGATATAAATAAATAAGTTAAACAATAATTAAATATTATTAATTTTAAATAGATTATATTCATAGACAACTGTATTGCAAACTTTAATTTCATTCTACATATTCTATATAAATATAATATTGTATACACATATTTTAAAAGTATTATAATGAAATAAGATACTAGAGACTTAAATCCTGCACAAATATTATAAAGAATATATAAATTATACTATTGAATATCTTTCTAATTAAACAACCCTTCTTATATTTTATATTATAATTTTAATATTGAATAAATATATATTAAAATATTTAAAAAATATGAGATATAAATATAATCATTATATAATGAGTAAAATAAATAATATATAATAAATTAAACTTTGATTCTAAATAAATCCTCTTGTGAAAAATGTATTTATTTTTCTAAATCTTATATTCTAACCTAACTTTCATAAATATTTATCCGAATTATTAAACAAATATATTAAAGGCATACTAATATCAAAGCTCTTTTAGGATCAAAGCCCAATTGGCTTTGCTAATATCATCTATTCACATCTAAAGATTAATGTAATGATATTTTAATTGCTATGTTGATTTAAATATGACATAATCAATTTTCTTATCAAATCCTATCTAATATATATTTACTAATTTTGTATTCTTTCTAGATAATTTATACTTTATATAAGCTGATTGATATGAACTATATAATTATAGTTATATAATTAATCTGAAAACTCCCCCAAAATAACTGAGTTTTAATATTAAGATAAATATGTCTAATATATAGTTTATTTAATTTGTTATTGTTAATTTCTATAATTATATTTGTTCATAATATATATATATATATATATATATATATTTGAGATCTCTGTTTTATTAATATGAATGGTTAATAAATAACTTATAAAACAATTTACATCTGAATATTAGTTACTAGTACTACATATGAAATCTATCATCAGCATATATTTGAATGTGAGTTAATTGTCCCTGGTTAGTCGAGTTTTAAACTTACCCCCTTCAATACTTAATGCTGTTTCTAAGTAGGAATAAATCAAGAGAGTAAGTCATATTGGTGGATTCCTAGTATAGTTCTGAATTACTTATATCAAGGCATTAATAGTTATAGAGACTTCATTAATTGACTAATAAGAATATAGAAATAATATTACTAGATTTGAAAAAACGAATTAAGAATATGCAGTTGAACATATAATATGTGTTAAAAAATTAAAAATATGTTAACAATTATGATATAGATAGTTAAACACTTATAAATAACTAATTAATATACCTAATATAATAGGTTACAACTAAGTTGATTAGAAAGACAGAAATGAAACCATATAATTTATATATTTCTCATGAAATATATTCTGAGAGCAGTTAAAAATAAATTTTAAAACCAGAAGAAGACTAGGAAATATCTACTACCTACTTAGAAATTATCTATGGTAGATGTAAGTAGAATATTATGTAAGCATTAAATTGCGAATGAATCATTACATATCAAGGGCTATGTTCATACCACAGACATTAGGTGTGTTTATGACATTATGACATATCGTAAGATTTAAATGAGATACACCTACACAAATAGTAACAACTTTCTATATGGTAATTATAATATTGTGAATGTAAGTTTACTTAAACTTAGTACCTACATAAATAGAAAACACTCAAACAAATTACATATATACTTATTTTAACTGGACTAACTAACTTTATGAACTACACTTTAACACATTTCAAAACAGTTTATTTGTATTATTATTATTTATTTTATTTATATTTTATCGGGGGAAAGTAACGAGTACCAGTAAACTCGGACCAGGTAAACTCGGATCAGGTAAATTCGGACCACTTTTGAGGTAAACTCGGACCACTTTTAAAGTAAACTCGGACCACTTTTTAAAAACATAAAGTAAACTCGGACCACTTATTAAAATAACTATATTTTATATATTTGTATAATATAATATACTTTAACTTACACAAGTGGTCCGAGTTTACTTCAAAAGTGGTGCGAGTTCTAATTAAATGTTTACCTATTTAAGTATATAATTCCACAAAAATATCATATTCAATGACTCTTTTTATAATTTATTTAACATATATAATATAATTATATAAGTTAAAGCATATTATATCATAGAAATATACAAAATATAGTTATTTTAAAAGTGGTCCGAATCTTCTTTATGTTTTTAATAAGTGGTCCGAGTTTACTTTATGTTTTTAAAAAGTGGTCCGAGTTTACTTTAAAAGTGGTCCGAGTTTACCTCAAAAGTGGTCCGAGTTTACCTGGTACGAATTTACCTGGTCCGAGTTTACTGGTATTCAAAGTAACCTAAACAAAAAAATTACAATATATTTATATTATTTGATTATAGATATTATTGCGATTTTAACATTTTTTAATATTATTATTCAATATATAATGGGGTGTCCATATTCGGTACCCATGTCAGAATACGGACAACCTATACACCACTAGAATATACTATATATTATTGATAAATCAGATAAATTAAAATTACATTAATTATACTTAATTTTGCGAATAATTTAATATAATTTAATAGTAATTCATTTATTAATTTGTATTATTTTATTAATTACAAGATAAATATTTAAATAATAAACATGAAATGTATACATAAATTGATGGTATTAATATTATATCGCACGTGAATGTTATCAAAATTAAAATAGTTCACACATTGCGCGTTGATTGGTTATAGGGTCTTACACTGTCATTATTAATATTGTATGATTTATATGACCTCTAGATATATGATTATTACTTTATAATTATTTAATACAAAATATATTAATTACTAATTATGCATATATTGTTTAGAATTCATTAGTTATTAATAATATATTTTTATATTTCATAATACATCTGTATATGCTTGAGAAGGTTTTAAGGTAACATTTATTTTCAAAAATTGTAAATGAAATAAACAAATTTTGTATTGGATATTTTATTGGATATATCAGAATTATTTTAAATAATAAAAAATACTTATTTAAATTATGTATATGATTATGAATATATTATTCATACATTTTTTTTGACGGAGTTATGTTTCTGAGATACTGGGTACTGTCCTTATTAGGTGTGCACTTCATCCTATGTATATCGCTATAACTTTATATCTCACTTACGAACAATTTACTTATAAGTGGATATTTGTGTGACCAAATAAATGATACTACTATAGGTAATACACCTACTGGCAGAGCTGGGCAGTATCGCCGATACAGTATATATTAAGGGAAAAAATCAGTATCGTAGATAGGTATACCTACATTTGTATTTGTATTTGTATCTATTATAAAAATTTAAAAAGTATTTGTAATTGTATCTATTTGTCATAAATAGTATCTACGATACGTATCTACTAAGAAAATTATGTAAACAAATACAATTACATTTAATTAAATAATATATCATTTGATATCATATGTATTTTTTATCAATATTTTATAATATCATATTATAAATTAATTTTAATATATATAAATTATTAATATACATCAATATATTTTTAATAAAATATCTTTTGTAAATATTGAAATCAATTCATTGTTAAAAAGTATGATATATAAATATAGTGATTTATTCTCAAAAACAATAATATACACATTTATTGAAAACAAATAAATTATTTTGATAATATATTTTATATAATAATTGATTTATAATTAAAATACTTTCTGATAAATTCATAAAAAATATAAATAAATCATAATTATATATAATTATTATAATGATTCAATAATTATATATAATTATTATAATAATTTAAAAAATGCAATATTTATCTGTATAATATACAAATATAATGCTTGCTCGGCAGTTCATTACACGTTACCTCAATTCCTCTCTATCATTCATTGCTATCGGTAAATCCTCATTTGGGCACATCGTTTCATCTCTTAATTAAGACTTAATTGGTCTAAATATATTCTCATAGGCCTTTCTCGAGAGCGTCGTCAGTGTTGTGGATTCCAGAGTAATACTTTACTCACTATTTCGCTTCTGTTTCTACAGCAGTGACCGTAGAACCTCAGTCGTTGTATATGTTATTCTTGGAATGTTGTCGTACAACTCCTTATTTGTAACGTTGGTCCTATCTACATGACTTGTTTAGTGCCGTCTTCAGCATGTGTGTATAGGCTCAATCAACTTTTTTCTCTAATGTTGAAGCTAGAGTCCAAGTGATATAGCAATATACAAGAACAGTCTCAACTGTAGCTATAAATAAGTTTCTTTTGAGTTTAATTGAAAGGTTTGATTCTAGATGATATTAAGGCTATTCCGGCTACTGATATTTAGGCTGCACGAACATTGCATTTACGATTTCAGTGGGTATACCATATATGATTAAGATATCTTTCATGTTTTCACGATTTATTTAATCAAAAGCCCGTGAAATGTCTATAGAGGGGAGAGTAGCAGGTAGGTTTTTAGACTTTACCTCGTCTAGTATATGTCGAATGGTTAACATTTTTCCTGTCATTGATCTCTTTGTTAGGAAACCATTTAGATTTTTTCTCAGTGTAGGATCTATCTCTTGTCTTATCCTATTTAATAGCACCATGTTATATATCTTAGCTGCAATTGGAGTTAGTGTGATTCCCCGATAGTTACTTTGTGATAGAAATAACTACTTTTTTAGGGAAAGGAAGTAAGCCTTCCATATGTCTATTGGTTATTGAGAATATACACTATTGCACTAGTTTAGTAAGATTTCTTGAAATTCTCATAATTTCCATACTTGAGCTGGTATTTCATCTAAGACAACAGATTTTCAATTTTGTTATGCTTTTCGTAGCTATCTTTAATTCATCTATTGTATAATGCCTTGTTTGATATCTAGTTCATTTTGTATAGTCAATGTAATTTCATCGTTTGATGTGGGAATTGATAGTTTACCAAGTAGTTCCTTGAAATGGTCATTCCATAGTTGAATTCGTTCTTTTCCACTGTATGCTTTAAGTTTTGTTCTGTTTGAGTTATTTTTTCCACTAACTTCATTTACTATTTTCCATGCTAAGGCTGACTTTTTATTACACATCGAATTTTGAATTTCACTTATTTTATTCTGAACGTAATAATACGTTTGTTCCTTCTCATACGATTGTACAAGATACTTTTGAGCTTCGTTGAAATGTCTGACATTTTCTGGTGTCGGTTGATTTTATTTATGTCGCTCTGATTCGTGTAGTAGTTTACAGTTTTGACAGATATTATCTGTTTCCCAGAGTATTCATTTTTCAACTTAGGTTTCAATGGGATTACTTTAGCAGCAGTTTCATTACATACAGTTTCAAAGTGAGTTTACATTTTTCTAGCTGATAGTGAAGATGTGGTGTCATGTAGAGCTTCGAATTTAGTTTTCACTTTAGTAATAAAGGTATATCGGGTTTCTTTATCTGTCTTTAATTTTGCCCAATCGTAATGTTTGATTTTACTAGATTTCTTGTTATTAGCTCTAAGACTCAGTCTTATATTTACTAATGTGATACGATGATCAGATGCAACACTGATAAATGAGTTATAAGATCTACCGTTTTTATCATTTATGATATAATAAATATCTATATAGTATATTATATAGTCTATATATATATATATATATAGTCTATATATATATATATATTGAATATAATTATAATGTATTTGTATCTATTAAGATGTATCTATTAAACAAATTCTGTATTTGTAATTGTATCTACTATGATTTTTTTTTAAAGTAATTGTAGTAGCATCTATTATAAGAAAAAATTGTGTAATTGTAATTGTATCTATTATATATTTTTTGAGTATCTTGCCCAGCTCTGCCTACTGGTACACCTGTCCCCTATACGCTAACATGATTCTATGGAACTTAAATCAATGTAATATTTCTCTGATCATCACACAGCAGGGTTGTCATTTGACCTTTAACCTATCAGATAGCATTTGGGTGCCGCAGAGGTGTAATAGAGTTCCTCACAATCATCCTATAACCAATAAGATCGTTCGACGCTCGTAATGTTTTGCTCTTTTCGAGACCGGTCCATTTAACGATGGTATCTTGCCATTGACTCCTTGGTCGACCTATTCCTCTTCTGACATCGACGGTTCCTTGCAAAATCGTTTTGGCCATGGTGTTTGATCTAGTGGTATTTGACATATATTCGCAAATAGTCACGAAAGACACGAATCTGCCTTGACATCTAGGACATAAGTAAGGACATATATCATCCTCATCACATTGCTAATACATTATACGAAGTCAGCATCTTCTATGTGGCGAAACTATGTTTTCAAAATTAATTAGTAGATCCGGGTATTGGTCAGTACCGATAGACTATACGACGATGCGCTGATGACCTTCAAAACTAACCTTGGTATATTTCACTTCGAGCGTTTACCTTTCGATCTAAGTTATAACCTATAGGCCCTAGATGTGTTCCAGTAGATCATGGATACCATGTTAACACACCTTAAGATTACTATTTTTATTTTATAATTTTATTTATATTATATTTATTTATTAGAATGTATGTATTTTAGTCATAAACATTATAGTAAGGATCCAATTTAGTATTTATGGTTTTATAAAATATTTTCTAAAATTATGGTAAATATAAAAAATAAATGTTAATAATTTAATTGTAATTAATTAATAGTTACCATATCATGAACAAACAACAACACACTATTTGGTTTTCTAACTAAAATAGTAGCAGACAAATTAATATATCATATAATAGCAGTAACATAATCAAATAACCAACCCCAAACCCCAAACAATAGCACTACAAAATATGAAAAACAATAAATTATATATATATATATATATATATATATATATTGAAGGCTAAATATAAATATTATATTTAGACTATATATCTAGTAGATATATCTAGTATTATATATATATATACCATAGTGTCAAATATTTTTTCAAAATGTACTTGTTGACAAATATAGTTTTAAACGGTTTATGAATTAACATTTTTTTATATTAATATAGAGTATAAATCATTTAAACTTAAACTAATGATATTCCTTCAGAAATATGCAGAATATACGTATTCATTTTTAAATATTGATATTAACTCATTAACTCGTTAAATAAATCAAGGAAAATGGTCCTTGATAACATTATTCAATTTTAAATATATTATCATATAGATGGCATAACTGATGATCGAATTAATAGTATATATACATTTTAATGGATATTTTAAAATAGTTGAAAGAAATGTATTTCATAATTATGTTAATCGATCGTTACCTGAACAATTACCCAACGTGATACCCGAACCGAAACTAAATTTAAAATAAAGATTTGAGAACATCAAATATTTCCAAATACCCGAAAATTAAAGATTTGAACCGAACCGAAAAAAAAATATTTGAGATTTGATATTTGAGATTTGATATTTTACAGCACTACTATTAATACATATAAAAACTATTTACTAAAATATTATTCTAGCTATTAATAAGTTAAGTTGTTGATGTAGTTTTAATATAAAATAAAATATTAAAATAAATATTAGTATCTTAGTGTAGTAAATAGTATCGTAACATGAAAGTATTAACTCGTATATTACAATATATTATATAATTTCATTTAAGTTAGATTAAAACTTAAATTCAATAATAATAAAATTGTAATATTGAATACAATATTTAATCAATATTCAATTGATACATATTCAATATCGAGAAATTATTCAACATGAATTGTATTATCAATATAATTATGATAAAATTGTAGTTGATAATTTAGAAAAATCTATAGGATACTTAAACAATTTAAGTTTTTAAAAAAAATATTTTATTTATTAAACAGTATATTAACTTAAATATACAATTAAAAAAATAATTAATAATTAATTTTGATAAACAACAATATAATAAATATAATAAAATAAATAAAAGGTATAATATGTTATTTGTTCTATATTAAATAATTAATATAACTTTAATGTAGGTAATATTTACATCAATTCTACAGAAAAGAGTATTCTACATTATAAAAAAAGAGTATTCTACATTATAAAAAAAAGAGTTTTCTAAATTTTAAACGCTGGAAAACTCTTTTGGTAGTTTTTATATCTGTTATGATATGTAATACTCTTTTGTAGAGTATTTGGCCGTATTAGTAGATAGAAAACTGTTTTTAAATAAAGAGTTTTCTAGATTATAAAAAAATAGTTTTCTATATTTTAAAAAACGCTGGAAAACTCTTTTTTTTAACAGTGTATATCTGCTATTGCTGAGACTTGGCTAATTATTGATGATTCTGATATAGCATCCTAACTAACCCCTGATGGTTTTAAAGTATTGCTAGCTAATAGGTCTACATCACATCGTCGTGACGGCCTAGTTATGTTATTCTCATCGTAACTTAAGATTATTTCATAATTTATAATCTGTAATATTCAGTTTCTTTCATTATTTAACATTTTAATTATACTTATCTACCGTCCACCTTCATCTAGCCTATGGAGTTTCTTAGCTGACCTATCTTCTATTTTAGAATCTTT
Organism: Osedax fenrisi; assembly: GCA_964019155.1. Lineage (NCBI taxonomy): Eukaryota > Metazoa > Annelida > Polychaeta > Sabellida > Siboglinidae > Osedax > Osedax fenrisi. The sequence continues at coordinate 26,914,713 of OZ025239.1, forward strand.
TACATCAATTAACACGGTTATTCTTGGTGATTTTAATATTAACATTAACAATGAAAATCATGCTTCCTTATCTCTGAAAGAACTTATATTTGAGTATTCCCTGACGGTTTTTTTACTACAAACACTAATACTATTAATTTTTTCATATTTAGCTTATTCTATATTAATTTCATATCTAACTCAAAGTTATCTAATATCTGATTACTTTACATATTATTTGATTTGAACTTGCCGATGATACAAATTAATCGAATTCATAGATAGTTTCATAAAATCTCCTCTATTGATATTGATAACCAATGTGTGTTAACTCTGTATTCCATCAACTTAACAACAGTATATCTTCTGAGATGTCTACACTTTTTGATTATTTTAATTTGGCATTATCTCATTCGCTTGTTATTTTTGTACCCTCCGTTACTTTTATTAACATAACTTATTCTAAGTTTCCCTGCTTTAATATTGAGCTTATTAACCTGCGGCAACTACTTCGTAGACTACAACGTATATATGTATCCCCTAAACTTGAATCTGATCGTATTGAATTTAAAGTTTTCGATCCTTTACAAGAAAACACTTCTCACTACAAAATCGTCATACTTCACAGATATGCTCGGTAGTTATAGAATATCTTCTAATCAAGCTTATAAATTATCTGTTACCTTAGTAGGTAAAACCCAGACCAATCATATGATTTATATGGGTTTTACCTGCTAAGATATCTTCCTGACCAGCATTATGTTTCTATCTCTCATACTGAACAGACGTGTTTTTGGATACAATCAAATTACATTTATTTATCAATCGGCAATTATTTCAATATCTAGCGTGTATATCTACTTCTGTCAAGTATATCTTGTGTTCTGTCTCGGCCACTGTCCAGGAGGAATATCCCGTGCCTGGCTTGCTCTGGTTGTCGGTAGGGGAATTATGTCTAATACGGGCCAGTGTGTAATACGGGCCACTGCGATATCTCAGTAACTATTGTTCAAATCAAAAAAATATATATACAAGATTTATTCAGTATCATATTTCTATTAATAAGTGGTATTTTTTTTTTTAATATTTGCATTTATATTTCTAATATTGATCATTATATCAAAAAATAGTTTTCAAATGAAAATGTACTAAATAATTATTTATTTATCCACCATTTTCGTTAATAAATATATCATTAATTAAATAATTCAAAGCAGGATTGGAAAGATTAATTAAATACGAAGAATATAAATGTATACATTCTACTTTATATTCAATATTAAGTGCGTGGGGGGTTATTTAACAAGTGTATCAAATGTTTTCAATACGGGCCACCTAATGTTAGTAATACGGGCCACATGACCAATGAAAATGCTTGATTCTATGTTACTATTTTACAATATTATATCACTGAAATAAAATGTAATATAAGTGCGTGCGACATCGTACGTGTATTAACACCACCGATATAAAGAAGTTTCTTTATATCGTATATTCATACCATCGATATAAAGAAATTATGATTCATACATGCGTTTATTGATAGATATAACTATTACGAGAGTGGTTATAATGAATGTGTACATTATAGACATCATAGATATCATAGACATTACAATTAGGTGATTCTAATATATATGATTATTACACCATATGTATTCATATTTACGTATACTCATATGTATGTTAATATATATATATATATATATATATATATATATATATATATATATATATATATATATATATATATATATATATATATATATATAGGGGCGTCGGAACGATATTTTTTATGGGGGGGCTATTTATTTCTATTTTATATTATATATCCTATTATTTATTACTAATATAATTACTAACTATATCTTATTAATATCGTATACCTCTTTAGTCTATGTTAACCCTTTAATATGCAATTAATAATATTTAATTTTTATAACAATAAGTAGGAATAATATTAGAAAATAAATAATAAACATTACATAATTTATTATTATATAGATATAGATTTTTATTTATAAATATACCCATCTCAATTGTGTGAATTATTTTTTGATTGAAATGTGCCAATACTAATGCATTGAATCTACTATCTAGCATAGTAGATCGTAAAAACGTCTTTATTATTCGTAGCTTACTAAATCCATGCTAACATGACACAGAACTTGAGGGGTAAACCAATAAAATGTGATAAAATCTATTATGCCGGAAAATATTTTTTGAATTTTAGGAGATTGTTCCATCATGTATATGTTTATCCTCATCAGGTGGTATTGAACTTATTGATTGATTTGAACATATGGAAATTCGATCTTTCAAGCATTAACTCTTTATACATTTTATTAACATCTATTTAGTGTAGACAATTAATAGGATTCATAAGATTAATCTAAAAAACAAACCTTTTTTTCATGAATTATATTATTTGTAATAGTGATTCCTTTAATTTATAAGAATGTATAAATAATGTTTCCTTAGTATAACATTTGGTTTTAATTTTCAAAAATCAAACAACTCAGTATATTTATTCTGTAAATATGAATGATAAAGTATATTAATATATTAACTGACCATATCTAATCACATTCTTATATTAACATAACATTAACAATGTTATATTATTTTATCTAGATGAGGTACCTTAAATAGTCTTTTGAACTTTCATTACTATTCATCTCATACATATTTATAATCATTTATAGTATATTTCTTATTATTATTGTATGAATTAGATATACTTGGAAAATTAAATTAGGTATATTTAAAATTAAAATAAATTATTATAATATTTTATTATAAACATTTTGTATAAGTTATTTTGTATTTTATAAAATGTTTTAATATGTTTATAAAAGTAGGTTATTAACCTTGAATCAATATAAAAACTTGTAGATAAAACCTATATATATATAAAATATAAAATACTTTTGTTCCTATCTTCAATGAATTAGAGCAAATTATTTCTATCATCATTCAATTTAATTAGAATCATCTTTACTATTATCTGATCTTTTATGTTTATTTATTATTGATTTTTATTATGATTATGTATAATCATATATGCTATCAAGTATCTTTTTTATAAATGTTACCTTCAATAGTATTTGTTGGTATCATGACAGCTTTCAACTTCATATCCAAGCTTTCAAATATCAAACTTGAAATATTCATAGAAACAATATTTGACTTATTCATATTTTTTAATAATACATTTGTAATATATTTGTGGTCATTGGTAATATAATCTAATTCTTTATATTATTACTATGCATCGATTATACCACTATATTGATCTAATGTTGTTTTAATACATGATTTTCGTATTCCATCTTGTTGGGCATAATAGCATAACTGTAATATTCAGTTTCTTTCATTATTTAACATTTTAATTATACTTATCTACCGTCCACCTTCATCTAGCCTATGGAGTTTCTTAGATGACCTATCTTCTATTTTAGAATCTTTTACATCAATTAACACGGTTATTCTTTGTGATTTTAATATTAACATTAACAATGAAAATCATGCTTCCTTATCTCTGAAAGAACTTATATTTGAGTATTCCCTGACGGTTTTTTACTACAAACACTAATACTATTAATTTTTTCATATTTAGCTTATTCTATATTAATTTCATATCTCACTCAAAGTTATCTAATATCTGATTACTTTACATATTATTTGATTTGAACTTGCCGATGATACAAATTAATCGAATTCATATATAGTTTCATAAAATCTTCTCTATTGATATTGATAACCAATGTGTGTTAACTCTGTATTCCATCAACTTAACAACAGTATATCTTCTGAGATGTCTACACTTTTTGATTATTTTAATTTGGCATTATCTCATTCGCTTGTTATTTTTGTACCCTCCGTTACTTTTATTAACATAACTTATTCTAAGTTTCCCTGCTTTAATATTGAGCTTATTAACCTGCGGCAACTACTTCGTAGACTACAACGTATATATGTATCCCCTAAACTTGAATCTGATCTTATTGAATTTAAAGTTTTCGATCCTTTACAAGAAAACACTTCTCACTACAAAATCGTCATACTTCACAGATATGCTCGGTAGTTATAGAATATCTTCTAATCAAGCTTATAAATTATCTTTTACCTTAGTAGGTAAAACCCAGACCAATCATATGATTTATATGGGTTTTACCTGCTAAGATATCTTCCTGACCAAACTGATTCAGTTATTTGTTACTTGTTTGCCAATTTATTCCAACAACAAATTTAAAGCATTATCAATATACTTCCAAATATCAACTCGGCACGACTCAATCTCAATTTAACATCCACTCAGAATCACTGTTCATGTTTTTCCGAAATCCGAGGATAATACACCTCTGATTTCCTGAATCGCTAGCTCAATCTATAATTATTCAGAGTTATACCATATCTAGTCGGAAGTGCTACATCATGAAATTGGAATCCCTGTATATACATTTTAAATGTTAAATAAATTATGAATATTAATTGATCAAAAGCCTGAATTATGCGTTGTGTGTGTATGTGTATTAAATCATGTCATCAGTAATATACTTAACTCACTTGACACTGAATATCCTATACAACTTTTGTTACTAGATCTATCAGCAGCGTTTGATACCCTTGACCATGACATTCTAACTAATAGATTACGTGGCATAGGTGTTAATGGAATAGCACTTTCTTGGCTAATATCATTCTTTAAATATCGTACCTTTGCTGTGAAAACCGGCTCTTCCACCCAAGCAACCAGAAACTAGTTGCCGCAACGTAACATTATAGGTCAAATAATATGCATCTCTATAACTAAACTTATATCTACGGGTGTTCCCCAAGGCTCAGTTCTAGGCCCACTTCTATTCTTAATTTATATTGCGCCTCTCACTAATATAATAAAATCCTATCCATCAATTCATTATCATCTTTACGCCGATGATATACTTTTATACACATCTCTGTCTCGTCATTCTACTTCCAACAGAAACGATCTCTCACTATGTGCTACCGAAATACGTTCATGGCTATTGAATAATATGCTATAGTAGTAGTAGTAGTAGTAGTAGTAGTAGTAGTAGTAGTAGTAGTAGTAGTAGTAGTAGTAGTAGTAGTAGTAGTAGTAGTAGTAGTAGTAGTAGTAGTAGTAGTAGTAGTAGTAGTAGTAGTAGTAGTAGTAGTAGTAGTAGTAGTAGTAGAAGTAGTTGTAGTAGTAGTAGTAGTAGTAGTAGTAGTAGTAGTAGTAGTAGTAGTAGTAGTAGTAGTAGTAGTAGTAGTAGTAGTAGTAGTAGTAGTAGTAGTAGTAGTAGTAGTAGTAGTAGTAGTAGTAGTAGTAGTAGTAGTAGTAGTAGTAGTAGTAGTAGTAGTAGTAGTAGTAGTAGTAGTAGTAGTAGTAGTAGTAGTAGTAGTAGTAGTAGTAGTAGTAGTAGTAGTAGTAGTAGTAGTAGTAGTAGTAGTAGTACTAGTAGTAGTAGTAGTAGTAGTAGTAGTAGTAGTAGTTTTTAGATGCACTTCATGTATTAATAATATATCTAGCGATAATATATTACAAAAAAGTATGCCTGTTATACCTACATTTGTTACCCCAAACTCTTCATCTATAATTGAACCCTCTCTGCGTTCTATAGCTGATAGCATTAATGAAATTAAATATCACATGATTTCTAAAAATAGCATTAATTCAGACACTCTTAAAAAAACATACGCAGATACTCTTAAAAAATCTACAGATGAGATACTAAAATCTAATATTTCTATATCTAACAAGTTGAAAGAAGTTTCTCTTGTTAATGAAACTAATTCTCTTGCAGTTGTTATTGAACACATTGAACCATCTAACCGTAAGATTAATTATATTAACTCACTTTTTTCTTATATTGAATGTGATATTAAAACAATCTCAAAAGTAAACTTTAATGGTAATAATGCAACCATATTCTTTACACTCCCATGTGCTAAAGCTTTTTTTGCAAAATAAACATAAAATTCGTAATTCTATTTATAATACTTTGTTTATAAGAACATATTTAAATATAAAATCAGTAAGACGTGGACGTGTATTGTATCATGCCACCAAAGCAAACTTAATTGAAAATGCTAAATCTGTTTTTAATAATAAAAATTCTAAATATGAACTTAGAAATCTTTATAAGGATACAACATCTATCAACTGGAAAGATGATCCTATTGAGATTTCAACGACAGACTATAATACTTGGGAATCAAGTTATGAAGCTTATATCAAAGCTCTCAAAGCTCTCCCTGAACTATCTAAAACATGACAATCTAATCTGAATTTATCTCTCATTAATATTAGATCACTAAACTGCAATGCTCCATTACTTAACGACTACATACATATATTTAACACTGACATAATTGCAATTACTGAAACTTGGCTAAAAAAGGAATCCCCTATATCCACCCTTATACCTAATAACTTCTCAATCTCGCATATTCCCCGTGATAATCGCCTCGGAGGTGGTGTTGGTATTCTTTACAAGAATACCATGAAGCTAATTTCATTTTCTTCAGTTGATCTACATAATTCTGATACCATCATAATCTCATTACTAACCCCTGATAAAGTAACCCTTCAAATTATACTGATATATAGACCCCCTTCAACAACACATCAACTCTTTCTCGATGATCTTAATGACCTTATATCCTCTCTCACTAATAAAACATCTACCATTATACTTGGGGATTTTAATTGCCATATTAACTTGAACTCTAAATCATCACGTGATCTCATATCACTTATGTCTTCACATTCATTTCAACAAATTGTTAATTCAAGAACGCATACCTCCGGTAATACCCTTGATTTAATATTCATCAGTACTGAAAACACTACTACATTTACACTAGGACCTATTAATCATGTCATATCTGACCATTATGCGGTTCCTCTCACTATGCATTACTCTAAACTACAAGCTTATCCCTTAAAATTTATAAACCACCGTAATTTATCACAGATTAACTCTCTCGATTTTTCTCGTGACCTAATGAATATTACTCAACATACCTTTACTGACATCACTATTGAAATATTACAGTCTCATCTCACTAATCTACTTAACCAGCATGCACCACTTAAAATTAAGCGTTATAAATATAACAATTATGATAATAAGTGGTTTAACCAGATAACACTTTCTTTTAAAAAAGTAATGAGAAAAGCAGAACGTTATTTTTCTAAAAATCCATCTGAGAATAGCTTATTATTATTTAAGCAAGCGCGGACAAATTTTAAAAAATCGATTATTACTGCAAAGGTATCCTACTATCAAAGGAAAATATATAATTGTGGAAACTCTACCAAGCTTCTTTATAAATGTACTAATGACCTTATGCGCAAATCTAAAAAAATTAATCTTCCTAATCCCCCACCGCAACATTTATCTGAATTATTCTCTTCGTTTTTTATTAACAAGATACATGTCATCCATCAGACTATACTAAATCAATTTAATCAACAAATTACTCACACCATATGCTCCACTTATACCCCATCTACCATTACAACGCTTTCTTCATTTATATATCCTACCACTCAAGACATAGAACACCTTATACTCCTTTCTAAATCTTCATCACCACTTGACCCTATCCCTCTTTCCTTAATGAAAAAAGTGTCACCTCTCCTAGCCAAATATTTTTACGAGATAATTTATACTTCCTTT
>OZ025239.1:26927382-26984882 GCA_964019155.1 Osedax fenrisi
TCTTAGACGCAGGTCTTAAGTTGCGGAATAGGTAAAGCTTATATGATACTTGTACAGCATGGTTTAGGGTAACTCGCGTCGATGTCGACATCGATACTGTTACCCTAACGAAATGGCGATATTGTGCTCTAAGTGTCAAGCGAAACTTAGGTAAATATTTATTCAATAAATATACTTACCAAATTGTCGTTTATTATTATTATTATATACTAATACAATACTACTACTACTAATACTACTACTACTACTACTACTAATACTACTACTACTACTACTACTACTACTACTACTCCTACTACTACTACTACTACTACTAATACTACTACTACTACTACTACTACTACTACTACTACTACTACTACTACTACTACTACTACTACTACTACTACTACTACTACTACTACTACTACTACTACTACTACTACTACTACTACTACTACTACTACTACTACTACTACTACTACTACTACTACTACTACTACTACTACTACTACTACTACTACTACTACTACTACTACTACTACTACTACTACTACTACTACTACTACTACTACTACTACTACTACTACTACTACTAAATCAAATCAAATCAAATCAAATCAAAACGTTTTATTTAAACACTCATTTCATAACACATTAGTGTTCTGATAAGTGTATGAAAGAAAACAACTAGAAATAAATAAATAAATAAACAATTTAATTTCTATCGATTAAATACTGTTTAACACGTATTTTGAACGCAACAGGGTTTATAATAAGACGACAATTTAGTGGTAAAGCATTCCATTTAGTTGGAGCAATATAAGAATATGCCCGTTTCGCGGTACGTTTCAGCTTTGGTATAGTTACTTTAAGTTGTCGAGTATCAATATTAGATCGTAATGATCTATTATGAACTACGAATTTTAGATGTGATCTAATATACGTAGGCTGATTATGGGTTAACGTTCGATGAGTGATATTCAGTATTCTTTGTTCAGCACGGTCTGATGCATTCAAGATTCTGCTTTCTTTCATTTTCAGAGTAATACTTGAGTGGTCGTGTCTTGGTTGTCGATAGATATTCCTAACTGCCGATCTAATAATTCTATCGATAGGAAGTAAAGTAGATTTCGGTAGACCAATTAGGAGCGAATTACAGTAATCTAAAGAGGAGAACACCAATGAATTTGTTAGAATTGTTGTAGCTCTTTTATTTAAGTAATGACCTATCTTGCGTATTTTGTACAGTTCGTAGTTAGCTTTTTTACACATGCTACTTACATGTCGATTCATATTTACGTTGTCATCGATTATGACCCCTAAGTATCTGATTGACGTGCTTGGGGTTATTTCATTATTATTGATGAATATCTGTGGAAAGTTGGAATAGTTACTGGGAATATTCAACAATTCAGATTTATCAGTATTTAGCGATAGTTTATTATCGGTAAGCCAGGCGTAAATAGCATTAGCACAATTCGATAATTCATTATCAAATTCAGAATTATATTTTGATAATTCAGTATATAATAGAATGTCATCTGCATATAAATGGTACTTAACATGCTTAAACTGTCTGATAACATTAGAAAGTGGTATAATATATATGATAAATAATAGTGGCCCAAGTACAGATCCTTGAGGAACACCTGTATCAAATGAGTTATAATTAGAATATTCCTTTCCTATTTTTACAGTAAACGTACGGTTAGATACAAAGGACATCATCCAATCTAGAGCTGTATTTATTATTCCTATTTCAATCAATCTATGTTTTAGAATATCGTGGTCTAGAGTGTCAAAAGCTGCTGAAAGGTCGAGAAGAAGTAGTTGTGTATGATTATTATTATCAAGGGATGTAATAATACTATCTAAGACATCAATTACGGTTGTCTCGGTGCTATGATTTGTTCTGTATGCACTTTGGTAGTTATCTATTAAATTGTTAGAATATAAAAAATCTTTCAATTGTATAGTACTACTCGTTCTAGCAATTTAGATATAGTAGGAAGTTGTGATATTGGGCGATAGTTTTTCAAGTCATTTATGTCATGTTTATGTTTTTTAAGTATGGGTGTAATTATTGCATGTTTATATTCAGGGGGAACTATTCCAGTAGTTAGTGAGTTTTTAAAAATTGTAGTTAAGGGAATGGATATTGACGGTGCTATTATTTTCATTAAAGGAAGTGGTAATGGATCTTGTGGGGATGTAGAGTTAGAATTTGCTAATAATGTTTGAATTAGATTATTGGAAGGGGGTTGGAATTCTGTGAGGTATTGATTAATTAAAGTCGAGTGGTCTATTGATATATTGTGTATATTATGTTGATTATTGTTAAATGTACTACATAGAATATTTATTTTATCTACAAAATATTTGGAAAAATTATTGCATAGTATATTATCTGGAATATCTGGAAGGACTCTTACTTTTGATTTTCCTAGTAAAGAATTAGTTATCCCATAGAGATGTTTTTGATTAGAGGTTGATTGATTTATTTCAGTATAGTAGTATTTATTCTTAGCTATTTCTATAGATTTTTTAAAATAACTCTTAGCCTTGAGTAGGGATTCTAAGGAAGATTCTGATGGATATTTTGAAAAATATCTTTCAGTTTTCCTCATTTCCTGTTTGGCTAATAAAGTATCAGAGTTAAACCATTTATTTGTACGACTATTTATGCATTTAACTCTAATGGGAGCATATTTATTTAGTATATATGATAGATGATCATTTAGTTCTATCGCCGATATGTTATCATGATTAATTTCTATAATACTATTGGAGAGAAGTTCGTGGTCGATATTAGTAAGTTTTCTATAATTAATTAATTGTGTGTTAATTTTTGGTTTTGGAATATTGATATTAAATATTATAGCAAAATGGTCTGTAATGAGATATTTAATATTAAGTACTTTTAGTATTTGTGTGGAATATATAGAAGTAAAAATTAAATCTAATGTATTACCTCCTATGTGTGTGGGCTTGTTTATGTGTTGATGTAGTGAGTGTGAGTCTGTAAGTGAGATTAGGTTACTTGAAGGTGTATCATTTAAATTAACATGAAAATTAAAATCGCCTAGTAATATAGTATTATCTAATTGTGTAGTAGCTAATAAGTCATTGAGATCATTGAGAAAAGATATGTAATTATTTGATGGTGGTCGATATATAATAATAAAGCGTATAATTTTATTGGAGTGAATATTGAATATAGCTATGATACATTCAGATCCAGGTAGTATATATTTTGTAAAGCTGGTTAGTTTAAGAGATTTTTTATATAGAATACCTACACCGCCTCCTCTCCTTAATTCTTGACGTGGTATATGTTTGAAGTTATATATATTATTGGTAATCTGTGGAATGATATATTCAGAATATTCATTAAGCCAAGTTTCCGTTAGGGCAATTATATCATGATTAAATTCATGGTTAAAATCATTTAATAAATCAATGTTAGAGTGTATTGATCGTATATTAATTAAAGAACACGTAATATATTTATCGTAGTATAGTCATTTCGCGGTATCCGTAGAAGTGGTTTGTTCAGGTGAAATTGTACTTTTAAAAGCATTAGTAATATAATCATCATAGCTTTTCGTCCATGTATCGAGATTTGTAGTAGGTATAATGAGTGGTTCGTTGGACCAATTAATTTTACTAGTATTTTCTATACGAGTTCGTAGTTCATATGTATTAGAAATTCTATTTAAAACACATTTATAATTGGTAACATAATTGGATTTTATTGCATGATAAAGTATTTTACCGTGTCGTACTATTTTTATATCGAGTGATTTCCTCATGAATAAATTACTAAATTTTGTATCTTTTAGCCGGTATCGTAGTGTGATGAACTTTGATAATGTATATGGAGAGTTAAATATAATTTCAATGTTGTTAAAATTATATTTTACTTTAGTGATTATGGAAGTATCTAGTTCTAATATAGCGAATAACTCATCTATAATATTATTACTTGGACTTTGTTTATTGATATTTTCTATTACTATTGATAATTGTGGGTCAGTGTTAGGAATTTTACGTAGTTGTTTATTTATTGTATTATTTGTTTTAATTATGCTATCTGTTGATTTTATTAATATGTCAGCGTAAGATGGTGTTTGTGAATTGATTATAAGTTTTTTTATTTCGTTTATATTTTCGTTGAGTAATTTCAAAGAAGTTACGTCATTACTACTATCAGTTTGATTATTAATAATTATGGGAGTATTTATACATGAAGTACATTTAAATATAAAATTTACACTACTTAGTATATCCATTACAGCTAAGGATGGATTATTACTGTTTATCCATTTTTTTGGAATACACCCTGCTTGGTATAGACAGGTATAATGAATAAATAAATTACATTGACTACATTCAATTTTATTAAAATTATCTGAAATATTACATTGGTAGCATGCCATGATGATATATAATATTATTGTGAGTATAATAATAGTTAATAGGACTTATATGTAATTATTAAATATAACATTATGATATCAGACAGTATAGCATGTAAATCGCAAATATTATTCAATGACAAACCGTTATAGAGATGGCCTAGATTCGAAATCGTTATTAAAACAATAGGATTTTATAACAATTGATTATTAGAAAAACACGTCTGTTCGCTCCGAATGACAGAGACAGAATGCTGACTACTACTACTACTACTACTACTACTACTACTACTACTACTACTACTACTACTACTACTACTACTACTACTACTACTACTACTACTACTACTACTACTACTACTACTACTACTACTACTAAAAAAGAAAAATATCGAAACAGCTCTTGTCTATATTATTAATTCCCTTCAGCGTGCATCCTTTAATAAACATAGCTCTGTGATCATACTATTAGATCTTTCAGCAGCATTCGATACCTTAGATCATAGCACTTTAATGTTAAGTCTTCAGTCTATAGGTATAAATGGAACCGCTCTTTAATGGTTCAAATCATATCTTCAAAATATATCTTTTTCTATTCAGATTGATTCTCTGACATCCACACCTCGGTCAATCCATCATGGTGTACCGCAGGGATCTGTTCTCGGATCAATACTCTTCAATATATACATGATCCCAATATTTGATATTTTTAATAAATATCCAAATATTGGCTACCATTCCTATGCAGATGACCTACAAGTATAGATGATTTTAAAAGACCCTACTAAAGATATACCTATACTCAACAACTGCCTTGAGGATATACGAATATGGCTAAACTCAAACTCTCTCTCACTGAATAGCTCAAAAACCATTGCACTCCATATTTCTTTATCAAATAAGTCAACTATTCCAAATATATATATTGGTAATGATTGTATACCTTACTCCAGATCAGCCCGTAATCTAGGAATTATATTAGACACCACATTATCATTTACACATCAGATCTCCAATATAATTAAATCAGTAAATTTTATATTATACACTATAAAAATTATTAGACCTTCAATATCCACTGAAATTGCTAAACTACTTATAACATCTCTTATTCTACCTAAATTAGATTACTGTAATTCGATTATTAATGGTATACCGGATTATTTACTACATAAACTACAACTTTTGCAAAATTCAGCAGTCAGACTCATATACAATATAAATAAATTCTCTAGAACACACATATCACCTTACATGAAAATATTACACTGGCTCCCAATTAAATACAGAATAATATATAAAATATGTATTCTAACCCATCATGCCACTCATCACAGCCAACCTGACTACTTACATACTCTACTTACTCCCTATACATCATCACGCCCAATACGACTTTGCCTCAAGTATACTCTAGTCATACCAGATTTGCGTAATGTATGCATAAAACAAAATAGAGCCTTCTCAATCTCTGCACCTATAGCCTGGAATAGACTTCCTTATAACATTCGTTCTATTCAATCAACCACGTTATTCAAAAATAAGCTTAAGACATATCTTTTCTCTTTGGCTTATCCTAATAACAACTAGTCAACATTTAATGCACGGCCGAAAATTTCTGATGAAGTTGATGGCAGTGCCTAAAACATTAGGTTACAGGTTACAGGTTACTACTACTACTACTACTACTACTACTACTACTACTACTACTACTACTACTACTACTACTACTACTACTACTATTACTACTACTACTACTACTACTACTACTACTACTACTACTACTACTACTACTACTACTACTACTACTACTACTACTACTACTACTACTACTACTACTACTACTACTACTACTACTACTACTACTACTACTACTACTACTACTACTACTACTACTACTACTACTACTACTACTACTACTACTACTACTACTACTACTACTACTACTACTAGTACGTCATCGCGCGTAAACTTCACATTACGTAACACCCCACCGCTAGGTGACACCACCCACCGCCTCACGTATTACGTAACGTCCTCCTGTGATAACGGTGCGCCACTACGTCTACTACACTGACAGGGAGGTCACGCCCACATAGAGATGTATAGATAACACTGAGAGGTACACACGCGGGGAACTATTATAGAGGGCATGCATGCATGTCATTATCAGGAGTATCGTCACTCGGCTGTCACTCTAGAGGTGGTAGACTTCCGGTATTGACCGATGTGGCTACGGATAGATAACACGATATCGCGGTAGTAAATAATAATCTAATTAATATAATATATACAAATAATATATATATATATATATATATATATATATATATAAATATTGTATACAATAAATACAATCAATGGATTCCAATATTTAGTATACATTTTATTACTATTATCTAACATATAACGCTTTTACGAATAAACATATAGTATGACGAAATATATTTGGTATCATAGATATCCATGAGCATGACGAATATCGATAACACGTATTGCCACCTACCGTGTTAAACAGCGAACCTGTCTCTCGACCAATCAGAGTCATTGTTCATACGCGTGTGTATTGCAATATATCTCGTAACCTCATTTATCGATAGCAACTCATCCGAAACGTATCGTTTACGTACTTATCAATCCCTTCCCTTTGTCACACCTATGAACTCGTCCCTGAAGGGTACAGTTACCCGATAGCTAGTTCCGTATAACCCACCGCGTATTCCATCGACACAAGTGATCTCAGGCACTCCGGACTAACTCCGCACCATGTCACGCACCTTCACTCTCCGTTGACCAGTCTGTTCGTCACGTTTATAGCTATACGCGAACTCTCAGGTTTAGTCTATCACTCCCCCTCCTCCTCCTCATGCAGATGACCATTCATGGTCCTTTAATGGTTTGTTTCTAATACGCCCCCTCCCCGTTTGTTTTTATTATGATATATGCGGTCTAATTCAAAATACCCGTTTCGATATTTAACACCATATTAATGTGACACTAGTAAATTACTAGTAGTAATAACTTATATGAACAATGTATATGTAGTATATATTATACGATATATATAATTATTTATTATTATAATTTTAAATCATACATCGATATATATGATAAAACTAAAATATTGTAAATTTGACCTCGACAATCGTAATCAAAACAAACGGGGGATGATATTCGGTAGTCTCACCGCTCGTATGATGTCACGTGATATCGGGCACCCTCAGAACACCAGATACCTATTGTTGTTTACATTGTGGTAATCCACTACCAATGTTGCGCTAGATACACAGTGTGCGTGTGTGTAGGCATTATGCGTGCGTTGGTGTCAATTATTCGCTCCCGAAGTAGGCCAACGTTCATCTACCGAGTACTATAACAAACCCGCGGCAGCTACCTCCGCGACGTGTGGCGGACATGCGCGAAACTATAAATCTATTTATAGATCGAGGACACGATTTATTGGTTGCGTCCATTTCGACTAGAATTACTATTTTTATTATCGTCATGTTCTCGGTAATTAATAATTTATTATTAGTAATAATAGTTATTGCCATCCCTAGTGCTATACTACATAGTTGTTGTACTGCTATACTACATACATACGACGTACATGTCATACGTGTGTATAATATATACGTTACACAGCGTGTATGTGTATGTTACTACAATGATAACCAGCATTACATCATACACCATAACATACTTATAATTAGCTATTGCACATTCTATTTAGCTATTAATAACTAGTTTATACGTTATTCGCGCCCTGTATATTCTATAAATAGCACTGATTTCATAAGTCAACATATCAATTCTACAGCATTGATGGTATATCATTTATATAAAAAATGGATACTTTATTTTCAACATATTATTTTATATTAATTTAATTTAGTAATAAAAGCTGTATTAATGGCCGGTTTCTCAAAAAATGTGCACATAGTATGCGATTATATCACAGAGCTAGAGAGAAATTTCTCTCTAGCTCTATAGATTATATAATAATAATAATAAAAATAATAATAATAATAATAATAATAATAATAATAATAATAATAATAATAATAATAATAATAATAATAATAATAATAATAATAATAATAATAATAATAATAATAATAATAATAATAATAATAATAATAATAATAATAATAATAATAATAATTATATTATGTCCAAAAAAAATGTTGTATGAATTATATAGATAAATATGTTGATCTTAATTTTAAATTTTAATAAAACATTTAATAAAACATATAAGATTTATTTATAATTATAAATAATTAAATAATAATATATAAATTAAATAATGATATATTATTTATAGAATTCTGTATATTCTCTTCAAAATAATATTGATTTATATTAACTTAAATTAAACTTAAATTAAACTTAAAATTAATTCTAAACCATATTAACCTTTTTTTGTTGTAATTGAAATCTACATTTTTTAGAAAACATTGTGTATATCAGTTTAATATCCTATATAGTTTAGGTAAATGTAGGTAGATATACAATACAAATACTATATATGCGATTAGAATATACCTGTATATTATTTGAATAATTTTACATTAAGGTAATATATAATTATTTATATATAGATTAAACAATTTAAAATTAATAAATCTAATAAATGTATGTTACAAAAATATACTATTATTAATATTTATTCAAATTAATGAATTATTATTAAATATAAATTTAAGTAATAATAATTTATTTATAGAATTAATTATACATTGTCTTAAAAATATTATATTACATATTAACCTGTTGCTAAATCATCGTAACTGTTCTGTAATTGTATATCAGTAGAACATCCTATATATAATATTTAGCAAATATTAAAACTTATATTAAAAACATTTTATATATTATTAAGTTTCATTATAGATACAATTAATCCTATAGATACAATTAATTATATTTTAATTTTATAGATTTATAATTTATTGATTTTATAAAAAAAATCTAGATAGTGTATTGATAAATATATTTTATTTATAGAATTCTGTAATATCAAATTAAAAATATATTAAATAATATTAACCTGGCACAAACAATTTGAATTGTTTTGTAATTTCATTCAGTTGACCATATTATAATATAGGAATATTATTGAATAGATGTTTGAAATTATGTTATATAAAGAAAATAATTAGATAATAATTAGTGTGTAATATAATAAAGATTTATTGCAAAATATTATAGTTATAAATATTATTAATTTATTTATATTTATAAATATTTATTAAATATAAAATATACTTATAACATTTTCATAACATAAAGTTATAATATTTATAACTTTATTCATATGTATTACCACAATATTTACCTTTAATACATTTATCTGCCTGGTAAATTAAGTAACATTGAAATGATCACGGTGTTTCCGAAGGGGTTAATCAGCGGTATGACCCATTGACCTTGACCTGTGTATTTAAAGTTGATATTTAATATATATTATATATATATAAATAAAACGAAACATAATATATTCAATAAATATAATCAATGGATTCCAATATTTATTATACATTTTAATTACTATTATCTACAAAATAACGCTTTACTAATAAACATATAGAATGACGAGTATTGCCATCTACCGCTTTAAATAGTTAGCGAACCTCGGCTCTTGCCAATCAGAGTCTGATTTATAAATCTTAATAACCTCGTATAATATTAAATCATGGCTATGTTGTGTTGTTTTACTTCTTAATCTACTATCTAATGTCATATATATCAATTATATATTATACTTTATAAATACTGGCCAAATTATTATAATCATATATGATGATAATATATTATTATGAAAAAATATTTACATGTATTATATTGTTTTGCTCTTAAAACAGAAACACTTGCTGTATATACAATATACAATATATATAGTGTATAATATACATATACATATATATATTTATATATTACATATCCATTGTTGGCATTTATAATAACACAAATAAATATTCTTATTGTTCATGTATTATCTATTGTTTATATTTTCTTTGTTATCTTTGTGATAGTTGAGACATCTGGAAATCAAACCTATTGTGTTCATATAACAATGTATTTATATATATATATATAAAATGTCTAGCCTAATTTTGTTAAATCTACTAAAATATTATCTCATAGACACAAGGTAACATACATACAAATAGTAATACCTTGAAATATTGCCTAGATAGTATATCTGGCCATGGTTAATGCAGCAGTTGTACATGTGTTAATAGTTCTGGTTGTGTGTTTATCTGGCAGTTGCATATGCAATAGTTCTGGTTGCATGTGTTTCGCACAGAAACCATCACTACTGGCACATCCAGTAACCATGCCCAGGTACTAGCTAGGAAATATGTCACAGTATTACTATTTTCAAGTATTTTCTGAGAAAATATTTTAGTAGATTTAAAAAAAATTAATCTAGATATTTTATATATATATATATAATATGTATATATATTGTTCACCTATTATATAAACACAATATGCTAGACCTGATATCCAGATGTATCAACATTCACAGTAACAAAGAAAATATAAGCAATAAATGACATATGAATATTAAGAATATTTATTTGTGTTATTATAAATGCCAACAATTGATATGTAATATATAAATATATACATGTATATGTATAGTATACACTCTATACATTCACTATATACATTGTACATTGTATATACACTGTGTATTACACAGCATGTGTTTCTGTGTTAAGCTCAATACAATATAATACATGTAAATATTATTTTCATAATAATATATTATCATCATATATGTGTATAATAAATTGGCCAGTATATATAAAGTATAATATATAATTGATATATATGACATTAGATAGTAGATTAAGAAGTAAAACAACATAACCATGAGTTAATATTACATGAGGTTATTAAGATTCAGAAACCAGATTTATTATTATCTAATGTGTTTATGAACAATGCAAAATATAATTGTGAATTTGTGAATAAATCTCATCTACTGACTAAGTGACCTCACTTTGATTTGTAATAATTGTTAATTTCATAATTGTATATTCACACATATATATTAATGTTCATAACATGTGATATAACATTTAAAATTAGCTGAGGGTGTTATTTCAAGAGAATTTTTTTTGGTGCAGGAAAACATAAAGGAGAAGAAGAAAATGAAATTACTTTTAAAACAATAACATTCTTAATATAGCACAATAAATAATAAATTTAAATGCTTCATCTTTAAAATATATTTTGTAGTCATGCGTTTTTGCTGTAATTATCAGTATTTCAGCTTACATGCATATATATTATCTACCTATGCACTTATAATAATTATATATAATAATTATACAATATTAATTGATAAATAATTATTAATAATTATATATTTATATTCAGTCAATATTATTTCTAAATGAGACCCCTGATGTCCAGCGAGGAGATTGGAAATAAGGTCATCGACTTAAGTACTAAGTCATCACCAGATAAAATAGAAACACATAGGTCAGTATCACCCGCTCACTGTAACCATCATGCTACTATCAGGCTAACCCATTACATCATACACGTATAACCTATATTTACATATCGACATGTTATTACGCTACCCATTACACCGATACACTTTGAATGATAGACCAATTCTGATTGGTTAGGAGATCTTTTTAGGTAATGGCTTGCAATACATTTATAATACATCATCTATTTGTAATTGATTAGAATACATTATGTGATCTACAGTAAGAGATTATTTGTACCACACTGTAATGGCTTGTATATCGCGCATTGTTCTCTATATAGTTTACTTTTCCATATACTGGGGGTGGGCATAGTTACCGACAAACGCCCATTAAGAGTGATTTTAAACATGCATTTAAGTTTTGATCCAAAACTTTATTATATATTAAACATGTTTTAAGTTATGATTCATAACCCCACAGATGATACGCAATCATCGTCGTCTGGCCCTCCTCCCCACACTAGGTCGTGGCTACTTGGAAAGGATGTATGACTGTTTACACTAGAAAGACTGGCTACATAAACCGTATCGGAGAGTTAGTACGTATACGTAGATGTGGCCATTACCCAACCTTCCTCTATCAATAAAGAAATAATCCTATTACTTTATATCATATATTTATAGTTTACCGTATATAGTTTATATATTTATAGTATAATAACAAAACTATGCTTTAATTCGATGGCCGCGCATTGAGAGTGATTTTAGTTTTACAGATTATACTGCTTTATAGTAGATTCTATATATATGATGTTCATGATACTTTTTTATTAAAATATATATATTTGGTTCACTATTGGTGATAGCATAGATGTGATGGAGGTTTTTAAAAAAATAATAATTTAAAAAAAATCTAGAAATTTCGTTACTCCTATGTAATTGTATTGTATATGTTTATAAACAAATGTCCTTACGGACATTTATTTGAATTTTGTAAATTTTATTTGTATTTCATTGTAATGGTTATATATATAATAATGATTAATTTTCTTAAATACTATATTCTTCTTATAGATAACATTAATATATAATAAATATTATCTATAGTATCCCTAATTACAATATTAGTTATTAGATAATTAATTTAAACAATAAAATAAATTTATAAATATATACAAATTTTCTAAAAATTAGCTCAGTTTGATAATTTATTAAAATTATAAAGAGATATTTTTTTTAATTTATAATACTTGTACGTTAAAATATAACATCTTAAAGATCTTAGGATGAGGTAGAAACAAAATTTAAAAAAACCTTAAAATGTACAGGTACCACAGAAAAAATGGTCATTTATTGATGATTTTTAACAAAATTAAATAAATGCCATGGTAGTTATTATTTGTTCAGCCAAATTGTAGTCTATAGTGATTAATGAATTTTTTTTTATTTTGTTTATTGAATTATAATATGAATTTATCAAATATAACGATTCTGTAAAAAATTATGAGAGGTTAAAAAAATTTTTAAAGTGACCATGGCTTCGCATTGCCAATATTGACCTAAATTAAAAAAAAATTGGGGGTATTCTCAATACTCACATTTAAATAAATCATATGAAGCAGCAGAATCCATGATCAACATCATGTTTAAAATCAATCTTACCGCGCATGTGCAGCCAATAATAACAACTCAACGCGCACTGTGTTAGTATTAGCTACATGTGCACTGCCCATCGATATAAAGAAAGAGGATGATTTCTTTATTGATATAGATGGCGCTGCTGCATTCAACGAGATCTCGTAGTACAGTGTACACATCAGTTAGGTGTAGCGCTTACGTTATGCGTATGTGAATAATAACTATAGGTTACGTGCTCCTATATCGTATGTCTACTATTTGTTATCAATTTGTTATAAAACTAATCGTTATAAAAGTAAACATTAATGATCTGCTTCAATGATTAGGAGTTCACCTTCGAGTCGTAATACATTAGGGGATACAATACATCAAATTCTATGTATTATATTTATTTAAATGGTATCTATTAAACTTTGAATGTAATTTTCTTAATTTTTTACTTAGTAATCATATGTGAATGCCTACTACTATTTATATTTTTATTATTTTTATCTGAAATGTGTACTGTAAATGTATAACATATACATCTATATGAATTGTGTTGGATGTATTATTATATTTTATATTAATTAAATAAATGATTATAAACTTGAATTGTAATGATGAAAAAATCAAAAAATAAATATTACATTATTGTGACTATTTTTTTACACCATTTTAAATTGACTACATTTATATAAAGACAGAATATATATGGTGGAGGAAAGTATCTGTTAAATAAATAAAAAATGATGTAATTAGTCATCTCTAGTAGAGATTCTCTATTAATTATCCTTAGTGATTTTAGATAGAGGTAGCATAGCATTGTTTGTATGAACGTGAGCCTCTCCTCTTAACCACTCTTGTGTGTATTAATCACTCCACTGTGTGTTTCAGTACAAGATAAGTGCAGTCACACGGAGAACAACATCGCTTTGAAGCCCCTCCCATTCATGTCCTCCTGGCACCAATAGGACATAGTGAATACCCTCCCATTCATGTCCTTCAGGCACCAATAGGACACAGTGAAGGTAGGTATCTTGTATGCATCTAATAGTGTTGTAATATCCGAGGCTAGCCATGCCTTCCTCACTAAAGAAGCTGGCCCCATCAGGCCCCACTAAAGAAGCTAGCCCCACCAGGCCCCACTAAATAGTCTAGTCCCACCCGCCCCAGTAAAGATGCTAGCCCCATCTGCTGTACTAAAGAGGCTAGCCCTACTAAATAGACTAGCCCCACCTGCCCCATTAAAGAGGCTATCCCTGCCCTACTTAATAGACTTGCCCCACCAGGCCCAACTAAATAGTCTAATTAACAAAATATATTTAAAATAACCTAATTATCATATTGTATTCCTGCACAGATCATGTGACATTCTGACAATTGTGATAGTTTACACAGCAACACTTCTTATGCAGAATGTGTCAGATGTCATATTCTGATTACCAACATTCTTACACACACTACGAACATATAATTAATTATATATAGAGTGTATCAAAATTGGCCATCTATGCATCATACTTTTGTCCTCATGTAAACACCACCTAATCAGTATTTCCTGAAATAATGTTCGCACGATTATTAACTAATATCATAGTAATGGAATACTAAAATTATAATGAATACCTTCAAAACAATCTATAAATGTTTACATTGCTCATTATAATAGTTAGTTGAACAGTTTGTATCAGTATACATATTATCAAAAGTGTACAAGTTTCACTACTATAAAATACTTTTAAATACTATAAAATAACAGTATAGGATATATACCGAATATATTAAAACATAATTTATAATGCCTCTACAATGTAGACTTCTCTTACGCCAAGCTAGTTCCAGCTAAAGAGGCTAACATCAAATATATTAAGATGGTCATCGCGTTCTACGAAGGTAAGGTGAAATTGCACACCCATGAATCGTATCGGTATCACTATCCCCATCGGTACCACAAGCCCTATCGGTACCACTAGCCCCATCCATACCACTAGCCCCATTGGTACCACTAGCCCCATTGGTACCACTAGCCCCATCCATACCACTAGTCCCATCGGTACCACTAGCCCCATCGGTACCAATAGCCCCATCGGTACCACTAGCTCCATCGGTACCACTAGCCCCATTGGTATCACTAGCTCCATCGGTACCACTAGCCCCATAGATACCCCTAGCCCCATCTCCCCCCGCATTAACATGGAGGTCTGCAATAGTGATGGCGGTTTATTCGAAAGACGTTGAAATCATTTAATATCAACCCGTTCTGAAAAAAGAACAACGAAGCTATTCGTATGGTCGATATAGGTCAAATGGATAAGGTAAATTTATTTAATAAATTAATATATACAATACCATAATTAGGCCATTATACATTAATAATTGGTTTATTTAATTAATTGTTGTTAATTTATAATTTGTAGAAAATTTTCCATATATGTTAACTATGTATATCCTAATTTGATACATGATTAGGCCAAACTATTTCATACGTTTACATTTAAAAATAAAATTAACTTTATAAAATATAAATACAATAAGGAAGATATTATTATTTGTCATCATATTTATACAAATTTTATTAAAATAACGAATCGAAATTTATTAATTTAACTTTGTATGGAACTATGTAGAGACTAGTGATGTAAATGATGCCAGTCAAATCTAAAGCATCGTTGCAGTCTCAGTCTCAGTTACCTAAAATTCAACTCAGCTCGAGCTCATTTGACTAGAATCTTGGTACGGCTCAGGCTCTTTTTTTTCCGAAAATGAAAGTCTTTGATCGGCATCAATAACTAAAAGTCTCGGCTCAGCATCATTTACATCACTAGTAGAGACTATCTTGCGATGTTATAAGTGATTATGTAAAAACGCATGTGCTGCGGGATCTCCCGTTAATCTACTTTCACAATAATATAAATAGAGCTAATAGACGATTATTACAGCTAAATTCTAATATTATGTATGTGTTTACACTAGCCAAACAAACGATACATATTCTAAGCAAATACATTAACAACAGCGTTCTGGACGAGGATGATTACGATAGTTGCTTAATAGGGATGATCTGCAGCTATCTAAAGAATAACAATGGTTAGATAACATTATTATTATTTAATATTACATCACATATCTACATTTATCTTTATCAATTCAATAATAGTATATAGTTAACTAAGTTATTGCTATCCCGGATATACAATTATATTTGTATTATTCAATTTATTCAATGCCTATTATTAAAGTTGTCTGTGTAAATTGAGATTACCTACTCTACATTATGTAATGTAGTCGATGTATAGTAGCTGACTTATACGAAATGTTTTAAAGTAGTTGTACATATTTAATCTGATATATAATATATTATATTGATTATAAATTTATATATATTTATAAATTTATTATAATAACGTTTTTGAAAATAATGTTAACCACATTTTTTAGATAACTATTACAAATATTTAATTTGCATTACTAATGGATAATAAATAATTCATATTGAGAAAAATTAAAAATTATTAATACAATTGTTTTTATAATTGAATTTACTAGATATCAAATTTTTTAGATGCCGTGTTTTGAAATATTATTATAAGCCACATTTACCCCTCTCTCCTTTTAGCAAAT
This sequence comes from Osedax fenrisi, assembly GCA_964019155.1. NCBI lineage: Eukaryota > Metazoa > Annelida > Polychaeta > Sabellida > Siboglinidae > Osedax > Osedax fenrisi. Next base: position 26,944,483 of record OZ025239.1, read on the forward strand.
CATATTATTGTTAATAATTTGTTAATGATATTTATTTTTATTTTTAACACACAATAATTATAATTTTCAATATTGTAAAGAAAATACTTTATTATTAACATATATTTATATTTATATAGTGTTGTATTATATATAAGCAATTAGTTATATTATTTTTACTAATTATGAATATTGATTATTTATTAATATTATAATATTTTATTTCTATTCAATAATAAAATTCTTATGATTTGTTAATGATTATTAAATTAATGATGTAATATATAAACATGATGAAATAAAGAAACACTTACAGTTACTACATGCGAAAAGGAGGAATACCACTTTCAAATAGAATTGATTGGAATGAGATTCATGGTGTGAGCCGATCTAGGAGTAGAAATATAGTGAAAACTTTCATAGAATAACTGTTAACATTTGATAAATAAAATATAATAAATTATATAATATATGTATATATTAATATTCTATGTAAAATGTATTGACCAATAATGATGAAACTTATCACTGATATACTGAACTTCTAGCTTGACATTGTTCATCACATATGTTATATTATTGTATATCATTTAAAGCAATTAATGGTTGACATACAGACCAATGCATTTAAAGAGAATAGCTATGTATATAACATATTAAAGGTATACATCTGTACATTCTATTGTATCCATCTCGCATGATCACACAATGCTAGACTGCTGGCTATATATAGCCGGCAGTGATCAGACACATTAAATCTGTTAATAAACATATAACAATTCCCAGATTCTCTTCTATATATTTCACTATGTTTACTGAAATAGTATTCTATTTAATATGATTATATAAATTAATTTTTTTGTCATTTAAATTATTTGTTTATATTTAAATTATTACAGTAATTTAGATATTTGATAAAATATTAAAAAATTAATCAAATATTAAAATAAGCATTTTTTTAAAATAATATATTTAAATACATTGTTTTAATTCAAATGGAAACAACTATTAATCCACTAATGTTTTCATAGAAACATGATTAACAATTAAATTGATTATATTTTAAATTATATAAAAGTGATGACAATAATAAAATAAATTATTTATTTATTTTCTTGTTAATAAAAATGTAAACATGATAGTTTTCTAAAACATATTTTCTTAATTACACCATCGAAATAAATTAATTTGATTTTATTTTAATTATATAAAAGATATAAATAAATAAGTTAAACAATAATTAAATATTATTAATTTTAAATAGATTATATTCATAGACCACTGTATTGTATACTTTCATTTCATTCTACATATTCTATGTAAATATAATATTGTATACACATATTTTAAAAGTATTATAATGAAATAAGATACTAGAGACTTAAATCCTGCACAAATATTATACATAATGAATAAATTATACTATTGAATATCTTTATAATTAAACAACCCTTTTTATATTTTATATTATAATTTTAATATTGAATAAATATATATTAAAATATTTATAAAATACGAGACATAAATATAATCATATTATATAATAAGTAAAATAAATAATATATAATAAAGTTAAACTTTGATTCTAAATAAATCATCTTGTGAAAAATGTATTTATTTTTCTAAATCATATATTCTAACCTAACTTTCATAAATATTTATCTGAATTATTAAACAAATATATTAAAGGCATATTAATATCATCTATACACATCTAAATATTAATATAATGATATTTTAATTGCTATGTTGATTTCAATATTAAATATGACATAATCAATATTCTTATAAAATCCTACTTAAAAGTGGTTTAAATTCCTATCTAATATATATTTACTAATTTTGTATTCTTTCTAGATAATGTATACTTTACATAAGCTGATTGATATGAATTATATATAGTTATATAATTAATCTGGAAACTCCCCCAAAATAACTGAGTTTTAATATTAAGATATATAGTTTATTTAATTTTTTTTTGTTGATTTCTATAATTATATTTATTCATAATCTATATATATATTTGAGATCTCTGTTTTATTAATATGAATGGTTAATAAATAACTTATAAACCAACCTACATCTAAATATTAGTTACTACTAGTAACTTACTAGTACTACATATGAAATCTATCATCAGCATATATCTGAATGTAAGCTAATTATCCCTGCTTAGTCGAGTTTTAAACTTACCCCTTCAATATCTTAATGCTGTTTCTAAGTATGAATAACACTTAAGAGAGTAAGTCATCTTGGTGGATTCCTAGTATAGTTCTGAATTACTAAATCAAGGCATTAATAGTTATAGAGACTTCATTATTTTACTAATAAGAATTTAGAAATAATAGTAGTAGATTATAAAAAAGGAATTAAAAATATGCAGTTGAACATATACAAAATATGTAAATTATTATGATATAGAAAGTTAAACACTTATAAATAACTAAGTAGGATATCTAATATAATAAATTAAAACAAAATGAGTAATAAAGACAACAATTAGACTATATAATTTATGTATTATGTAATTTCTCATGAAATATATTCTGGGATGAATTTTCTCAACTTTGATATTAAAAATTGAATTTGGTAGAGTTTGTTATTTAATTTAATAATATTATTTTAGAAAACAAGTTTGCTATCAAGATTAATACCAAGATATTTATAATTATATACGTTATTTATTAATGTAGGTATTTATTAATTTATCATTTAAAGAAATTATATTGTTTGGACGATTATTTGAGTTGAAATGTATCATTTCTGTTTTACTAATATTGATTTTTAACTTATTATATTTATACCACTTTTCTATTTTTATAAAGGTTTTTTTTAATTAAAAATGATAGTTTTATATTATTATCAGATGTAAAATTTATAGCAGTATCATCTGCATAGACAGTATCAGGACCGTAACCACGGGGGGGGGGGGGGCTGCGGGGGCAAGGCCCCCACTGAGATATTCTAGGCCCCCTCTGAAATTAGGTAGGCCCCTAAAACTTGTTTCACATTAAGATTTTTTCATATAGTATTTACTTGATCTTCAATTATATTTATATTTTTATTTTATCATTTTATTTATATTATATTTATTTATTAGAATGTATGTATTTTAGTCATAAACATTATAGTGAGGATCCAATTCAGTATTTATGGTTTTATTAAATATGTTCTAAAATTATATTAAATATTATAAATAAATTTGAATTATTTAATTTCATCTGATCTCAGAAATGTTTGTCCTAAATGTACAAGTGGTAGAGCATCTTTTGGAAATAAAATAAGAAGATTTACCGATAATATGTATATATAATATATATTATAATATATATACAAAATAATGCAAATTTAATTTATAATAATTTGTAGATTATAGTACTTTAACATAATCATATAACATATAACTTTAATCATATGATTAAAGTTATATGATATCGTATAGCTTTGTTTATATAACTGTTTAATATTACTATATATATCAATATCATCAGATAAGTCCTCTGAAATCCAATGTCCAAGATATCTATATGATTTGACAACTTTTAGAAGTTTATTATCTATATATAATTTCACAGGTTTATGATATGATTTATCAAAATAAATTGGTAAAATAACCGATTTATCAATATTAAACGTTATGGTTATGGTTATGGCTAGCAAACTCTTCACAACAACTTATTAACAACTGCAAACCCCCTAGTGATGGTGAAAATAATGCTATATCATCTGCATAACATAGATTATTTATGATATTTCCATTTAAGCAATAACCTGAATGTATTTCATTTAATTTCTTAATCATATGATTATAATTATACTTTTACTTATTATACTATCTACCCTCCACCTTCATCTAGCCCCCGGATCTAGCCTATGGAGTTTATTAGCTGACCTATCTTCTATTTTAAAATATTTCATATCAGTTAACACGGTTAACCGTATAATTATATGTAGGTATTATATAATTATATAAAAATATTATTCTTGGTGATTTTAATATTCAAATTAATAATGATAAGTATACTTCCTTATCTCTGAATGAACTTATATTTGAGTATTCCTTGACGCAATATGTTCATTTTCCTACTAACACTAAATGTAATACTATTGACTTATTTACAATTTAATTTCATATCCCACTCAAAGTTCTCTAATATCTGATCACTTTTCCATTTTATTTGATCTGAACTTGCCGGTGACACAAATTAATCGACCTTCTAGATCGTTTTGGAAATCTTCTCTATTGATAAACTAATGTTTGTTAACTATGTATTCCATCAACTTAACAACAGTATATATTCTGATTTGTCTACACTTTTTGATTATTTTAATGTGGCATTATCTCATTCATTTGATATTTTTGCACCATCCATTACTCTTATCAACCGAAATTATTCTAAGTTTTCATGGTTTAATATTGAGTTTGTTAACCTGATGCAACTATTTCGTAGACTACAACGTAAATATGCATCCTTTAAATATGAAATTGATATTATTTCCAATATAGTTTTCGATCACTTTATAGGAAAAAACTTATATCTATCAAATCCTCATACTTTACTGAAATTCTCGGTAATTCTGGAATATCTTCTATACAGGCTTATAAATTATCTTTTACCTTAGTAGGTGAACCCAAGATCAAGCATTTTCGGATTACCTGATTTAGTTATTTGTTCATTGTTTGCCAATTTCTTCCAACAAAAAATGTCTAGCATTATCAATGTACTTACAAACATCAACTCTAATTCGATCTCAATTTAACATCCACTCATAATCACTGTTCATGTTTTTCGCTTCCCACACATGCCATTGTACTCTTTTTGATGACATCCTTGAAAACCAATTACCCTTTGATCCTATACCACTCAATCTACTTCGTTCATTATCACCATATTTTATTGGATCCAAAAATCCAAGTCGACTTATCGCTGAATTCATTGACAGATGTCTTAAAATAATTGCAATGCAAAATAATTATACGAGCTACTTCTGGGATATAATTAATTTGTATATATTATGTATATATATATAATACTATATAATACTATAGTATACGACATATTAATGCTAATTATATAGGGCACATAATATATGAAATATTAGGAATGTACCTATAGGTACCTATATATATATATATATATATATATATATATATATATATATATATATATATATATACATGTATAGTGCTTACTATACATATATGTAATACTATAGTGCACACATATGTGTGCTTATAAGGAGTACCAGTAAACTCGGACCAGGTAAACTCGGACCACTTTTGAGGTAAACTCGGACCACTTTTAAAGTAAACTCGGACCACTTTTTAAAAACATAAAGTAAACTCGGACCACTTATTAAAATAACTATATTTTGTATATTTCTATAATATAATATGCTTTAACTTACTTCCACCTTATATAATTATATTATATCTGTTATATAAATTATAAAAAGATTCATTTAATATGATATTTTTGTGGAATTATATATTTAAATAGGTAAACATTTAATTTGAACTCGCACCACTTTTGAAGTAAACTCGGATCACTTGTGAAGTAAACTCGGACCACTTGTGAAGTAAACTCGGACCACTTATTAAAAACATAATGAAGATTCGGACCAACCGTATAAACTATATATTGTATATTTCTAACATATAATATGCTTTAACTTATAAGTTAAAAGTATAATTTCACTGTATATAATTGCGAGTATTCCGATATTACTACACATACATAATTTATCATTTAATAACTTTAATAACATTTAATAACTTAACATAATTTAAATTGTCGTATATCACCACAGCGCTAGAGAGAAATTTCTCTCTAGAGAGAAATTTCTCTCTAGCTCTATGTATATCACCGACGAGACCTACGATAGAAGCTATATTTATTATGATAGAAGTATACAATACCTATATAAGTTATTTTAATAAGTGGTCCGAGTTTACTTCACAAGTGGTCCGAGTTTACTTCACAAGTGGTCCGAGTTTACTTCAAAAGTGGTGCGAGTTCAAATTAAATGTTTACCTATTTAAATATATAATTCCACAAAAATATCATATTAAATGACTCTTTTTATAATTTATTTAACAGATATAATATAATTATATAAGGTGGAAGTAAGTTAAAGCATATTATATTATAGAAATATACAAAATATAGTTATTTTAATAAGTGGTCCGAGTTTACTTTATGTTTTTAAAAAGTGGTCCGAGTTTACTTTATGTTTTTAAAAAGTGGTCCGAGTTTACTTTAAAAGTGGTCCGAGTTTACCTCAAAAGTGGTCCGAGTTTACCTGGTCCGAATTTACCTGGTCCGAGTTTACTGGTATTCCTTATAAGTATAGTACACTGTGTAATATTCAAGCGACTTACTTGTTATGTATTATATTATTATTATTATTATTGTTATTATTATCATTATTATTATTATTATTATTATTATTATTATTATTATTATTATTATTATTATTATTATTATTATTATTATTATTATTATTATTATTATTATTATTATTATTATTATTATTATTAATACCCACCAGGCATTTGCAAGCAATTACTCAGTAAAGATATCTTTAAGATGTCTCAATCATACCTCTAGGTATGATTTTAATATTTTACTCAACAATTTATGATAAAGATATCTTGAAGCAATCTTTATAAATCTATCATTATCAATTATTTATGATTTTAATATCTTGAAGCAATATTTATAAATCTATCATTATAAATTATTTATAATTATAATATTTTAATATTTTACTCATAAAGTTCATCTCATTCTACGAGCCGTAACTCAGTTCGTTCATCCATTCGAAGTCCAAGGTCATATGGTTCGTCTCATTCTCTGAATCGTATATGTTAGGTATGCTACACATGTAGATTTTATATTAATTATTTTATTTTTAATTATGCTCATTATAACATATATATATATATGTATATTTTGTTAAATCTAAAATATTTGATTTTCTCAAAATATCCAGATTTGTTATTGTTTCAAGATAGTACAAAATAAATAATATTTTGAACCAATATTTAATATTTTTACTAGTTATAACTACACTAATAAAATATATGAAAATATTTAATATTTAATTATTAACAGGCATATGCTTAGACAAGAAATTGAAGATAACGGATTTCGACAAAATATGCGGAAAGTTGTTATCGAATTGTTATCTACGTGTATAATAAACTGTAAAATATAAATAATACTTTCTTTATTAAATCATCTTTCACATATCTGTTTAGCATCTTTATAAAGTTTTCATTCCATTCATCTTTCTAAATTTGTCTTTAAGTCGTCTTTCTAAAGGTATATTTAAGTCGTCTTCTAAAGGTATATTTAAGTCATCTTTAAGTCGTCTTTCCAAAGGTATCTTTAAGTCGTCACTCAAAAGGTATCTTTAAGTCGTCTCTTAAAAGGTATCTTTAAGTCGTCTCTCAAAAGATATCTTTCAGGTGTTGCACTTTAAGCAAAATTTCAGACGTCTCAATAAGTTATCTTTAAGCTATCTTTAAGATACCATTTTGCCTGGTGGGATAATATATTATTATTATTATTATTATTATTATTATTATTATTATTATTATTATTATTATATTATTATTATTATTATTATTATTATTATTATTATTATTATTATTATTATTATTATTATTATTATTATTATTATTATTATTATTATTATTATTATTATTATTATTATTATTATTATTATTATTATTATTATTATTATTATTATTATTATTATTATTATTATTATTATTATTATTATTATTATTATTATTATTATTATATATATATATGTCTGGTGGGAGTTGTCAAATAATTATATCGAGTAAAAGATCACCAAGATCATCCTCGAAATTAAGCAAGTATACTTTCTTATATATATAAGCTTATAAGTAATATATATATATATATATATATATATATATATATATATATATATATAGATTATTTATATACAAATATATATGTATATGTATATTATATACAATACTATAGTACAAAGTTACTATAGTAAGAACCCTATATATATATATATATATATATATATATATGCAAATACATACACATATAAGCACATATACTTAAAGCTACATATGTATATACATAAGCACACATGCATACATACGAATATATTATTAAATTCAGCACAATAAATTAATATTTATATTTAAAGTAATTGATTTTAATTTATAACAATCTTATATTATATTTATGTTCTTTATATATTCATACATTCTTAATTATTTTTATTATACTCATATATATAACTCATATAACAATAATACAATTGCATTGTGGGTATAGATAACATCCACTATATGAGGTGCAGACCTTATACACTATAGTGATGATAGTGTATATAGTAATACCAAAGCCCGGATTTGGTAATACTGTACATGTATATATTCCCCTCTATGTGTTATGAATGATAGCATGGTATTGTGCACACTGACATAATTCACCTCTGAGAAACACACATGTCTGTCTGTATGTATGTATATCTATCAACACAGCATAGTATTGTGTATACTTATATACATGCAGTGAATGAATACATTTAGTAAGAGCTGTAGGACATTAAAGCTACAAAGGACTTATACTATGGCATGCACTACATAGTATAACATACATAGGCATCTGTAAACATATATGAATGCATGATAGCATTCTATAGAAATAACAGTTGTATGTTTACCTACATATATGCATATATGCATGTCTGGTATATATATACCATATATGTATAAACATATACACACATACTGTGTATACTGTATATGCATATATATGAACACCATATAATATATGGCATATACACATATGACTTTTGATAACACATTATTAATAACTGAATATGTTATTCATATGTAATTTAATCAGATATGTTTTTGTAATACTTTATAAATATTATACATATTTAAAAAAATCCATAAATATGATGAATGTAATATAATTTTGTATTATGTTATTAGTACAATTTTATACTAAAAATAAGCTATATATATAATACAAATAATATATTACATAAAAATTAGGAGCTTGCATATTACACAATAGTAAGAACCTGATTATATATATATATATATATATACATATATATATATGTATACATGCATACACATACACATACATAACAACACACACATACATAACAACACACACATACAAACTAATATACTATTAAATTCAGCACAATACATTAATATTTATATTAAAAACTAATTAATTTTAATTTATAACAATCTTATATTCTATTTATTTACTTTTATATATTCATACATTATTATATTATTTTATTATACTAATATATATATATAACTTATATAACAATACTAAAATTGCATTATGGCCCACAATTTGTGGGTATAGATAATATACAGAATAGGTATTACAGTGTACACTGTACAGTAGACCGGTTCGTTCGATTCTATTTTTAATCCTTCAGGTAAAATATAATACATATCTATATTTTAGTATAATATGTATTAACAATTTTTATAAAAAAATAGTTACCTTTGGACACGAAGCATTTAAAGTTTGAAATATAAATTATTATTGTAAGATAAAATGTATAATATTCTATGTATAATAGTAATGCCACCATCTTATTATCTTTGATGTTTACAAATATTTAAATTAATATTTAAAATTAATTATGTATTTGTATTATATTTAATGAATTAATATAATATATGTTATTATTTATATTTATTATTAATATAATTCATTTTTATATCTACAAATTACAAATATTAATGTCTCCTAAAACTCGAGAAAATACACCATTTTACAAAGTATTTATTTCAAAATAATTCAAAAAAATAATTAATTTGTTAATATTAATATATATAATTATACTTTACATAAATTTGAGTGATCAGATTGTATTGAATTGTGGATATAAGTTAGATATAAATATCCTTTATACAAATAAAATTAAAACAATTAAAAAATATGTAAACTTATTTTGTATTTCATATTTCAAATAAAAATCCAAAAAAATTTTAAAATGATGTTAATTTTTTTTCTAAAAATAATTTTTAATTTTTTAATAATTAATTTGAATTGTATTATTATTATCTATAAATTATATATTTTAATTTTTTAAATTAAATTGTAATAATTTATTTATATTAAATTATACGATTTTTAGATATATTTTTTGACTAAAATTATTTTATAAAATTTGGGCATCTAGATTGTTATGAACAATATTTGTACTGTTAATACTACTTGTTATATATGTTTCTAGGATATATCCATAGTTGGCTTAAAAAAAATCATCCAATTTTATAAAAATTGAATAAAACTTATTTCTATATCTCCCCCATGTTAACTTTTGTATATATTCAATGTTAAAATAAAAAGGTCTCGTGACATAAAAATATTTAAGATATAGGTCTAAAATTTTAAACACTTATTCATCATAGCATACACAATTGTCACAGATGTGAAGGTTTTTAAAATTGCGAACAAAAATTTAGTACGAACCGGTCTACTGTACAGTGTACAGTCAAAGATTTTCCGAAGGAAAGATATAACACTTACGCGAAATCGTGTAATTCGAATTTGTATACAAAATACCCTGGTGCCACCTATAGCGGGTTACTTTTAGGAACTATGCGTTGTTTATAATGTAAATTCGTATTTAACTATACACTTTTAAAATGTTAAATAATATGCTTTAAATTAATATTTATATGATGAAAACTAAGTGTTCATTACTAATATATAACAAACAAATATGATATTTATGTTTTAAATGCTATAAGTATATATTTAGTAAGTAAAAGTTAATTTATATTGCATGTAATTTAATAGAGCAATGAAAACATTGTTGTATGCAAACAGAGCCGAACCTAAATCTATTTCAGTGATTTCGATACTACTGCTAGCAGCGGTTGGGGATATTACTAAATTACGTTGCATGCATAGGGAGTGTTATATCTTTGCTTCGCAACATCTTTGGTACATTGTTTACTGCTTTGTTAAGTTACCAATATTAGTTGACCAAAACCCCCTCACGTCCCCTATATTAAAAAAAATGTATATATTATAAATTTCATTATAGATACAATTAAATATATTTAAATTTGAAAGATTTATAATTTATTGATTTTATAAAAAAATCTAGATAAAGTATTGATAAATATATTTTATTTATAGAATTCTGTATTATCAAATTAAAAATATATTATATAATACTAACCTGGCCAACAAAATTTAAATTGTTTTGAAATTTCATTCAGTTGACCATATTATAATATAGGAATATTATTGAATATATGTTTGAAATAACGTTATATAAAGATAATAATTAGATAATAATTAGTGTGTAATATAATAAAGATTTATTGATAAATATTAGTAATAAACTATTTTAATATTGTATTTATAGATAGATTTCATATTATTAATTTATTTATATTTATAAATATTTATTAAATATAAAATATACTTGTAACATTTTTATAACATAAAGTTATAACACTTATAACGTGTTTCATATGTATTACCACAATATTTACCATTAATATATTTATCTGCCATTACAATCAATAGATTCGAATATTTACTATACATTTTAATTACTACTATCTAAAAATTAACACATTACGAATACATATATAGAATGATGTATATCGATAACAAGTATTGCCACCTACCGTGTTGAAAAGTTAGCGAACCTTTCTCTCGACCAATCAGAGTTGTTGTTCATACGCGTGTGTATTGCAATATATCTCGTAACCTCATGTATCGATAGCAACTCATGCGAAACGTATCGTTTACATACTTATCAATCCCTTCCCTTTTGTCACACCTATGAACTCGTCCCTGAAGGGTACAGTTATCCGATAGCTAGTTCCGTATAACCCACCGCGTATTCCATCGACACAAGTGATCTCAGGCACTCCGGACTAACTCCGCACCATGTCACGCACCTTCACTCTCCGTTGACCAGTCTGTTCGTCACGTTTATAGCTATACGCGAACTATCAGGTTTAGTCTATCACTCCCCCTCCTCCTCCTCATGCAGATGACCATTCATGGTCCTTTAATGGTTTGTTTCTAATACGCCCCCTCCCGTTTGTTTTTATTACGATATATGCGGTCTAATTCAAAATACCCGTTTCGATATTTAACACCATATTAATGTGACACTAGTAATAACTTATATGAAAAATGTATATGTAGTATATATTATACTCTATATTTTATTATTTATTATTATAATTTTAAATTCTACATCGATATATAAGATAAATCTAAAATATTATAAATTTGACCTCGACAATCGTAATCAAAACAAACTGGGGATGATATTCGGTAGTCTCACCGCTCGTAATGATGTCACGTGATATCGGGCACACTCAGTACTTTCCTATTATTTACATTGTGGTAATCCACTACCAAAGTTTCGCTAGATACACAGTGTGCGTGTGTGTAGGCATTATGCGTGCGTTGGTGTCAATTATTCGCTCCCGAAGTAGGCCAACGTTCATCTACCGAGTACTATAACAAACCCGCGGCAGCTACCTCCGCGACGTGTGGCGGACATGCGCGAAACTATAAATCTATTTATAGATCGAGGACACGATTTATTGGTTGCGTCCATTTCGACTAGAATTACTATTTTTATTATCGTCATGTTCTCGGTAATTAATAATTTATTATTAGTAATAATAATTATTGCCATTGTATCCCTAGTGCTGTACTACATAGTTGTTGTTCTGCTACACTACATACGCGTGTATAATATATACGTTACACAGCGTATATGTGTATGTGTATGTATATGTTACTACAATGATACCAGCATTACATTTAACATACTTATAATTAGTTATTGAACATTCTATTAATAACTAGTTTATACGTTATTCATGCTCTGTATATTCTATAAATAGCACTGATTTCGTAAGTCAACATATCCATGCTACAGCATTGATGGTATATAGGTATATAATTTATATAAAAATGGATAGGCCTACTTTATTTTCAATATATTATTTTGTAATAATTTAATTTAGTAATAAAAGCTATACACCACGCATGTAAACATGTGTTCATGGTGTGTCACATACTATAATTAACATATTCATAGTTATCTATGAATCATAGACTATGATGTCATATGATGATAACTGTGTAAATATAGTGTTTCATATACCAAAGTTATTATATTATCTATAGATAAAAACATATCATTATATTAATGTTATATTGAATATATATATATATATATATATATATATATATATATATATATATATAATATATATAGGTATACTTTTATAGTGTATATTAATTTAATAAATATATATATAAATATATATATTTATATAAATATGTTAAAATAAATGTGGTTATATCTTTTTGGAACACCAAATATATATTTAGTATATCATTAAATTAGTATATTATAATATTTACATATATATGAATATATAGTTATCAAATTAATAATAATATAAATGATCACCTAAGAGTATTAAGGTGTGTGCACAGAGAGAAAGTCGAGCTTTTACGTACATATTTCACTTTTTGCAACTTAACAAAGCGGTTTTCAACTTTTTAAAAACATGTACATGTTTATATTAGTTTTATGTGATTTAACCTTACCCCCCTATCTTCTTAATAAATGTACTATTACATTTTACATTACGTTCACATGTGATATTAATAGTTACTAGCGTAATTAACATATTCACTTATTTAAAGAAGATAATATGTAATACATGATAATTAAGGACATTTACAAATATAGTGTATTCCCTTAATTCCATTTTGGGTTGCAAGTAATCAAGGTCACAACAATATTCCAAAAAATGTTATAAATAGACCAATGAACATCACTCGTATACGATGCATGGAGTGCATCTATATACAAATATACCATATGTAATATATTGTTATTTTTTTTAATTTTTAGTTTATATATATATTTATATATATAAAATTAAGTACACATTAAGTAAAAATATATATTAGGAATATAATATAAATATATTTACATAATTATATATAAATTTATGAACATTTATTTATAATTTATTATGAATTCTTATATATTAATTATTTATATATATTCGTTTAAAAATAAGTAGGTCGCGTTGTTTTTCATCGTAATAATACTAAATAATACTAAATGGGTTGATTCGGACACTAATAACGTAGCTAGTGTCATATTATATGACTCATATACCGAAATATACATATTACTAGTTAACTGTGATGTTAAATGATGGTAAATGTTAAAAACACAATTGTTTTTCATACAGTGTTTCATATACCAAAGTTATTATATATGAATATACAGTTATCAAATTAACAATAATTTTTTAATTTTATATGGGTATACCCTTTAACTAGACTTCCACGAAAATCGTACACTATTTGATAACTTACTACGGTAATAGATATGCATGAATAGATATACATATATGTATAGAAATATATGTCTATACAAACTAGGTCATACATAAATCATTGAATTGAGAAAGTTATTTTTATTATAATAATATATATATATATATATATATATATATATATATATATATGAATATACAATTATGAAATTAACAATTATTACATATCAAATTGAGGTCACTTAGTCCGGAGATGAAATTTATTCACAAATTCACAATCATATTTTTCATTATTCATAAACACATTAGATAATAATAAATCTGGTTTATAAATCTTAATAACCTCATGTAATATTAATTCATGGCTATGTTATGTAGTTTTACTTCTTAATCTACTATCTAATGTCATATATATAAATTATATATTATACTTTATAAATACTGCCCAATTTATTATATGCATGTATGATGATAATATATTATTATGAAAATAATATGTACATGTATTATATTGTATTGGCTTAACACAGAAACACATATTGTATATACAATATACAATGTATATAGTGAATGTATATAGTGTATAATATACATATACATGTATATACTTATATATTACATGTCCATTGTTGGCATTTATAATAACACAAATAAATATTCTTAATTTTCATGTGTCATCTATTGTTTAAATGATACATACATACATTGTTTAAATGGTACATACATGGTACATATAAGTAATATAAGTATGTCTTTAACATATGGAACTATAATAATTGATTATAATAGTTGATTAAGGATTATATAAGTAGGATTATATACAGTATATAATATACTACATACTGCCTTGATTTAATGGAGTGTTATATACTATATACTGCATTGATATAGTGGAGTGTTATATACTATGTACTGCATTGATATAGTGGAGTGTTATATACTACGTACTGCATTGATATAGTTGAGTATTATATACTATCAAATGAGGTCACTTAGTCCTGAGATGAAATTTATTCACAAATTCACAATCATATTTTTCATTGTTATACCATAATTTATTAAAAGTCTTTTGTTATACCATATTTTATATAAAGTTATATCATAATTTATTAAAAGTTATAACATAATTTATTAGCCAAATGTTATATTCTATCATATATTATTAAATATTAATTTATAACTTATTAAATAAAAACTTATATTATATAAACTATTATATATGTTATTTAACTATCTAGATTATTATTAAGAATTGAATTAGATTTATTTTAAACTGTACACATACATATTAAAAATTAATAATCAATAATATAGTAAACATAGCCAGCATCTATATCCATTGACTTTTGCAAATATCAATTCACCTTAATAATAATGGTTTACAGGCTTTCTTTTCGGCCTTTTACTTTTTTTACTGCGCAATAATATTAATATTAAATATATACAATATATATATTTTTTTATTTAACCACCTATAAACCTATAGACCTATAAACCTAATAATATATTTATTGTAATTATTATAATATATTTATCATAATAATTATAATATATTGCATAATAAGTAGTGATATATTGATGCAAACGTTTACGCAGGTGAGTGTTGATGATATTGAAGATTGTCGACGAGTGCGTTTGTTTATTGAAGCTATTATTAGGGTCGATGGGAACTGTTTGGTCGGGGGGGTGGGGTGGGGTATAGGGGTAATATGAGTTACAATGCAAGAGAGAATACTCCCTAATGTGTGTTAGGCGTTCGTTAAATGTATAATATACAATTTAACGGGCGCTCTGTACCTATCGTTAAGAAAACAAATGTTTTAATACAACGCAAATTATCCTAAAAAATTAAAGAGTAAGATTCTTAAGATTAAATTCTCGCAAGCTAGCGCACATTAATAATTAACATAGTAGAGTCGGACAGGGGGGGCCACAACGAGGGGTTAACGAGACACTAACGGGGTCGGTATCACTAACTTTCCAGTCGAACCTTGTTCATCTTCGGCACCAGTTGTGTCAGATAATTCTCGCGTCGCAGGTAATCTATGCGGGTGTATGACGCAGGATGATTAGTCTGCGATTAACTCACTAGTGATAAGCTTAAGTCGTTATTATCATTAATAGTAATATCTAGTTTTTGCGCAATTATGATATACGCAAACATATGTATATATATATACACATATAAATATGAATTACACAAGATTAGTAAATAAGTAGGATAAGATACAAATTCGTATATTTATTTTTAATAATTATATTCTAAATGAATGCGAAATTTAGAGAGATATAATCGGTACCATATAATACTTATATCCATAAGCGTTTATCATTAAAAGAAATATCATGATTTAAAAATAGTTCAAATAGTAATAGTTTAGATTTTAAATTGTACTTATTCGAATAAAAAAATGAATAATTATTATAATGAATAATGAAATATTTGTAATGAAATAAAAATTCAATTTTTAAAATTATAGGTTTATTTTTTGGAAAGAAATGTATTCAACATGATAACATATAAAATACCACTGTTTTAATTATGATATATAGTAGGTCTGTGAATTTAAACTCTATTCTGAATTGACACCTCAAAAGTAAATACTTCAATAACATTATACGATCATATAATATATGTAGAGAACATTTAATAATTGACGATTTATAACAAATCAGCATTCGTAATTTATTATTTTACATATTATTTTAAATAATAGGCATACCAACAATTTTATAGTTATAAAAGTGTAGCTAAAATGCTATAATTTACTATTGATCAAAAATATTATTATAGAAAGATAATTTCGCAATTAATTTAATAATTAGGTAATTATTTAAATATAAATATCTAAAATTATTAATTAAAGACGCGCGTCTCGTTATTATTACATTGTAAACATCTCTATAAAACTACGAATGAATGGTAAATTCAGCGACGGATCTGCCCTACTGGCATCGAATCAACGCGCGGCTACAAACATTTCGCTACA
The DNA here is from genome assembly GCA_964019155.1 of Osedax fenrisi. NCBI lineage: Eukaryota > Metazoa > Annelida > Polychaeta > Sabellida > Siboglinidae > Osedax > Osedax fenrisi. The sequence goes on from OZ025239.1 coordinate 26,961,850, forward strand.
GGAGACGGATAGAAAGTCACCGTGTCCCTGGGTAGATTACCCACCATGGTGTACAGGTAACAGCCAATCGGGTCATAGTGTATGTGCCTAATGGGGGTAACGGGGGGCAAGAGATTAACAGAGTGTATAGTGGGGTGGAATGTGTGTTTTTACTGCGAAATAATATTAATATTAAATATATACAATATATATATTTTCATTTAACCATAAATATATCCCATATATATTTAATTCTCTCATGTAATCTTTTCTAATTTACGTATTCAATAGAAGACCTTCTCCATATTTCCGAGACCGAGTTACTTTTTTTATGAAAAGTAAAATTTTAAAGATAACATTTTCATTTTGTATAAGATAATTTATAGATATTTAATTTATTTTGCTAGTGTGTGTGTTGCCGATACGATTCATGGGTGTGCCATTTCACCTTACTTTCGTAGAACGCGATGACCATCTCCGTAACCTTGATGTTAGCCACTTTAGCTGGCACCAGATCGGCGTAAGAGCAGTCTACCCTATAGAGGCATTATAAATTATGTTTTATTATATTCGCTATATATCCTATACAGTTATTTTATAGTATTTAATAGTAGAAAAATTAATTATATATTATATTTTAAATATAGCCAATTTATTATATATATATATATATATGATAATATATTATTATGAAAATAATATGTACATATATTATATTGTATTGCTTAACATAGAAACACATACTGTATATACAATGTACTATGTATATAGTGTATACTATAAATATACATGTATATACTTATATATTACATATCCATTGTTGCCATTTATAATAACACAAATAAATATTCTTAATGTTCATGTGTCATCTATAGATTATATTTTATTTATTATCATGAAAGTTGAGATATATGGACATCAGGACTAGCTTATTGTGTTCATATAATAGGTGAACAATTTATTTATATATATATATAAAAAATGTCTAGTCTATTTGTTTTAAATCCACTAAAATATTATATCAGAAACATACATACAAATAGTAATACCTCGAAATATTGCCTAAATAGTATATCTGGGTGTGTTTAACGCTGCAGTTGCACATGCATCAATAGTTCGTGTTGCGCGTTCGCAAGTTGTTATTATTAGCTGCACATGCGCGGCTATCGATATAAAGCATAGATTTGTATTTTACTATAAATATATAAACTATATACGGTAAACTATAAATATATGATATAAAGTAATAGGATGATTTCTTTATTAATAGAGGAAGGTTGGGTAATGGCCACATCTACGTATACGTATTAACTCTCCTATACGGTTTATGTAGCCAGTGTTTCCGGTGTACAGAGTCATACATCCTTTCCAAGTAGCCACGACCTAGCGTGGGGAGGAGGGCCAGACGACGATGATTGCGTATCATCTGTGGGGTTATGAATCATAACTTAAAACATGTTTAATATATAACAAAGTATTTGATAAAAACTTAAATGCATGTTTAAAATCACTATTAATGGGCGTGTGTCGATAACTAAACCCACGCCCAGTATATAGCAATGTAAGCTAATCGTTTTCTGTTATATTATAAATTTAATATCAATTAATAATTATAAATAAACAAATTTAATATTTAGTAATGGTAAAATTAAATATTGTAGTATTAAATTTACCTTGACGAGTTATTATACATGTTGTCTTTGAAATGTGTTCCACATACATGTAATTCTGTGAGTCGTTTACCCCTCGCAGTGTACTTAACGATATCAACGATATTTGAGGTTGAGATATTTACATGGTTTAGTATTATATCCTGGCCTGGAAATCGATGATATCGACCTTTGTGAACTCTTCAACGTATTCCATGCCGTCCGGCAGACTATTCAGGAACCTCGCGTCGATTACTGGTATCGCTGGAACTTGCTTACCAGGTCGAACTTGCTCGGCATATAGTATTATATAGTGGATTACTAAGTAGATAGTTTACTATAATCTATGATTATAAATAAAGACCATATGAAAATATAGTTTCAAAGCGAGAGGTGATATATACACATTTTATATTTTTTAGACCATGTATAAATATATTTAAAATGTAAAAGATAGGCTAAAATATATCCCAATTCCATTTGGTGTATAATCATGTATGCATTATATTTAGGGCGGTTATATAGTGAGTATATAATTTATATATATATATATATATATATATATCTAATTTATTGAAATACATAAGTACCTTAATTATCAGCTAGCGTAAAATCAATATCATCTATGAAATACTGTCTCCTAATGATTCTCTCTACCCTATTTGAGATTTCTGAAATCTTATCATAAGACGCCTTCTCCTTGGTTATGTAGTCGGTGATGTTTGTTGACTTTACGCAGTCATTTATCTCGATACTGGTGTAGAGGTCAAGCGCTGACCAAACGTAATTAACATATTTACTGATTTAAAGATGATAATATGTAATACATGATAATTATGGACATTCACAAATATAGTGTATTCCCTTAATTCCATTGTGGGTTGCAAGTAATCAAGGTTGCAACAATATTCCAAATAATGTTATAAATAGACCAATGAACATCACTAATATACGATGCATGGAGTGCATCTATATACATATATACCATATGTAATATATTGTTATTTTTTTTAATTTTTAGTTTATATATATATTTATATATATATATATATACGTTTAAGTACAAATTAAGTAAAAATATATATTAGTAATATAATATAAATATATTTACATAATTATATATATAAATTTATGAACATGTATGTTTAATTTATTATGAATTCTTATATATTAATTATTTATATATATTCGTTTGAAAATAAGTATGTCCATTTTGTTCATCGTTATAATAAAGTGGTTGTTTCCGACACTAATAACGAAGCTAGTATTTCGCCGAATGGCTTAAAATACTCGTATATATATATGTGAATATACAATTATCAAATTAACAATTATTACAAATAAAAGTGAGGTCACTTTTTCTGGAGATGAAATTTATTCACAAATTCACAATCATATTTTTCATTGTTCATAAATACATTAGATAATAATAAATCTATTTATAAATCTTAATAACCTTGTGTAATATACTCATGGCTATGTTATGTAGTTTTACTTCTTAATCTACTATCTAATGTCATATATATAAATTATATATTATACTTTATATATACTGGCCAATTTATTATATACATATATTATGATAATATATTATTTTGAAAATAATATATACATGTATTATATTGTATTGTGCTTAACACAGAAACAAATGCTGTATATACGATGTACATTGTACATTGTATATAGTGAATGTATATAGTGTATAATATACATATACATGTATATATTTATATATTACATATCGATTGTTGGCATTTATAATAACACAAATAAATATTCTTAATGTTCATGTGTTCTCAATGTTCATCTATTGTTTATATGGTACATACATACATTGTTTAAATGGTACATACATGGTACATATAAGTAATATAAGTACATATTTAATATATAGAATTATAATAATCTATTATTATTAATATAGGTAACATTAATATATGTAAATGTATTCAATGTTTAAATTGGTATATATATATATTACATGTGATTATTAATTATTACTTATAAATATATCATAAATATGGATGGATACATATATAATTATATATATATAACGTTGATGTTTTGCGGCTACAAACATTTCGCTACAGGAGATGGATAGAAAGTCACCGTGTCCCTGGGTAGATTACCCACCATGGTGTACAGGTAGCAGCCAATCGGTTCATATTGTATGTGCCTAATGGGGGTAACAGGGGGGGGGGTGGTGGGGGTGGGGGCAAGAGATTAACGCAGTGTATAGTGGGGTGGAATGTGTTTAGTCGATGATAGTATAGCGAACTATAGTTAATATATATATATATATATATATTTAAATATAAATGAAATATAATATATACAAGAGTATACTTCCTAAGTGCTTCCTATATGAGTGTACTTTTACATGAAATTAATAAGAAAAAAATTAATGTATAGTAATGTATATACAATATGGTTATTTATGTACAAATATGTAACAATTTATATGTGAAAAAAAAAAAATTACGAATTATTATGAAAAATCGACTGTATTAATAATAGGGTTTTTTTTTAAACAATTTGAATCATTAGAAATTTTATTAAATATATTTCACATCTTATCTTTTTTTAAATTATAAATTATTAGTTTGTACCATCATTTTGTTCTTTTGTACATTTTTAAAAACCAAGATATAACTTATATTATAGAATTTAAAGATCTTTGTAAAAAATATAAATTATATTAATATTAGATATAAAAAATATTATTAAAAAAAAATCCAATTTTTCCAATATTGGTCAGAAATGCTGATAATGTTGTTATTTCTATAAATATTTATATAGCTATATATATAATAAATATATTCTGTTAATTTCATTATAAAATATTCATTATTGAATGAGTTAAATTTTAATATATATTATAAATAAATTAAAACATTCATATTTCTATCTACAACATTTACAATTTGTACCAATTTTGTTTGCACAACTTTTTTTAAAATAAATATTAAAAAAAAACTAAGATATGACTTCTATTATAGAATTTGATATGGATTCCATAGATACCAATTTTATTATATAGCATCATTTTATTATATATAAAATCTCATTCTAGTCTCATCTATCCCTATCCAATCTTAGTTATTATTTATATCAGTAAGATTAGCCGATTATATCTATATATGTGGTTATTTGTCATTTAGTAAATGGTTTGGGTTTATATAAAATATAAAAATTTGTATTATTACAAAGGTTCGTGGTTAAAGAAGTATAATAAAAATGAATACAAATTTTAAAATTAATATTTATAATATAATTTTCACGTGATTTCAATATATTTAATAGCGGTATTTTTTCTATATACAAATATTTATAAGCATTTTTAAAAGCTCTGACACATGTTGAATACTATATATAAAAAATTATAATATTGTAAAAGAAATACTCCAAACATTACATGATAAACGATACGGCAATATTCATAAAAAATATACAAAACTTGAACAGGCTTATTGTAGGCTAAGAGTGATCATTCAACTGAATATGGTTAACCCTTAAATGATGATCCCTTAAATACTATAATATATTATAAATACTACGCAATAAGCAAAAGCTCATCAATACAATAATTTAACCACACATATACACATAAAAAGGATGTAACGACACAGGGTGTACATTTTAAAAGATTTAATTATACATAGGGGAAAGTAACCATATTTATCATGGTTTTTGTAAGGGGTAGCATAAGTCATATAAATATGAACATATTGAATAATTTGATTGTTTTATAAATATTAATATACCTAATATTTACATCTATTGTTATAGATTATATTTTCGAAGCTATTTTCTTTTTTTTAATAACATTTTATTGTATAATATTTGATTAATAAAAGAGTAAAAATGGCCACTTTTAGGTGAATTTCTAAACTCCTAGGATTTTCCAAGAAATTCCAATATGTGGCGATACTTAATTATTTGACCTATTATTCTAAAATTCAATATATAATTAGACTAAATATATAACAACGTTATTCAATATTAAGATATAATATATATTCTTTAATTATTTTGTAATCATGATTATCCATACTATAATATATTATAAATTATACGTATTATTGAAACATGGCATCATATATTAACATTAATATATATTGTCAGAAACTACATATAATATACAATTACGATTTTACCTTTTGACTTTTTTCTTTAAGTTGTGTTTTCCTCTCGTTTTCCGGTGTATAGAGGTCAAGCGCTGACCAATCAACGCTATCTCCGCCGCAAGACACTATGTACGCTTCACTTGTTATATCCTCCATTTCCGGTGTTTTCAGTTTTCCAGTCCAGATGATATCGGACAGGTCGTCTGTTCTGTGTGGTTACTCGTGTGATTAGTAGAGTCTACGTATCTTCTATGAGTCAATGAATATTCTACAAGTCATAGTTTGCCGTAGATATTTATTTTAATCTTCTAAAATTTTACTTTAATTCTATAGATCGATAGATTCGATAACATTATAAATCCTTTTCAAAAATATATATCAAAAATATATAAAGTATCGATATTTATTTCTAATCGAAAATTGAACTATACAAATGTATGGACACATACAACAATAATAGAAACTAACTCGCTTAGAATCCACAATGGATCATTTTCTGAAAATAGATAGATTTCGGGTTGAACCTGTATTAATTTATGCGGTTGATATGAAATATACAAATATAACATTAAAATAATTTCATTTTTTTTATGGTATGAGTAAACCATCATTCTTTTTTTCATTTATTACTTATTAAAATATTATTGTTTCATGTTATTTTGTGTATATTTAGTTTATTTTTAAATACTACCAGTACCATAGTAATGCAATTCTATATAATTAATCTACAATAAATAAAGGTCATATTGAGTATTGTTCGAAGTTATAGGTCAAATTCTGACCTTGGTCTAACTGAATATAAGCGTGCCGCCGTTGGGTTGATACCACATAACCTTCTCGCAACACCCCTAGTTAGACAGCGGACATTTTCTTTGTAAATAATCTACAGGGGTTTATGTGTTTGTAGTCGTCCATGTGTGTGTAAAGTTATCGATGGAATACAAATAACTATATAAGGATAATGATTTTATTAAATAAATGTCATTTAAACAACAAATTATCGACACTTATCTGTGAATAAGTGCAAATCTAGAATATTATGCGATAACAGTATTAGAAATGTATTAGAATAAATTTGACATAGATTTCATTTACAAAATTATAAAATGTTTATTTAAATTAATAATAATATAAATGATCACCTAAGAGTATTAAAATGTGTGCACAGAGAGAAAGTCGAGCTTTTACGTACATATTTCACTTTTTGCAACTTAACAAAGCGGTTTTCAACTTTTTTAAAACATGTACATGTTTATATTAGTTTTATGTGATTTAACCTTACCCCCCTATCTTCTTAATAAATGTACTATTACATTTTACATTACGTTCACATGTGATATTAATAGTTACTAGCGTAATTAACATATTCACTTATTTAAAGAAGATAATATGTAATACATGATAATTATGGACATTTACAAATATAGTGTATTCCCTTAATTCCATTTTGGGTTGCAAGTAATCAAGGTCACAAAAATATTCCAAAAAATGTTATAAATAGACCAATGAACATCACTCGTATACGATGCATGGAGTGCATCTATATACAAATATACCATATGTAATATATTGTTATTTTTTTTAATTTTTAGTTTATATATATATTTATATATATAAAATTAAGTACACATTAAGTAAAAATATATATTAGGAATATAATATAAATATATTTACATAATTATATATAAATTTATGAACATTTATTTATAATTTATTATGAATTCTTATATATTAATTATTTATATATATTCGTTTAAAAATAAGTAGGTCGCGTTGTTTTTCATCGTAATAATACTAAATAATACTAAATGGGTTGATTCGGACACTAATAACGTAGCTAGTGTCATATTATATGACTCATATACCGAAATATACATATTATTAGTTAACTGTGATGTTAAATGATGGTAAATGTTAAAAACACAATTGTTTTTCATATAGTGTTTCATATACCAAAGTTATTATATATGAATATACAGTTATCAAATTAACAATAATTTTTTAATTTTATATGGGTATACCCTTTAACTAGACTTCCACGAAAATCGTACACTATTTGATAACTTACTACGGTAATAGATATGCATGAATAGATATACATATATGTATAGAAATATATGTCTATACAAATTAGGTCATACATAAATCATTGAATTGAGAAAGTTATTTTTATTATAATAATATATATATATATATATATATATATATATATATATATATATATATATATATATATATATATATATATATATATATATATGAATATACAATTATGAAATTAACAATTATTACATATCAAATTGAGGTCACTTAGTCCGGAGATGAAATTTATTCACAAATTCACAATCATATTTTTCATTATTCATAAACACATTAGATAATAATAAATCTGGTTTATAAATCTTAATAACCTCATGTAATATTAACTCATGGCTATGTTATGTAGTTTTACTTCTTAATCTACTATCTAATGTCATATATATAAATTATATATTATACTTTATAAATACTGCCCAATTTTTATATGCATGTATGATGATAATATATTATTATGAAAATAATATGTACATGTATTATATTGTATTGGCTTAACACAGAAACACATATTGTATATACAATATACAATGTATATAGTGAATGTATATAGTGTATAATATACATATACATGTATATACTTATATATTACATGTCCATTGTTGGCATTTATAATAACACAAATAAATATTCTTAATTTTCATGTGTCATCTATTGTTTAAATGATACATACATACATTGTTTAAATGGTACATACATGGTACATATAAGTAATATAAGTATGTCTTTAACATATGGAACTATAATAATTGATTATAATAGTTGATTAAGGATTATATAAGTAGGATTATATACAGTATATAATATACTACATACTGCCTTGATGTAATGGAGTGTTATATACTATATACTGCATTGATATAGTTGAGTATTATATACTATCAAATGAGGTCACTTAGTCCTGAGATGAAATTTATTCACAAATTCACAATCATATTTTTCATTGGTATACCATAATTTATTAAAAGTCTTTTGTTATACCATATTTTATATAAAGTTATATCATAATTTATTAAAAGTTATAACATAATTTATTAGCCAAATGTTATATTCTATCATATATTATTAAATATTAATTTATAACTTATTAAATAAAAACTTATATTATATAAACTATTATATATGTTATTTAACTATCTAGATTATTATTAAGAATTGAATTAGATTTATTTTAAACTGTACACATACATATTAATAATTAATAATCAATAATATAGTAGACATAGACGGCCAGCATCTATATCCATTGACTTTTGCATATATCAATTGACCTTAATAATAATGGTTTACAGGCTTTTCTTTTCTTTTCGGCCCATTACTTTTTTTACTGCGCAATAATATTAATATTAAATATATACAATATATATATATTTTTATTTAACCACCTATAAACCTATAAACCTATAAACCTAATAATATATGGATTATAATAATTTTAATATATTTATTATAGTATATTTATTGTAATTATTATAATATATTTATTGTAATTATTATAATATATTTATCATAATAATTATAATATATTGCATAATAAGTAGTGATATATTGATGCAAACGTTTACGCAGGTGAGTGTTGATGATATTGAAGGTTGTCGACGAGTGCGTTTGTTTATTGAAGCTATTATTAGGGTCGATGGGAACTGTTTGGTCGGTGGGGTGGGGTATAGGGGTAATATGAGTTACAACGCAAGAGAGAATACTCCCTAATGTGTGTTAGGCGTTCGTTAAATGTATAATATACAATTTAACGGGCGCTCTGTACCTATCGTTAAGAAAACAAATGTTTTAATACAACGCAAATTATCCTAAAAAATTAAAGAGTAAGATTCTTAAGATTAAATTCTTGCAGGCTAGCGCACATTAACAATTAACATAGTAGAGTCGGACAGGGGGGCTACAACGAGGGGTTAACGAGACACTAACGGGGTCGGTATCACTAACTTTCCAGTCGAACCTTGTTCATCTTCGGCACCAGTTGTGTCAGAAAATTCTCGCGTCGCAGGTAATCTATGCGGGTGTATGACGCAGGATGATTAGTCAGCGATTAACTCACTAGTTATAAGCTTAAGTCGTTATTATCATTAATAGTAATATCTAGTTTTTGCGCAATTATGATATACGCAAACATATGTATATATATATATATACACATATAAATATGAATTACACAAGATTAGTAAATAAGTAGGATAAGATACAAATTCGTATATTTATTTTTAATAATTATATTCTAAATGAATGCGAAATTTAGAGAGATATAATCGGTACCATATAATACTTATATCCATAAGCGTTTATCATTAAAAGAAATATCATGATTTAAAAATAGTTCAAATAGTAATAGTTTAGATTTTAAATTGTACTTATTCGAATAAAAACATGAATAATTATTATAATGAATAATGAAATATTTGTAATGAAATAAAAATTCAATTTTTAAAATTATAGGTTTATTTTTTGGAAAGAAATGTATTCAACATGATAACATATAAAATACCACTGTTTTAATTATGATATATAGTAGGTCTGTGAATTTAAACTCTATTCTGAATTGACACCTCAAAAGTAAATACTTCAATAACATTATACTTCAATAACAATAACATACGATCATATAATATATGTAGAGAACATTTAATAATTGACGATTTATAACAAATCAGCATTCGTAATTTATTATTTTACATATTATTTTAAATAATAGGCATACCAAAAATTTTATAGTTATAAAAGTGTAGCTAAAATGCTATAATTTACTATTGATCACAAATATTATTATAGAAAGATAATTTCGCAATTAATTTAATAATTAGGTAATTATTTAAATATAAATATAGAAATTATTAATTAAAGACGCGCGTCCCGTTATTATTACATTGTAAACGTCTCTATAAAACTACGAATGAATGGTAAACTCAGCGACGGATCGGCCCTACTGGCATCGAATCAACGCGCGACTACAAACATTTCGCTACAGGAGACGGATAGAATGTCACCGTGTCCCTGGGTAGATTACCCATCATGGTGTACAGGTAACAGCCAATCGGGTCATAGTGTATGTGCCTAATGGGGGTAACGGGGGGTAGTGGGGGTGGGGGAAAGAGATTAACATAGTGTATATTGGGGTGGAATGTGTTTAGTCGATGATAGTATAGCTAACTATAGTTAATATATATATATATATATATATTTAAATATAAATGAAATATAATATATACAAGAGTATACTTCCTAAGTGCTTCCTATATGAGTGTACTTTTACATGAAATTAATAGTAATGTATAAAAATATGGTTATTTATGTAATTTATACGTGAACAAAAAAAGTTTACGAATTATTATGAAAAATCGACTGTATAATAATAGTGTTTTTTTTAAACAATTTGAATTGTTAGAAATTTTTTGGAAACACAGGCCGACGATTGCACACTTCGAGTTTTATGCGGCGCTCGACTCTAGTTCACATTCTTTGTGCTTCGTATTCAGCTCGCTCTGTTGAGGAGGGAATGGGGGGTTTGTCATCGTTATTGGTATACTGGTGTGATCTCCGTATTATATGATCTCTAATATTATATATATATATATATATATATATATATATATATATATATATATATATATTATACTTATATATACAGAATGAAATTATATTAATATTAGTATATTAGTAATATTAGTATTAGTATATTAAGATTAGATCAATCCGTCCAAGAATATAATGATAAATCAAAGTAAAGTTATATTGATAGGTGGTATATCCAGAATTCAATATATGTATATATATATATATATATATATATATATATATATATATATATATATAATTATATGATCAGGGTATATGTATTGTATCTGTACATTGTACATCTGTATTTTTATGAATAGACAAGTCAATTGCTAATCCCAGTAAAATAACAATCACTAAAATATATATATATACATATATTTACTGCCTGTGTGGATGAATTGGTCAATGATATGTCATAAGACCATTTCACTGTTTACCATGTAAATATATAGGCAGAATATGGTCTATTTATTATCTCACACTTAACTCTATTCATTGAATCAAGCTATTTTGTTGTATAATATTTATTTGTATGCTATTATAAAGATTAATTTATAATATATAGCATATTGTAACTATATATACATATATATATATATTTATATATATATTTATATATACATCATTTAAATAAATATACATAATATACATGTTCTTTTTATAATGAAAAAATAGTAGTATTATATCCATAATAGATTTGTTATCCAATACAATATGCACTGTTACTAACAGTCTGTTAGTGCAAATTCATTATTTCAAGAAAATAGCAAAAAAGTTTGGCAGAAATAAAAATACAATAGGATCATTTGTTAAAGTATATTTGTAGTTATATTTAGTTTCTTATCTTTAGTTCATTATCATGTATATTAGACAAATAATATACTGAGACACAATAAAGCTTCGAAGGGACATTAGAGCCATATATGGTTATAAGTGAAAACTTCATCTAAGTTCCTGGATGGAATGAAAGGACTACACCAAATAAAAATAATAATAACAATATTAATAATACTAATAAATAAATATAGTAAATAAATGTAATATGTAATGTATAAATAAATGTATAAAATGTAAGTAAATTAATAATATATATAAAAAAAATATACAGTTAGAATAATTATATTAACAAATGTACTAACTAATACCTACAAATAAATATAATATGTTATGTATGTATAATATGTATGTATAATATAAATGTATAAAAATGCAAGTAAATAGATATAATATATTAAATGAACCATAATAAAAAACATTAAAAATAAAATTACTATTTTAAAACAAAGTGAATTATAGTATCACCTGTAACTTCTATATCATTGATCAGTAAGATAACATTATATAGGATTACAAACACTATAATATATAATAATTCAATGTACAATATGTGCCTTTTATTTTTTTGAAATTTTGCAATATATAAATTATAAAAAACACTTTTTTATTTTATTATATATCCAAAAAACTATTTGTGTCATTTTTAGACTATTTTCATGAATAATTATTTACAGATATTAAAAAAATATCAAAGAGTATTATAAAATAAAATAAATTTAAAATATAAATTTATTTTCACAACAAATAGGTTTGTGACATCTGTATAAGGGTTGGCGTTTTTCGTGTTTACATGTAAAAGATAGGGGGAATAGATCTACTAAAAAGGTGGTATAATTTAAGTTTGATGATATTTATTTAAATTATCTAGATAACATTCATATCTATATATGTGTACCCTAAGAAAATTAATTAATTGTAATATTTTAATATAAAAAATAATTCCCTAAAAAATAAAATCCAAAGTTACGCTTTACCTCTCAAAAAGCCCAGGCATCTCAGACAACCAATATACACTACACGAAGCTATACGACTAGAGCGCAAACACAGTGAAGCTAACCAGGTCCCAGATGATGATGCAACCGTCCAATGACCCGGTGGCTATTATGTTGTCCGAGGTGGGGTGGAACGACAGACACCAAGGAGTCCGCGTGTGGCCCCGCAGGAGGTCCATCGCTTGACCGGTGCTACGGCATGATATCTAGAGGGGGCGGGGTCAGTAACCCAAGAGGGAGTCGCCATTTGTACACGTAAATATCTATTTCATCATACTTCTATAGAAGTACGTATACGTATGCAATGAAAAGATGGTCTTAGATTTGTTTATACTTTAATATATAAATAGGACTAACTATGACTAAATATAAAGTTATTAATATGATATTCAAATATAATAATTATTATATTAAATTATATTTTTAAATATTTAATAATTGATTGATTTTTATTTGATCAAAATATAAACTTGAAATATTTGCTAACGATAAGACACATTATTGATTTAAACAAAGAACAAAACGAAATTAAAAAATAAATAATGTTTTACAGGTATCATATCAGTTATATCAGTTATACATAATTAAAAATAGAAATATAATACAGAGTTAATATCGTAAAAAAAATCAAAAATTATGTTATATACATTTCACTGCATTATAATAACCGTTTACTTTTAAAAACTATTGTTTAATTAGACTAGCGAACCTACTATATTTAGAATAGGTCCAATGTTCTCTCTTAGCTAGCATACTCTGTGTAGTGTACACCTAATAGCAGGTTATCATGGGTATAATAAATCTAATGTTAAAGCGGTAATCAAACAAGGGATGAGAAGGATGAGATAGGAGCAATGGGATTTGCATTTTATTGTTACGATAAATAAGACGATACAATTAAATGAAATGATTTTTTTGTGGATTTCGATGATAGGTAATGTGTACAGGTAATGTGATGATAGTATTACATTACACCTTACCTAAGCTAATTAGTCAATATACGTTAAGGGGTAACCAGTTTATATAAAACAATGCAATTGGATATTAGTTTTTTTTTTTTAATAACAGTCCCTAAATTAATAAACTAAATCAAATTCTGTATTTTATATAATGTAAAGTATAAACATAAGAATACCTAAACACAAGTAGTTAAACAATATATAAATAAACAAATTAAAAAAAAAATAGGAAATATAACAACAAATTATATATTTGAAAAATATACTAAATTACTTTTTCTAATGTTATACTTACTATTATTAGGGGCGCTGGAACGATTTTGTATGTGGGACCAACCAATCAAAATACATTTGGGGGTAAAAGTGGGGGTCCAATACATATGAGGTCCCAATAGATTTTAAAGTGGTGGGGACATATCCCCCGTCCCCTCTAACTATTAGAGCTTAGCAAATTGGTTTAAATGTTAACTACATATTACAATTTTTGTTGTCATTTTAAACTCAATCGCAAAAGATATCCACTTTTTATGGTATACCAATTTTTTATAATTTAGTACACATAAAATTAAAATAATACTTTATAAGCTTATATTTCAGTACTTTTTTCATATTTATTCTATATCTAAAACCCCATAATTTTTGTTTCGTTTGATAATTCTTTAAAAAATTGTCTGAGTATATAATTAATATATATATATATATATATATTAGCTATATATAGCTAATACAATTATAAGCTATCACACCAAAAATACGCCCAGATTTCATTGAACATCAAAATAGGGCAGTTTCGGTGTAAACTGTTATAATTACAGATCGATATCGGGCAGGTGTTATGCGTGCAGCATTTATATATATATATATAAATTACATATTATCAAATCTTAAATCTTTACCGATATCTATTAAATGTTTAAAAATTAATAATTTAAAGCATCTAATGCCAGGCTGTTTTGTTTTGGTTTGAAAGCAGATTTTGACTATTTGATAATGTAATACAATCGTATATACAGTATAGATACAATTATGAAAACAAATTAATTTGTTTTTAATTACCCCATTACTCCTTGCCCGTTAACGAGGAATAATAAAACTGATTAATTTATATAGATCATTACTCGACCTGTGCTATTACGCGGCGCAGAGATCGGTAGACGTTTACAGCGGAGCCAGGCGACGGTACTAACTAATATGTGATTGGGCGCCGTGCATCGTTCGTTCACCCACGATGTGTTGCCTATGAACGAGGGTGTGTACGGTGTAGCACCCCTTCATCCAGTTCTGCTGCAGGTGGGAAGCCATCATATACTTTAATTTCCAGCGAGATAACCTTGACATAAGACCAGGTTCTGGGTTCTCTGTAGGAGATATGTAGTGTTGGAATGAACAGAAGTATCTATCTTACTATATTAAATTGTGTAGAGTAACATATACACATATATAATTTAATATATATATATATATATATATATATTAAATGAATAAATTTATTGATTTTTTATTTACATAATATATGAAATATATGGAAAAAATAATTAACCAAAATTAAATAGATAACTAAAGATACTATATATACAATATGATTATTAAACCTTTAAACGTAAATAAATGTGATTTTTCTTTTTTAATGTTATCGGTACAAATTGGCTTACCATTCATACAAAGCTCGTCATTATCTCCTAGATAATGCCAGCCTTTTATTTTACAAAGTTTTCTCCTTTTAAAGAGAGTAAAATCAATCAATTTGAAAGTCAATCAATTTGTAAATAGAATAAATTAATTATAAATAAATATAATTGTATTAAGATATATGCAGAGCACTAGTTTTAATAATATTAATCTGTGAATCCCACGCATCTCAAATCGCACATAATTTATATAATTTAATACTTTTTCATTTGGTGAATATAAACTAATATTTAAAAAAAATCAGTAGTTAAATTATATTAATAAAAATGATTTTATATGTAATAATATCCAATAAAGGTGATAGGATTCTTTAAAATATGACTTTATATCTTAGATTTTGAGTATTATGTCAAAATACAACATTATATAATATTTATTATGAAAATACTTGATTAATTTTAATAAATAAATAAATTAATTAATATAATAATTAATTAATATATAATATTTGTTCAGTTTATTATTAAGTAGAATGTTATAAACATTTATCCATTAGAATATGTATGTATATTATAATATTTTATGGAGTATTTATTTATTTATTTATTGAAATATGAAACTATTTTAATAAACAATTAATTATAATTATTATAATCAATTAAGTATAATATTACGAATAATAATTCAAATCAAATTTTTTTTCCAGATTTATATAATATATCTTCTACTTTATAAAATAAATATAACTAATTATATATAATTATCAATATTTGAATACGAATAATTATTTTGTAAAAAGATGCGTACTCTTTTTGATAAATATAGATTATTTTCACATTTTATTAAAAATGTATATACAAATTTTATATGATATTTATTTTAATCTTCTAAAATGTTACTTTAATTCTATAGATCGATAGATTCTATGACATTATAAATCTTTTAAAAAATATATATCTATAAAGTATATAGATATTTATTTCTAATCGAAAATTGAACTATACAAATGTATGGACACATACAACAATAATAGAAACTAACTCGCTTTGAATCCACAATGGATCATTTTCTGAAAATAGATAGATTTCAGGTTGAACCTATTTATGCGGTTGATATGAAATATACAAATATAACATTAAAAGAATTTCATTTTTATTATGGCATGAGTAAACCATCATTCTTTTTTTCATTTATTACTTATTAAATTATTGTTTCATGTCATTTTGTGTGTATTTAGTTTATTTTGAGATTCAAATACTACCAGTACCATAGTAATGTAATTCTATATAATTAATCTACAATAAATAAAGGTCATATTGAATATTGTTCGAAGTTAGATGTCAAATTCTGACCTTGGTCTAACCGAATATAAGCGTGCCGCCGTTGGGTTGATAACGCACGACCTTCTCGCAACACCCCTAGTTAGACAGCGGACATTTTCTTTGTAAATAATCTACAGGGGTTTATGTGTTAGTCGTCCATGTGTGTGTAAAGTTATCGATGGAATAGAAATAACTATATAATGATAATGATTTTATTAAATAAATGTCATTTAAACAAAAACTTAAATCAATATAACAAATTGAGAAGGTAATACGAGGTATATATTATTAGATCATGATTTATATTACTAACCATGGCTTGCAATGCAATTATGTGACATATAGTCTGTATTTGAGGAAGAGATATATCCCTCTTCCATTTATTCTCCAGCATTGTACATATGGTAATAGTTGTACGTTATAGATTCTTATAGTTATAGTTCTTATGTTGGATGTCGTAGACGTGCAGGTTATCTTCTTCGCAATCCTAATACTCCGTTGACTTTTGCAAAAATCAATTCACCTTAATAATAATGTTTTATTGGTTTTCTCTTCGGGCCTCTTCTACTTTTTTTAATGTGAAATAATACTAATATTAAATATATATATTTTGTATATTGTTAAATTAATTATATACTTTGCTTACATTATGTAACCGTGATATTATCTGGATACGATATTAAATTCAAACTTATAATATATTATTTTAAAAAAAATATTTGTTAATTAATAATTTGTTTATCTGTACTTTAGCGATAATAATGTATATATATATATAAACCTAACTGTAATATCCTCATGATATAATGAATACGGAATCGATATAGGAAATCTTTAAATTCCTATCCTATTTTTTAATAACAATAATTAATATTACTAATAAATAAGATGATGCTTAGATATTACTAACCATGGCTTGCAATGCAATTATGTTACGTATAGTCTGTATTTGAGGAAGAGATATATTAATTTAACTATCTAGATTATTATTAAGAATTGAATTAATTTAAACTTTACAAATACATATTAGTAATAAATAATATAGTAACCATAGCCGGCCAGCATCTATATCCATTGACTTTGGCAAATATCAATTCACCTTAATAATAATGGTTTACTGGCTTTCTTTTCAGCCTTTTACTTTTTTTACTGCGAAATAATATTAATATTAAATATATACAATATATATATATGTTTTTATTTAACAATAAATATGTATCCCATATATTTTAATTCTTACATGTAATATTTTCTAATTTACATATTTAATAGAAGCCCTTCTCCATATTTCCAAGACCGAGTTACTTTTTTTATGAAAAGTACAATTTTAAAGATAACGTTTTCATTTTGTTATTAGATATATTATAGATATTTAATATATTTCGCTGGTGTGTGTGTTGCCGATACGATTCATGGGTGTGCCATTTCACCTTACTTTCGTAGAACGCGACCATCTTAGTATATTTGATGTTAGCCACTTTAGCTGGCACCAGCTCGGCGTAAGAGCAGTCTATCCTGTAGAGGCATTATAAATTATGTTTTATTATATTCGATATATATCCTATACAGTTATTTTATAGTATTTAATAGTAGAAAAATTAATTATATATTATATTTTATAAATATAGCCAATTTATTATATATATATATATATATATATATATGATAATATATTATTATGAAAATAATATGTACACATATTATATTGTATTGCTTAACATAGAAACACATACTGTATATACAATGTACTATGTATATAGTGAATGTATATAGTGTATACTATACATATACATGTATATAATTATATTACATATCCATTGTTGGCCTTTATAATAAAACAAATAAATATCCATTGTTTGCATTTATAATAAAACAAATAAATATCCATTGACTTTTGCAAATATCAATTCACCTTAATAATAATGGTTTACATGCTTTCTTTTCAGCCTTTAACTTATTTTACTGCGAAATAATATTTAATAATATTTAATAATTTAAATCATGGATTTTCATGAGGTTTCCCGCTCCGTAGAATTTTTATATAGGAAATAAGTAGGGTAGGGAATCTTTAAATCTGGCTCCTATTTTTTAATAACGATAATTAATATTGCTAATAAATGAGATGATGCTTTATATGGTGGAACTGACCTATGTGGTTCTACTTTATCGTGTGATGACTTAGTACTTAAGTCGATGACCGTATTTTCTCTCTCCTCGCTGGACATCGGGATTCTCGTTAAGGAATAATATTGACTGAACATAAATATATAATTATTAATAATTATTTACAATTATTTCACTATAATAATAGTAATGAATAACAATATGAGCTCAAGAATAATTATCCTTATAATAACTTATTGAATTCATAATAATAATGTATACATACTCTACGTATATTATGATATATTTACCTGGTGAATCTGATTTGAATACTAATTAAATCATCCGAATTGCAGCTTTGTGCTTCGCTTTCTTTTCACTCATTCCTAAACCTGCGCACTTATATATGTTAAATGTATATATATCATATAATTATGTATATAAAGCATTTAATTATATTATTATAAAATTTCTATTGTTAAAATAACAATATAATAGTATCTTATAAATTACTAGATATTTAATTAAAAATAATTGAATGTATTAAATTTAAATTACAAATATATTATTTAAATTTATATGTATATATATATATAATTATTGTTATAATAATTTAAAAAAAATTTTGAATTGAAGTCCTTTCATCCCATGACTTATACATGTATACGTATTATAAGTTGGTATCATTGAGTACAACTGTCTAGATATCCGGTCTGTAGGACATTTCGATAAATAATCGTTCTCGTTAAGGTACGCAGAGATACGTAGTATACCTTATTGTCTTTGTACGCATACATCACTCTTTGTCTGGTGTCTTGCGCCATCTTGTTTGTTTACTACTGTTTAACTGTACATATGTATATTTTAAATGTATACATTTAAAATATACATATACTATAGTATTCACAGTAATCTAGCTAAAATAATCAGTAATAACATTTTCAGTAGATATTTGTTTTTTGTTATCATTTGTGTTATCATCTGTATTATTATCGTAATTGATAGATTCTTGGAGAACCTTAATTTTATCCTCAATATCTTCATTATCTTGACAGAGAACTACTTTTAATATTTTATTTCATCTCATATGAAATAGATATATATATAGAAGCTTCATTTCCGCTTACAATGTCACCTTGTTCTTCATTTTTATTCAACGAATAATTCCTTTTTAATTTAAAAATATTATATATCATGTATTATATTTTTATATAAATATCATATTATTAAGTATATATATATATATATATATATATATATATATATATATATATGTATATATATATGTGTGTATAAAACACATACAACTATATAATACATACAATTATATGTTAGCTGCTATATGATATAGTATACGTATTATGAATAGCATATCATATCATGTTCTCCACCAGTAGGAATGTTAAATGCAAAGTTGAAATATTTATACAATTTTTTACCTAGAATATTTGTTTCCTAAAATAGAGGTTCCGTTAAAAGCGGACACAGATTTAATAGAGTCCGTATGTACCACTAGATGTATGAATGAGAAGCCTGTAACTGTAGCTTATTAGTCTCTGTTAATATTTTCTTGGAAACATCCGATCAATGACAATAATTCTGTCTATAGCTTGTTGAATTAATGTTCTCTTAAATAGCCCATTCAATGGCTATCACTATGCCTGTCTAAAGGTCTAGACACATAAAATGCACTCTCAGCCTAAAAAAAGTCAGTCTGTACCTATAGCTGTACGATGAGCAGCCAATCCGCTTACCTCATATAACTAGAATAGCATTCCGCTAAGAGCTGAACAAGCTATAAGTGTCCGTATGTGCCAGGAATTGTACTAATGTGATATCTACTTGCTTAAATTCTGTAACCTTACTAATATTTGGATACAATATTAAATTCACACTTATAATATATGATTTTTAAAATAATATTCGTTAATTAATAATTTGTTTATATGTACGTCACCGATAATAATATATATATATATATATATAAACATTAATGTAATATCCTTATGATATAATGAATAAGGAATTGATATAGGAAATATATAAATATAACTCTTATTTTTTAATAACAATAATTAATATTACTAATATATTAGATGATGATTTATATTATTAACCATAGCTTGCAATGCAATTATGTGACATATAGTCTGTATTTGAGGAAGAGATATATTCCTCTTCCATTTATTCTCCAGCATTGTACATATGGTAATAGTTGTACGTTATAGATTCTTATAGTTATAGTTCTTATGTTGGACGTCGTATACGCGCAGGTTATCTTCTACACAATCCTTAGAGATCGTCTTCATTGACTTGAAAAAATCAATTCATTCCTTAATAATAATGTTTTATTTTGCTTCAAGCCTTTTTTAATTTTTTTACTGTGAAATAATATTTCTATATTAAATATATATCATTTAAATACTATAATATATTATAAATTATACGTATTATTGAAACATGGCATCATATATTAATATTAATATATATTGTCAGATATAATATACAATTACGATTTTACCTTTTGACTTTCTTCTTTTAGTTGTGTTTTCCTCTCGTTTTCCGGTGTATAGATCAATCGCTGACTAATCGACGCTATCTCTGGCGCAATACGATACTATATACAACACTATATACGCTTCACTTGAGATTTCCTCCATTTCCGGTTTTTTCAGTTTTCAAGTCCAGAGGATATCGCACAGGTCGTCTATTCAGTGTGGTTACTCGCCGGCCAGCATCTATATCCATTTATTTTGGCAAACATCAATTCACCTTAATAATGTTTTATTGGTTTTCTCTTCGGGACTTTTTTAATTTTTTTACTGTGAAATAATATTACTATATTAAATATATATCCCTTAAATACTATAATATATTATAAATACTACGTATTAATGAAATGTGGCATCATATATTAACATTAATATATATTGTTAGGTTCTGCATATAATATACAATTACGATTTTACCTTTTGACTTTCTTCTTTTAGTTGTGTTTTCCTCTCGTTTTCCGGTGTATAGAGGTCAAGCGCTGACCAATCGAAGCTATCTCCGCCGCAAGACACTATATACGAATCTCTCGAGATTTCCTCCATTTCCGGTGTTTTTAGTTTTCCAGTCCAGAGGATATCGGACAGGTCGTCTGTTCTGTGTGGTTACTCGCGTGATTAGTGTAGTCTATATATCTTCTATGAATCATAGAATATTATATAAGTCATAGTTTGACGTAGATATTTATTTTAATCTTCTAAAATTTTACTTTAATTCTATAGATCGATAGATTCGATGACATTATAAATCCTTTTAAAAAATATATATCTATAAAGTATATCGATATTTATTTCTAATCGAAAATTGAACTATACAAATGTATGTATACATACAACAATAATAGAAACTAACTCGCATGGAATCCACAATGGATCATTTTCTGAAAATAGATAGATTTTGGGTTGATCCTGTATTAATTAATACTGTTGATATAAAATATACAAATATAACAATACAATAATTTTATTTGTATTATGGCATTAGTAAACCATCATTCTTTTTTTCATTTATTACATATTAAATATTGTTTCATGTCATTTTGTATTTAAACCTCAATAAACTATATATCTATTTATTTATCTATATTTACGATTAGGAATATAAATCCCTATATTTAAGATATTTTTATATTATCGATAATTATTAGGATATTACCTACCATATTTTATATAAAGTTATATCATAATTTATTAAAAATTATAACATAATTTATTAGCCTTA
>OZ025239.1:26989882-27099882 GCA_964019155.1 Osedax fenrisi
GTCTGTATTTGAGGAAGAGATATATTCCTCTTCCATTTATTCTCCAGCATTGTACATATGGTAATAGTTGTACGTTATAGATTCTTATAGTTATAGTTCTTATGTTGGACATCGTATACGCGCAGGTTATCTTCTACGCAATCCTTAGAGATCGTCTTCATTGACTATTGAAAAAATCAATTCACCTTAATAATAATGTTTTATTTTGCTTCAGGCCTTTTTTAATTTTTTTACTGTGAAATAATATTTCTATATTAAATATATATCATTTAAATACTATAATATATTATAAATTATACGTATTATTGAAACATGGCATCATATATTAACATTAATATATATTGTCAGAAACTACATATAATATACAATTACGATTTTACCTTTTGAATTTTTTCTTTAAGTTGTGTTTTCCTCTCGTTTTCCGGTGTATAGATCAATCGCTGACTAAGCGACGCTATCTCTGTCGCAAGACACTATATACGCCTCACTTGTTATTTCCTCCATTTCCGGTGTTTTCAGTTTTCAAGTCCAGAGGATATCTCACAGGTCGTCTATTCAGTGTGGTTACTCGTCGGCCAGCATCTATATCCATTTACTTTGGCAAACATCAATTCACCTTAATAATGTTTTATTGGTTTTCTCTTCGGGACTTTTTTAATTTTTTTACTGTGAAATAATATTACTATATTAAATATATATCCCTTAAATACTATAATATATTATAAATACTACGTATTAATGAAATGTGGCATCATATATTAACATTAATATATATTGTTAGGTTCTGCATATAATATACAATTACGATTTTACCTTTTGACTTTCTTCTTTTAGTTGTGTTTTCCTCTCGTTTTCCGGTGTATAGAGGTCAAGCGCATCATGGCAGCGGGCCGTTTATCTTTAGATAACACGACATCGAGACACAGTTTACAGCAATTGGCTATCGATTTCTTTTCACTATCGTAGTACCACAGGCCTTCTATAGGGATTCCCGTATTAGGCTCTTTTTTCGTTGTCGCGCATTTCCCAAGGCTGTTCCATAACAACGTCTGCGGTGACCACATCGAGGTGCGGTTATACCTCGCGAGGTATAAATATTGTTCTCAGGAAATCAACAATAATCCATTAGTGGTTGAAGAGATTATAAAATATTTTCCTGCCACGGACATGTTAATGAGAAAGTTAAGCAGCGATACATACAAATAAAATTGTAATAATGATTTTAATTGCAATAGATATTCTTTTTAAATATCTATTACTATTTTATATAAATATAAAACTGGATAATTTATATATATATATATATCTAGATTACAAGATAATATTTCGTATCCTCTCCTTTGAGCAGAAATTATAGTTGCTAAATTATATTTACTTTCAGAACTCAATAAACTATTTTCATGTTTATATATATACAAATATATATATATATATATATATATATATATATATATATATATATATATATATATATATATATATATATATATATATATATATATATATATATCATATATATATATATATATATATATATATATATATATATATATATATATATATATATATATATATATATATATAAATAAATACACTGTTGGATAAATATTGGATTTTAAAAATTTATATTAGATTGTTTTGATATATATCGAATTCTTATTTGTATTCAAATTATATATTAATTAATTATAATTATAGATTATATATTATTAAAATCATGATTTTTAAATGATGATTTAATTCTTTATACTAACATTAATAATATATTTTGATCCATTATTTTGTAATATGTAATATCCTTATGATATAATGAATGAAATAATATTTAATAATATTTGTCAATTTAAATCATGACTTTTCGTGAGGTTTCCCGGTCCGTAGAATTTTTATATAGGAAATAGGTAGGGTAGGGAATCTTTAAATTTGGCTCCTATTTTTTAATAACGATAATTAATATTACTAACAAATGAGATGATGCTTTATATGGTGGAACTGACCTATATGGTTCTACTTTATCGTGTGATGACTTAGTACTTAAGTCAATGACAGCATTTTCTCTCTCCTCGCTGGACATCAGGGGTCTCATTAAGGAATAATATTGACTGAACATAAATATATAATTATTAATAATTATTTACAATTATTTCACTATAATAATAGTAATGCATAACAATATGAGCGCAAGAATAATTATCCTTATAATAACTTATTGAATTCATAATAATAATAAAGATACATACTCTACGTATATTATGATATATTTACCTGGTGAATCTGATTTGAATACAATTAAATCATCCGAAGTGTAGCTTTGTGCTTCGCTTTCTTTTCACTCGTTCCTAAACCTGCGCAATTATATATGTTAAATGTATATATATCATATAATTATATATATATATATATGGCATATAATTATATTATAAAATTTCTATTGTTAAAATAATAATATAACAGGTATTATATTTTTATATAAATATCATATTATTAGGTATATATATTTATATATTTGTATATACAACACATACAACTATATAATACATACAATTATATGTTAACTGCAATATGATATAGTATACGTATTATGAATAGCATATCATATCATGTTCTCCACTAGTTTAGGAATGTTAAATGCAAAGTTGAAATATTTATACAATTTTCTACCTAGAATATTTGTTTTCTTTAGGCCATCAATCATTTCCAACACCGGGTCAACTTGGTATTTTGTCTCTTTGCATCAATAACTATTGTAATAAAATCAATATGATATTGAATAAGAGTTAATATAGCCTACTATACATATATACGTGACTAACCTTGTCTGGAAGTTCGCCGTATCTCGTATCGTGTATTATGATATATTATATATATAATTATGTATAGGTGCTGATTAGTTGTGCATTAAGAAGTAAGTGTCTCGTAAGTCATTTGTAATGGGCGTGGCTTAGTCACGCAATATATTTATAGTAGGCGTATTCAATATTACTACATCCCTCTACTAAGTATATAATATAAGCATTATATATATAAATTTCTTCATTTAAATTTGTAATGACTTGATGCATTCGAATTTTCATAAATTTCTGTATTATTAGATTTATTAAAACCAACTTATGATCATCCTTGTTAACATGGATATTTATTAAATCTGGGAATATATTTGAATCTGTAGAACGTTTAATTACAGAATTAGAAATTAATTTAATTTCTTCATTAGAACCAGGTATTTTTTTTTCCATAATGGTATTTATTTTCTGTAATTTATATATATATAAACAATTAGTTGACATATAGATATCCATAAATAGAATAGTGATGTACCTGTATAGTATTGTATATACAAGTATATACAAGAATATAGTCCTACTCATCTTATTACTAATTTATATGTATATGTAAAATGAATCTAATTATACTTTAACATGTAATTGTAATGTATACATACCACAATTGTTGTGTTTCTATAATTGAAGATAGTTGGTATTGCATCATTTGTAAGTTTTATGTAGCGCCCAATTCTTTCGATAAACTTTTCCTCAAAATGTAAAGTACATAATTTTGAAGCGTTGCTCGGTTTCCAGCAAGTTTTATTAGGATTAATTCGTCTAATATTATGTATCCATTGTTTTCACCTTTCGATATCTTTAGATGGAAACCTATATATTTAAAATAAATCTCTATTTATTAAATTTATTATTTAAATATATTATAAAAATACTTTAATCCACTCTATTTATTAAACTCGCCTATTTATATTTATTATATAATATTATATTAATTTTATAATATTATATTAATTATATAATATTATATTAATTATATAATATTATATTAATTATATAATATTATATATTATATTATATATTAATTATATAATTATGTTATGAATATATTTAAATCATAACTTATAAAAATAATAAGGGCACCTGCTCACTAATTTATTTAAATTTTCATAATTATATTGTGTAAATTAACTATATTATTTGTATTAAGTATTTGATAATATACATTTATATAAAAAATGTACTGTGAATTAACTATATATTATTATAAGATATTGTTCTGTATAATAAATATACCGTAATGTTATTATAAAATAGTTTACTATATAATACTTTTACCATGAGTTAACTATATTTAATTATTACATATTTTCTTAAATAATACATCATATAATAATATATATATATAATTATAATTTATGAAGTAATGTATATTTATATATATAATTAATGATATATAACAATATATGTGTCAAATTATAATATTATATTTTTAAAATAAATATTTGTTAAAAATTGAATTATCGAGTATTTAAAAATAATTATAATAACATAAATTATATCACTAACAAGTGTAATGTTACACCATCAGGAAGATCATTCTCTTTTACCGAACAGTTAATGGAACTACATATAGCAGGCATTTTTGTATAAAATATTATAAAATTGTATAGTTGGATATGATGGATTTGAAAATGGCGACATTTACTGAGGTACTGCTCGGCGTATATTTCTCTATGGCGAGATCAGGCGATGCACAGTCTATTCGCTCCTATGTCTATGGTATGTGTATACATCATCAATATAAAGAAAGTGGATGAGAAAGCCACTTTTAGGTGAATTTCTAAACTCCTAGGATTTTCCAAGAACGTCCAATATGTGGCGATACCTTAATTATTACCCTATTATTCTAAAATTCAATATATAATAAACATAATATAAAACAACGTTATTCAATATTAAGATATATTATATATTCTTTAATTATTATGTAATTATGATTATCCCTACTATAATATATTATAAATTGTACGTATTATTAGCGACACAGGGTGTAGGGCATCGGGGACTTGCTGAAGTGATAGCATAACGTCGAGGCATCTCAACGCTGGTCATTTATTACTTCTCCGTGGTTACCCTTTTATGTATATTTCTACACATTTGTTCTTGAAATGATCTTCATTATACTTATTATTAGAGTTATTTACATTATTATAGCTAAGATAGTCATATTCGAAGATTTTAGTAAAATTTAGTAAAACTATTTTCGGTAGATCATTGTTTTTTGTTATCATTTGTGTTATCTGTTTTAGCTTGATTGATATATTCTTGGATAACCTTGCTTTTATCTTCAATATTTTCGTTATCTTCACAGAGAACTACTTTTGAATCTTTGATTTCATCTCCTATATATAATAATAATAATATTTATTAGAACAATTTGTGTTTGTTTTCTGTTAGTTTACTAGTTTATGATAGTAATATTATTTTTCCTCCTAAATGGTTTCAAAATAATAAATCATATGTTATGTTGCTATCGCCCGTCCATATATATATATACATTATACGTTAGCTTCGCCAAGCCTAAATTGTTAACGATGTAGTTTTGTTACCGCTGAGATTATCCCATTAACCTTCCGAGTACATCAAACATCAATTTGAATTATTCCATCATTGTAATTAATTCACAGATATATAATTATGTAATTGATGAGTATAATTATGTAATGGTTTTCTAATTCATTTAAATTGTATTATACGTAATTATATATACTATAGTAGTACTATATTAACCTATATTATATATAATATATTATAATATATATATATATATATATATATATATATATATATATATATATATATATATGTGTGTGTGTGTGTGTATGTGTGTATGTGTATACATCATCAATATAAAGAAAGTGGATAAGCAATTGAAATGCAATGCATGTAAAAGATAGATACGTGAATGGCACTTTTATCGATAAATTACCAAAATGTTGATATTGATTAGATATTGATTGGATATTAATCATATTATATATGTAAAATATTAAAACAGTAGGCTTTTCGTCGAAATAGATTAAAGTGACTTCTATCTATATCAATGGATTTAGATTATAAATATCAATAAAATAGTATGATATCTTCAATTTAAATACACAAAATTACAACATTCCTCGTAATTTTGATATGATGTATTTTAAATATATAATTTTATTTTTAGTACATTGAAATTGGTAGTAATTATCAATATATATATGTATAAATAAATATTATTATAAATTAAAAGTTGTGGGCCAGATAGTGCGTTTTGCAGCGCCCGTAGCGGATAGTGCCATACACTATATTCAATTGCTAATCCACTTTCTTTATATTGATGGTATACACATGTAATAAATACATACATATATGTGTGTATTTATTACCAAAGGTTGAAATGCCTTATTCACTTTAATGTTGTCATTGAGAGGAAAACCTTCGTTAAGAGCTATCTTTTTACTAGATTTAAAAAATACATTTATAGTTTATTTTTATATAAAGACAAACAAATTTAAATGGAGCTTATATGGTCCGTTATTTTGGAGGCGCCAAGTCCCAGAAATGTTTTATTGTTAGAAAAGAAAATTAACATAAAAATATTAAAAATTAACACTGCCTAACATCTAATAATATTAACAACAAAATAATAAGGATATATTTATAATCTAAAAATATCCTTAAAATATTTAAAAAAATTACCATCATTTCTGTTATTTTTTGATTTTTCACAATATATATAATCATAATTATTTGAATCTATATTTAAACATTATTTAAATATAAAATATTTATTTGTCTATTTGTATTACAAAATTTGGGAATTGTATTTAAGATACTATGTTAGATGTGTAAAGTAAAACTTAAAATATTTAAAAAAAATGGTATCATTATACCTACCATCATTTCTATTATTTTTTGATTTTACACAATAAACTATGTTAAGTTTGAAAAGTAAAACTGTGTCTGTATTTCATAAATTGTTAACAACAATTTTAAATATAAATAACTTTAAATTATATATAGGAAACGAATTAAGTTTAACAAGTTAACATGTCAAAATTCCTAGATTATATTTTTTGTATTTTGTCAGTATTGTTTGACTGTTAAGCGCTTTAAAATAATTTTATTTTGAATTTTATTTTACCAACTATAACTATTTTAATTGAATGAATTCATTAATGAAAATAAAAAATGATATCACTTAAAACTTTCGTCTGTATTTCGTAAATTGCTAACAAAAATGTTAAATATAAATAACTTTAAATTATATATAGGAAACGAATAAGTAAACACGTCAACATTTTAAGATTAATTTTTTTTGTATTTTTTTTATGTTTGTTTGGCGCTGAAAAATAAATTATATTGAACTTTTATTTTACCAATTATAACTATTTTAATAGAATGAATTCATTAATGAAAATAAAAAAATGATATCACTTAAAACTTTCGTAGCGTTTACATGTAAAAGATAGTGAACAAATTAATTAAATATATACATATTTTAAAAAATATATTGAAATTAAAAATATCACATTAAATATTTGTTTTACATTAAGCTTATAATTCATAAATAAAATATATAAATACATAAACATAGTTACTTTTGAATACTTTTCGGCATCAATTTAAAAATAATAAAATATATTTTGAAATACACTAAGTGTTGATACAAAATTAAAATGAAGGTTCCCTCTCCAACTTAAAGTGAATAAAATCCACTATATTTACGATACCTTGACGTGGTATGGTGGCTCCTGTTGATCATAGGCCTAAATTCGTAAAATTATGTAGGAAACCTAGGTTTCCTACATAACATTTCCTACATATAACTATATATATATATATAGTACAGTTATTACTTTAGTCACTGACTAGGATATTTGTATTTAAATTATCATTAAATGAAATTATAAATATAATTTAATATACACATATATAAGTACATATATTTCAATATGGACTTGACTCGATCTCGGAAATAGATGAATACCTGGAAATTTGAAATTGGCCTTTAAGAATTCTGTGATGAGGATTTCACATTCAATGTTCACTTACTATTATACTGTTCAAGGAGGATTTCACATTCAATGTATAACTCTCAGGTATGATTTAACTTTCAACACTCATATTAGTAATATATGATATACACCCCTATATATTATATAATTATTTATATTTTATATATATGTTTTATAAGTAATGATTATAAATGTATATTAAAAAATTATACATGTGATATGTAATACTTTAATTTTAGTGAATATTTGTTTTATATATATTGAAAATAAAAATATTTTTCATTAACATATTTTCCTTATATTATTTTCTAGTAGAACTTATATACTGATCTACCAACCCTTTTCTATTGATGTTGCATCTCGTTTCGTCCATCAGTTGCTCGACGAAGGTCATAGACGGGCGTCCAGGCGATCTTCTTCTGTGTATCACTAACAATATCACTAACAAGTTTTGTTTTAATTCTTTAAAATAATGCAATATAATACATTACATTTATTAAAAGATAAAATACATTTTCAAAAAAATCCTGATATTTATAGAACATTTCATTCTATTTTCCTATTAAATTATAGTCACTGGTTCCTTATGTTAGCTAGATCATTAACAAGAATTATGTTGTAAATTATTTATAATATTTTAAATTCTAAATACTTTTCTAATATATTCTTCAACCAATTATGTATTGTGAAATACAATAAAGTATAATTCACTGAAATTGTATATATATATATTAGAAAGTAGAAATATAGTTTGACATTTTTCAAAATATAACCTCTTTATTATGTATAAAATGTGAATAAAACATGTATAGAACATTTCCTATATTTATAGATCGTATTTAACTTTCAACCATATAGGATAGGAGAACCATTGAAATACTATTACAACCTTCAATATATCTCTAGATGCGTACTAAAAAGGATAGCGGAAGATCCTCTGTTTAGCCTGCTACATCTCCTGCCATTATCTTTATTATCCTTGCATGTTTTTATTGTATTATGTTAGTATCAAATATATTTACAGTTATTATTTTATCAAATATTAAAAAATTCAATACAAGTCTATTTAAATATATATATATATATATATATATATATATATATATATATATATATATATATATATATATACTAGCTGTTTTGGCCCGGTGTATGTGCGGATAGTTGATAATTATTATTAAAAAATTGCATTATCTAGGAGTATTTTAGAAATATGAAATATATTATTTATTTGATTTAAATTAATTATGTTATAAAAAACAAATATTGATAAATTAAAAGAGGCTAGCCCCACCTACCCCAATAAAGAGGCCCCATCTAGCCTCACTAAATAGTCTAGCCCCACCTGCCCAATTAAAAAGGCTAGCCCCACCTACCCCAATAAATAGGCCCCATCTAGCCTCACTAAATAGTCTAGCCCCACCTGCCCAATTAAAGAGGCAAGCCCCACCTGCCCTACTAAATAATCTAGCCCCACATGCCACACTAAAGAACAAGCCCCACCTGCCCTACTAAAAAGTCTAGCCCCACCCCCACTAGAGAGCCAGCCCCACCTGCCCCACTAAAGAATCTAGCCCCACCTGCCCCACTAAAGAGGCTAGCCCCACCTGCCCCCCTAAATATTCTAGCCCCACCTGCCCCACTAAAGAGCCAGCCCCACCTGCCCCACTAAAGAATCTAGCCCCACCTGCCCCACTAAATAGTCTAGACCCACCTGCCCCACTAAAGAGCCAGCCCCACCTGCGCCACTAATTAGTCTAGCCCCACTTGCCCCATTAAAGAGCCAGCCCCACTGCCCCACTAAATAAGCTAGCCTCACCTGCCCTGTGAAAGAAGCTAGCCCCACCTGCCCTACTAAATAGACTAGCCCCACCTGCCCCACTAAATAAGCTAACCCCACCCGCCCTACTAAAGAGGATAGCCCCACTATGCAAGATGTAATATGATATAATCCGTCTGTACCCATTCACTAATACCTACATTCTAACTCTAGTATGAACATCTAGTTATCTAATTGTATTTATATATATATAGTGATTATAAATGTGTAAGAGTAACTCCGTTTATAGATGTCAGAGATTTGTGGAGAAGGTGTCACCACGTAGATGTCCTCTCTGTGGATGTTGCCCCTCCCCCCAACCTACTGCATAGAGCTACACCAGCAGTGGTACATCTATGTTCCGGTATCGAGAAGCCCACATACTTCATTAAGATCTCCGAACATTTATAGACAGGTTATTATGATCGTTACATGTTTCAGAGTATCGGTAATGTATTATGATGGTATAGATTTGTCTCTTATACAGTTATTCAATAACTGTTATTGTTATTGTTATTTTGGTGGCATCCTATTATCCCATCCAGGAGTTTAGATGAAGTTTCTATTTATCATTAAATAGCTCTAATATCCCTTCGAAGCCGCTCTCATATCAAGGCATCCTTGTTTTAACGAGAGCCGATCATTTGTTATACATAATTATTATAATGAATTTTTATAATAATATAAGGTCACTTCTAAATATTATTTTAAGACATATGTTATAGGTTCTGCCGGGATTTGAACTCGTGTCCTACTGCCTACTGTCTGATGCTTTAGCCTGCTGAGCTACCCAGCCACTTATATAGTTAATCACTCTTAGGTGGTGTTTGCACATCAACAATACTTATGCAGAGTATGCAACACACTTTCTAATACCGATTGTGAAGGTTTTTGAGTTTACATGGTAAAATATGTTACTAAATTATAATTAGACCAATAAGAATGGAATAACCTTGATAGACAATTTATAAATTTGTATAAATTTATTAACATTTTTTTTTATTAATTTTTAAAATCATTTTTATATATTTATTAATATATATATATATATTAAAATTTGTTACTGGGCGAATTAAATATTAAATGATTTAATCTATTTTAATATTTAATATATGAAAACATTCGTAGACCAACTAAGAGACGATGTGTCAAGTGAGGAACTACGGACTGCAATGAACGATAGAGAGGAATGGAGGACACGCGTTAAGAAATGCAGAGCTTCACCTGGTCAGGTAAGGTAAGGTCATATTTAATAATATATATATATATGAGGTAAATATATACATTTATTCAATATGTATATACATTAATGTTATGGATCATAACGGATTACTAGATCGTAATATCGAAGCAATATAGTGTTATATTCATATCATGGAATATGCATATTATGCACATTTTGTATTTAATATATTTATATTAGTGTTGCAATTGAACCCTACTATAAGAGTATCAGTATAGTATCCATTCGAAATAGTTGAGTATCATTTTGAATCCAATTTCGAAATTGTATTATTATGTAGTATCAATATCAGTTCGAAGTGCTTTAGTATAAGTTCTAATTTCGAAATCCGAAGTTAGATTGTAACACTAATATATATATATATATATATATATATATAATTATAATTACTATTAATATAATAATACAAAAAATCTAAAATAATACTTTTATATCTATATTTTATACAAAACATTTTTAGATAGAGTAAAATTGCATTGTTTAGATGAAAGCGCTCTTCCTCCCTTAAATGCATATATTGAATGTATATCATATAGACTACATGATATATGAATTAATATAATTTATTTATATAAATACATTTAATTTAATACAAATATCTACTCATTATACGACATACAATATGCGTTGAGTCAAAGTCTGTGGTTTACTTATATGATATCATTGATTAAATTCTATTATGGTAAAAATAACGATTAGTATTTAAATACTACGTAGGTTTTACTTAGTCTTGCAATACCTTGGAAAATATTACAGAATAATGATCAATACCATATCATATCAATGTAATAATATAATACTAAAATGTTGTTAATATCCTTATAAATAAATATAATAATATTAGAGTATCATATATGCAATGATGGGCACCGATTATTTTTTATGGATCGGGATCGGGATTGCCGATACCTATCATTTTCCCGATCCCGATCTTTTCTTTCTGACCCGATCCCGATCCTGCCCATCACTGTATATATATGAGTATGTAAATAAAAGTACCGAATGATCTGTCTAATTCTTTTTCTATATATAAATATTATAAGTTTGCACAATTCCAGAGAGTCCATATTCACAAATATAATTATTTGTATTAGATTTTATAAAATTGGTGAAAATATAAAATAAAATAAAAGTATGTCTATTATTTTACATGTAAAATATATATTTATGTCTCTAGGTTTATATATATAAATTTTTAAATTCAATGAAGATTTTTATAGACACACTCAATAAATGTAGGCAATGCGTTCCCTATCTCTATATATGTAAATTCAACAAAATAGCCCCGGCGATATCATCTTAAGTGATAGTTAAATATTTCACTAACAGTAATAACATTATTAATAAATATGTATAGGTTTATTTTATATCGGATTTATCAATATATTGACTTTAATAAAAATTCGTAATTAATTAAATCAATAAATATGAATATAATACATGTATATTTTATTTTATATGATATTAATACTGAAGTAATCTGGGGCTGGTTGGTCTGGACACAAATATATGTAAAGGCCCAGAAAAAAAAATTAGCCTAGGAATCCGAGGTTAGCACTACCTTCCCCACTAAAGAGGCTCACCCGCCCCACTATAGAGGCTAGCCCCACTAAATAGTCTAGCCCCACCTGCCCCACTAAATAGGCTATCTCCACTTGACCCACTAAATAGTCTACCCCCACCTGACCCACTAAATAGTATAGCCCCACCTGCCCCATTAAATAGTCTAGCCCCACCTGTCCCACTAAATAGTATAGCCCCACCTGCCCCATTAAATAGTCTAGCCCCACCTGCCCCACTAAATAGTCTAGCCCCACCTGACCCACTAAATAGGCTTCCCCTACCTTCCCCACTAAAGAGTCTAGCCCCACTAAATAGTCTAGCCCCACTTTCCCACTAATGATGCTAGCCCCACCTGCCCCACTAAAGAGGCTAGCCCCACCTGCCCCACTAAAGAAGCTAGCCCCATCTAGCCCCACTAAATAGTCTAGCCCCACCTGCCCCATTAAATAGTCTAGCCCCACCTGCCCCACTAAATAGTCTAGCCCCACCTGACCCACTAAATAGGCTACCCCCACCTTCCCCACTAAAGAGTCTAGCCCCACTAAATAGTCTAGCCCCACCTGCCCCCACTAAATAGTCTACCCCCACTCGCCCCACTATAGAGGCTAGCCCCACCTGCCCCACTAAATAGTCTAGCCCCACCTGCCGCACTAAAGAGGCTATCCCCACCTGCCCCACTAAAGAGGCTAGCCCCACCTGCCCCACTAAATAGACTTGCACCATCTAAAGAGGCTAGCCCCATTCTCCCCACTAAATATGCTAGCCCTCCCTCCCCCACTAAAGAGGCTAGCCCCACCTGCTTCACTAAATAGTCTATCCCCACCTGCCACACTAAATAGTCTAGCCCCACCTGCCCCACTAAATAGTCTAGCCCCACCTGCCCCACTAAAGAGGCTAACCCCATCTGCCCCACTAAAGATGTTAGCCCCACCTACCCCACTAAATAGGTCCACCTGCCCCACTAAAGAGGCTAGCCCCGCCTGCCCTACTAAATAAGCTAGCCCCACCTGCCCCACTAAATAGACTATCCCCACCCTCCCCACTAAAGAGGCTAGCCCCACCTGCCCCACTAAAGATGCTAGCCCTACCCGCCTCACTAAAGAGGCTAGCCCCACCTGCCCCACTAAAGAGGCTAGCCCCGCCCTCCCCCACTAAATAGGCTATCCCCACTTGAGTAGTCCACACGTATGTGAAGGTACAACAAAACGCAACCATCTGATGTAATACGATATAATCTGCCTGTACCCATTCACTAAAACCTACATTCTAACTCTAGTATGAACATCTAGTTATCTAATTGTATTTATATATATATAGTGATCAGTGATGGGCACGATCACGATCGTCGATCCCGATCGCGATCGTCGATCCCGATCGCGATCGACGATCGTTTGAAAATGATCGAGTAAAATGATCGACGATCGTTAGAAAATGATCGAGTAAAATGATCGACGATCGTCAGCAACTGATCGCGATCGACGATCGTGAAAAAAATTAGATATATATATATATATAATATCATATTAGATAGAATGAATTTATAATTAAGTTAAGGTAATTACCCCTTACATATTCTTTGAAATCTTTATTGTTAACAATACTAATTGGAGTCATAGTATTTATTAGAAATTTTAGTAGTAATTTGTCAGTTTCTGCATGTGATATTGTAGTCGATTTCTCGATTGATAATTGAACCAATGAAGATTGTTTAATCTTTTTAGTATAGGATAGTTCTGAAGGTTCTTGGAGTTGTCTTTTTTTACTATTCTCATTGTGTTCACATTTTACTCTATCATATTCATCTAATTTAGTATGATGTACACTGTACAATGTACACTGTACATTGTACAGTTTTGTAATGACGTCTTAAATTTGATGATGACGAAATCCCAGCTATTATTTTTTTTCTACAAATCTTGCATGATGCTTCAACTTTATTATTAATAATTTTTAAGTCATTAAAATAAATATTTGATTTAATAAAGGGCGAATTTATCCAAGACATTGTATATCTTAGAACTTATAACTTATAATGATCTAAAATATTAATAAAGTTATAGACCTATATGATACGCCTAAAGGGAAATTGACAGTTTGACTCATTTTTGGCGTAGAGACTCTATAATATAGTAGATAATTAAACGTATTGTTTGATCTTGCATGTCTCGCGTGGTAAAATATTACGATTACATTAGTAAAAAAGATACATTGGTATATATATATATAAATATATTGATATGACGGCGTGAATGGGTGAGTATACTTGCGAGTACTGCGAGGATCATTAGTGGTTCATGCAGCAGTCCGGAATTCATATGCTTATATGATAATACGATCGAGATCCACGATCGATGATCGAGATCCACGATCGACGATCAAAATAATTACACGATCTACGATCGAAGATCGTTAAAAAATGATCGAGTAAAAAGATCGACGATCGTTAGAAAATGATCGACGAAATTGATCGACGATCGGCGATCGTGAAAATTCGTGATCGTGCCCATCACTGATAGTGATTATAAATGTGTAAGAGTAACTCCGTTTATAGATGTCTGAGATGTATGGAGAAGGTGTCACCATGTAGATGTCCTGCTGTGGATGTTGCCCCCTCCCCATGCTGTATAGAGCTACACCAGCAGTGGTACCCCTATGTTCCGGTATCGAGAAGCCCACATACTTCATTAAGATCTCCGAACATTTATAGACAGGTTATTATGATCGTTACATGTTTCAGAGTAACTGTATCATCGCAGTATCGGTAATGTATTATGATGGTATAGATTTGTCTCTTATACAGTTATTCAATAACTGTTATTGTTATTGTTATTTTGGTGGCATCCTATTATCCCATCCAGGAAATTAGATGAAGTTTCTATTTATCATTAAATAGCTCTAATATCCCTTCGAAGCCGCTCTCATATCAAGGCATCCTTGTTTTAACGAGAGCCGATCATTTGTTATACATAATTATTATAATGAATTTTTATAATAATATAAGGTCACTTCTAAATATTATTTTAAGACATATGTTATAGGTTCTGCCGGGATTTGAACTCGTGTCCTACTGCCTACTGTTTGATGCTTTAGCCTGCTGAGCTACCCAGCCACTTATATAGTTAATCACTCTTAGGTGGTGTTTGCATATCAACAATTCTTATGCAGAGTATGCAACACACTTTCTAATACCGATTGTGAAGGTTTTAGAGTTTACATGGTAAAATATGTTACTAAAATATAATTAGACCAATAAGAATAGAATAACCTTGATAATTATATATAGAAAATTTATATATTTGTTAAATTTGTTACTGAGCCAATTAAATATGAATTGATTTAATTTATTTTAATATTTAATATATGAAAACATGCGTAGACCAACTAAGAGACAATGTGTCAAGTGAGGAACTTCCGACTGCGATGAACGATAGAGAGGAATGGAGGACATGCGTTAAGAAATGCAGATCTAGCTTCAACTGGTTAGGTAAGGTCATATTTAATAATATTTATATATATATGAGGTAAAATATAAATTTATTCAATATGTATATACATTAATGTTATGGATCATAACGGATTACTAGATCGTAATATAGGGCTTATATCGAGGCAATATAGTGTTATATTCATATCATGGAATATACATATTACATACATTTTGTACTTAATATATATATATTTAATATATACTATAAGTGTATCGGTATAGTATCAATTCGAAATAGTCGATTATCATTTTGAGTCCGATTTGGAAATTTAATAATTATTGATTATCAGTATCAGTTCAAAATTCGAAGTCCGAAGTACTACGGATACTAATATATATAAATAATATATTGTATACTGTAAATGTATAACATATACATATATATCAATTATGTAGGATGTATTATTATATTATATATTAATTAAATAAATGATGATAAACTTGAATTGTAATGATGAAAAAATCAAAAAATAAATATTACATTATTGTGACTATTTTTTTTACACCATTTTAAATTAACTACATTTATATAAAAATAGAATATATATGATGGAGAAAAGCATCTATTAAATTAATAAAAATTATGTAATTAGTCATCTCTAGTAGAGATTCTCTATTAATTATCCTTAGTGTTTTTAGATAGAGGTAACATAGCATTGTTTGTATGAAGGTGAGCCTCCCCCTTAACCACTCTTCTGTGTGTATTAATCACTCCACTGTGTGTTTCAGTACAAGATAAGTGGGGTCACACGGAGAACAACATCGCTTTGAAGCCCCTCCCATTCATGTCCTCCTGGCACAAATAGGACATAGTGAATACCCTCCCATGCATGTCCTCCTGGCACCAATAGGACATAGTGAAGGTAGGTATCTTGTATGCATCTAATAGTGTTGTAATATCCGAGGCTAGCCATGCCTTCCTCACTAAAGAGGCTGGCCCCATCAGGCCCACTAAAGAAGCTGGCCCTACCCACCCCACTAAATAGGCTACCCCCAATCGCCCCACTAAATAGTCTAGCCCCACCTGCCCCACTAAAGAGGCTAGCCCCACCTGCCCCACTAAATAGGTTATCCCGCCCTTCCCACTAAAGAGACTAGCCCCACCTGCCCCACTAAAGAGCCAGCCCCACCCACCCCACTAAATAGGTTATCCCGCCCTTCCCACTAAAGAGGCTAGCCTCACCTGCCCCAATAAATAGACTAGCCCCACCTGCCCCCCTAAATATTCTAGCCCCACCTGCCCCACTAAAGAGCCAGCCCCACCCACCCCACTAAATAGGCTAACCCCACCCACCCCACTAAATAAGCTAGCCCCACCTGCCCCACTAAATAGACTAGCCACACCTGTCCCACTAAATAAGCTAACCCCACCTGCCCTACTAAATAGACTAGCCCCATCTGCCCCACTAAAGAGGCTAGCCCCACCACCCCACTATAGAGCCAGCCCCACCCATCCCACTAAATAGGCTAACCCCACCCACCCCACTAAATAAGCTAGCCCCACCTGCCCCACTAAATAGACTAGCCCCACCTGTTCCACTAAATAAGCTAACCCCACCTGCCCTACTAAATAGACTAGCCCCACCTGCCCTACTAAATAAGCTAGCCCCACCTGCCCGCTAAAGGGGCTACCCCCACCCGACCCACTAAAGAGGCTAGACCAACCTGCCTCACTAAATAGGCTAGCCCCACCCCCCCCCCCCCCCACTAAAGAGACTAGCCCCGCCCTCCCCACTAAAGAGCCCCACCCCCACACTAAAAGTCTAACCCCACCTAATCCAATAAAGAGGATATCCTCCCCCCCCCACTAAATAGTCTAGCCCCACCTGCCCCACTAAAGAGGCTACCCTTACTAAAGAGGCTACCCCCACCCGCCCTACTAAAGAGGATAGCCCCACTTGAGTAGTCCACACCTGTGTGCATGTACAACACCATGCAAGATGTAATATGATATAATCTGTCTGTACCCATTCAATAATACCTACATTCTAACTCTAGTATGAACATCTAGTTATCTAATTGTATTTATATATATATAGTGATTATAAATGTGTAAGAGTAACTCCGTTTATAGATGTCCGAGATATGTTGAGAAGGTGTCACCATGTAGATGTCCTCGCTGTGGATGTTGCCCCTCCCCATACTGTATAGAGCTACACCGGCAGTGGTACCCCTATGTTCCGGTATCGAGAAGCCCACATACTTCATTAAGATCTCCGAACATTTATAGACAGGTTATTATGATCGTTACATGTTTCAGAGTAACTGTATCATCGCAGTATCGGTAATGTATTATGATGGTATAGATTTGTCTCTTATACAGTTATTCAATAACTGTTATTGTTATTGTTATTTTGGTGGCATCCTATTATCCCATCCAGGAAATTAGATGAAGTTTCTATTTATCATTAAATAGCTCTAATATCCCTTCGAAGCCGCTCTCATATCAAGGCATCCTTGTTTTAACGAGAGCCGATCATTTGTTATAAATAATTATTATAATGAATTTTTATAATGAATATAAGATAAGATTACTTCTAAATATTATTTTAAGACATATGTTATGGGTTCTGCCGGGATTTGAACTCATGTCCTACTGCCTACTGTCTGATGCTTTAGCCTGCTGTGCTACTCAGCCACTTATATAGTTAATCACTCTTAGGTGGTGTTTGCATATCAACAATTCTTATGCAACACACGTTCTAATACCTATTGTGAAGGTTTTAGAGTTTACATAGCAAAATATGTTACCAAAATATTATTAGACCAATAAGAATAGAATAACTTTGATATTATATATAGAAAATTTAAAGATTTTTATTAATTTAAAAAATATTTTTTAATTTATTTTTAAAATTATTTATATATACTTATTTATACATATTACAATTTTTACTGCGCAAATTTAATATGAATTGATTTAATATATTTTAATATTTAATATATGAAAACATTCGTAGACCAACTAAGAGACGATGTGTCAAGTGAGGAACTACCGACTGCGATGAACGATAGAGAGGAATGGAGGACACCCGTTAAGAAATGCAGAGCTAGCTTCATCTGGTAAGGTAAGGTAAGGTCATATTTAATAATATATTAGGTAAATATATACATTTATTTAATATGTATATACATTAATGTTATGGATCATAACAGATTACTAGATCGTAATATCGAAGCAATATAGTGTTATATTCATATCATGGAATATACATATTATGCACATTTTGTATTTAATATATATATATTAGTGTTGCAATTGAACCCTACTATAAGAGTATCAGTATATTATCCATTCGAAATAGTCGAGTATCATTTTGAATCCAATTTGAAATTATAATTACTATTAATATAATAATACTAAAGAGGCTAGCCCCATCTGCCCAACTAAATAGACTTGCACCATCTAAAGAGGCTAGCCCCATTCTCCCCACTAAATATGCTAGCCCTCCCTCCCCCACTAAAGAGGCTAGCCCCACCTGCCTCACTAAATAGTCTATCCCCACCTGCCACACTAAATAGTCTAGCCCCACCTGCCCCACTAAATAGTCTAACCCCACCTGCCCCACTAAAGAGGCTAGCCCCACCTGCCCCACTAAATAGTCTAGCCCCACCTGCCGCACTAAATAGACTTGCACCATCTAAAGAGGCTAACCCCATTCTCCCCACCAAATAGTCTAGCCCCACCTGCCCCACTAAAGATGCTAGCCCCGCCTGCCCTACTAAAGAAGCTAGCCCCACCTGCCCCACAAAAGAGGCTAGCACCACCTGCCCCACTAAATAGACTTGCACCATCTAAAGAGGCTAACCCCATTCTCCCCACCAAATAGTCTAGCCCCATCTGCCCCACTAAAGATGTTAGCCCCACCTACCCCACTAAATAGGTCCACCTGCCCCACAAAAGAGGCTAGCCCCGCCTGCCCTACTAAATAAGCTAGCCCCACCTGCCCCACTAAATAGACTATCCCCACCCTCCCCACTAAAGAGGCTAGCCCCACCTGCCCCACTAAAGATGCTAGCCCTACCCACCTCACTAAAGAGACTAGCCCCACCTGCCCCACTAAAGAGGCTAGCCCCGCCCTCCCCCACTAAATAGGCTATCCCCACTTAAGTAGTCCACACGTATGTGAAGGTACAACAAAACGCAACCATCTGATGTAATACGATATAATCTGCCTGTACCCATTCACTAAAACCTACATTCTAACTCTAGTATGAACATCTAGTTATCTAATTGTATTTATATATATATAGTGATCAGTGATGGGCACGATCACGATCGTCGATCCCGAT
The DNA here is from genome assembly GCA_964019155.1 of Osedax fenrisi. Lineage (NCBI taxonomy): Eukaryota > Metazoa > Annelida > Polychaeta > Sabellida > Siboglinidae > Osedax > Osedax fenrisi. The sequence continues at coordinate 27,010,128 of OZ025239.1, forward strand.
CGCGATCGACGATCGTTTGAAAATGATCGAGTAAAATGATCGACGATCGTTAGAAAATGATCGAGTAAAATGATCGACGATCGTCAGCAACTGATCGCGATCGACGATCGTGAAAAAAATTAGATATATATATATATATAATATCATATTAGATAGAATGAATTTATAATTAAGTTAAGGTAATTACCCCTTACATATTCTTTGAAATCTTTATTGTTAACAATACTAATTGGAGTCATAGTATTTATTAGAAATTTTAGTAGTAATTTGTCAGTTTCTGCATGTGATATTGTAGTCGATTTCTCGATTGATAATTGAACCAATGAAGATTGTTTAATCTTTTTAGTATAGGATAGTTCTGAAGGTTCTTGGAGTTGTCTTTTTTTACTATTCTCATTGTGTTCACATTTTACTCTATCATATTCATCTAATTTAGTATGATGTACACTGTACATTGTACACTGTACATTGTACAGTTTTGTAATGACGTCTTAAATTTGATGATGACGAAATCCCAGCTATTATTTTTTTTCTACAAATCTTGCATGATGCTTCAACTTTATTATTAATAATTTTTAAGTCATTAAAATAAATATTTGATTTAATAAAGGGCGAATTTATCCAAGACATTGTATATCTTAGAACTTATAACTTATAATGATCTAAAATATTAATAAAGTTATAGACCTATATGATACGCCTAAAGGGAAATTGACAGTTTGACTCATTTTTGGCGTAGAGACTCTATAATATAGTAGATAATTAAACGTATTGTTTGATCTTGCATGTCTCGCGTGGTAAAATATTACGATTACATTAGTAAAAAAGATACATTGGTATATATATATATAAATATATTGATATGACGGCGTGAATGGGTGAGTATACTTGCGAGTACTGCGAGGATCATTAGTGGTTCATGCAGCAGTCCGGAATTCATATGCTTATATGATAATACGATCGAGATCCACGATCGATGATCGAGATCCACGATCGACGATCAAAATAATTACACGATCTACGATCGAAGATCGTTAAAAAATGATCGAGTAAAAAGATCGACGATCGTTAGAAAATGATCGACGAAATTGATCGACGATCGGCGATCGTGAAAATTCGTGATCGTGCCCATCACTGATAGTGATTATAAATGTGTAAGAGTAACTCCGTTTATAGATGTCTGAGATGTATGGAGAAGGTGTCACCATGTAGATGTCCTGCTGTGGATGTTGCCCCCCTCCCCATGCTATATAGAGCTACACCAGCAGTGGTACCCCTATGTTCCGGTATCGAGAAGCCCACATACTTCATTAAGATCTCCGAACATTTATAGACAGGTTATTATGATCGTTACATTATTAGAGTAACTGTATCATCGCAGTATCGGTAATGTATTATGATGGTATAGATTTGTCTCTTATACAGTTATTCAATAACTGTTATTATTATTGTTATTTTGGTAGTATCATATTATCCCATCCAGAATTAGATGAAGTTTCTATTTATCATTAAATATCACTAATATCCCTTCGAAGCCGTTCTCATATCAAGGCATCCTTGTTTTAACGAGAGCCGATCATTTGTTATACATAATTATTATAATGAATTTTTATAATGAATATAAGATCACCCTAAAATATTATTTTAAGACATATGTTATGGGTTCTGCCGGGATTTGAACTCGTGTCCTACTGCCTACTGTCTGATGCTTTAGCCTGTTGAGCTACCCAGCCAGTTATATAGTTAATCACTCTTAGGTGGTGTTTGCATATCAACAATTCTTATGCAGAGTATGCAACACACTTTCTAATACCGATTGTGAAAGTTTTAGAGTTGGTAAAAACATGGTAAAATATGTTACTAAAATATAATTAGACCAATAAGAATAGAATAACCTTGATAATTATATATAGAAAATTTATATATTTGTTAAATTTGTTATTGAGCTAATTAAATATGAATTGATTTAATTTATTTTAATATTTAATATATGAAAACATTCGTAGACCATCTAAGAGACGATGTGTCAAGTGAGGAACTACCGACTGCGATGAACGATAGAGAGGAATGGAGGACACGCGTTAAGAAATGCAGATCTAGCTTCAACTGGTTAGGTAAGGTCATATTTAATAATATTTATATATATATATAACATTAATGTATATACATATTGAATAAATGTATATTTTACCTCATATATATATGAGTTAAAATATACATTTATTCAATATGTATATACATTAATGTTATGGATCATAACGGATTACTAGATCGTAATATAGGGCTTATATCGAAGCAATATAGTGTTATATTCGTATCATGGAATATACATATTACGTACATTTTGTACTTAATATATATATATTTAATATATACTATAAGTGTATCGGTATAGTATCAATTCTAAATAGTCGATTATCATTTTGAGTCCATTTGGCAATTTAATAATTATTGATTATCAGTATCAGTTCAAAATGCGAAGTCCGAAGTACTCTCGGATACTAATATATATAAATAATATATTGTATACTGTAAATGTATAACATATACATATATATCAATTATGTAGGATGTATTATTATATTTTATATTAATTAAATAAATAATGATAAACTTGAATTGTAATGATGAAAAAATCAAAAAATAAATATTACATTATTGTGACTATTTTTTTTACACCATTTTAAATTAACTACATGTATATAAATACAGAATATATATGATGGAGGAAAGCATCTGTTAAATAAAAAAAAATGATGTAATTAGTTATCTCTAGTAGAGATTCTCTAATAATTATCCTTAGTGTTTTTAGATAGAGGTAACATAGCATTGTTTGTATGAACGTGAGCCTCCCCCCTTAACCACTCTTCTGTGTGTATTATCACTCCACCGTGTGTTTCAGTACAAGATAAGTGCAGTCACACGGAGAACAACATCTCTTTGAAGCCCCTCCCATTCATGTCCTCCTGGCACCAATAGGACATAGTGAATACCCTCCCATTCATGTCCTTCAGGCACCAATAGGACATAGTGAATAGCCTCCCATTCATGTCCTCCTGGCACCAATAGAACATAGTGAAGGTAGGTATCTTGTATGCATCTAATAGTGTTGTAATATCCGAGGCTAGCCATGCCTTCCTCACTAAAGAGACCCCATCAGGCCAACTAAAGAATCTGGCCCTGCCCCACTAAAGAGGCTAGCCCCCCCCCACCCCACTAAATAGGATAGCCCCACCTGCCCCAGTAAAGAGGCTAGCCCCACCACCCCACTAAATAGGCTAGTCCCACTCGCCCCAGTAAAGAGGCTAGCCCTACTAAATAGACTAGCCCTGCCCTCCCCACTAAAGAGCCTCACCTGCTCAACTAAAGAGGCTGGCCTCACCTACCTCCACTAAAGAAGCTAGCCCCAACTGCCCCATTAAAGAGGCTAGGCCTGCCCTACTAAATAGACTATCCCCGATTGCCCAACTTAAGACACTAGCCCCACCAGGCCCAACTAAATAGTCTAATTAACAAAATCTATTTAAAATAACCTAATTATCATATTGTATTCCTGCAAAGACTGCGGGAATCATGTGACATTCTGACAATTACCATAGTTTACACAGCAATACTTCTTATGCAGAATGTATCAGATGTTATATTTTGATTACCAACATTCTTACACACACTACGAACATATAATTAATTATATATAGAGTATGTTAAAATAGGCAATCTATGCACCACACTTTTGTCCCCATGTAAACACCACCTAATTAATGTTTCCTGAAATAATGTTCGCACGATTATTAACTATTATCATAGTAATGGAATATCTTTAAAACAATCTATAAATGTTTGCATGTTGCTCATTATAATAGTTAGTTGAACAGTTTGTATCAGTATACATATTATCAAAAGTGTACAAGTTTCACTACTATAAAATACTTTTAAATACTATAAAATAACTGAATAGGATATATATCGAATATATTAAAACATAATTTATAATGCCTCTACAAGGTAGACTTCTCTTACGCCGAGCTGGTGCCAGCTAAAGAGGTTAACATCAAGTATACTAAGATGGTCATCGCGTTCTACGAAAGTAAGGTGAAATGGCACACACATGAATCGTATCGGTATCACTATCCCCATAGGTACCACTAGCCCCATCGATATCACTAGCCCCATCGATATCACTAGCCCCATCTGTACCACTAGACACATCGGTACCACTAGCCCCATAGGTACCACTAGCCCCATCGATATCACTAGCCCCATCGATATCACTAGCCCCATCCATACCAATAGCCCCATCTGTACCACTAGCTCCATCAGTACCACTAGCTCCATCAGTACCACTAGCTCCATCAGTACCACTAGCCCCATCGCTACCACATACCTTCACTTGAATGTATATAGGGCATATAGTTTGTAAAGCATAATCACTTTAATGTGCAATTTATAGATGCACTATTACAAAGGTTGCATGTGTTCATAGAGCTAGTGAGAAAGCTTTCTCTCTAGCCATATGTATGTGTTATTCATATTATAATTTCTAGGAAATCTATAAATAGATTTTTATTACTTTTTTATTGCTTTTTTTTAAATAATAACAATTCATATATACAAATATAAACTGTATTTAAATTAATTATACAGTATAATAATATTAACCAGTTGGTAATTAATATTGAGGAGAGGCCACACACCAAGGCAATTTTGTTTATTTTACATGTATTAGATAGGAAATTCATAGTGTTATTCAAAAGCCTATTCAATGGATATTGTATAAATATAGGAGATTTTTAAATTATACTAAGGGTATATATAGCTACAATATAATGAAATTTGTTTCTAATATATTTTATAAATTATTTATATATATGTATTTATATATTATTTATATATATTTTTTCATATGATGGCATACAAAATAGAATATATAAATAAAATACTATTATTAAGGCATTACTATATTCTTATAAATGTTATTTATATATATTAAGAACAATTAGATTGATTGTATTCATATTCAGAGAGTAGTAGGCAATTGAAGTCTATATGTATTGATAACAAAATATTCTGAGTAAATTGTATTTAAAGTTTTTCAATTATAAATTCAATAATTCAATAAATAAAACATATTATTGTATATAAATATATTATAATTCAATACACTAAACACATTATTTTATATTTAGTACATGTATATACCATCGATATAAAGAAAGTGGATAAGCAATTGAATGTAGTGTATGGCACTATCCGCTACTGGCGCTGCAGTCGAAACCCACTATCTGGCCCACTACTTTTTATTTATAATAATATTTATTTATACATATATATATTGAAAATTACTACCAATGTTAATGTATTATCTATACTAAAAATAAAATTATATATTTAAAATACATAATATCAACATTCCACATAATTTGGTGTATTTAAATTGAAGTTATAATACTATTTTATTGATTTTATTGATATTTATGATTTAAATCCATTGATATAAATAGAAGTCACTTTAATCTATTTCGACGAAAAGCCTACTTTTTTAATATTTGACATATATAATATGACTAATATCCAATCAAAATCACTGATACCATTTTGTTAATTTATCGATAAAAGTGTCATTCACGTGTCTATATTTTACATGCATTGTGTGCGTCAATTGTTTATCCACTTTCTTTATATCGATGGTATATACATATTATGAATTCTATAGTTATTGTATATATATTATATTTTATATATAAAAACACATTATTTTACAATTATATGGAAATAAATTAGCATATTTAAATATATAAAAAAACACTCTTTATATAGCAGTTCTAGCTATTTTTCATTATTAACTTTTTGACATATACTAAATAACATTCTATAAATGTATATTTTATAATAATATTTATTTTACTTTTTTTTTGATTTTATCAAATTTCAGCTATGAGGTATCCCCTTAAATAATCAATTATTTAAAAATAATTAGTTAAACAGTTAACTTTATATTAATATATATACATATATTTATATTTGATATTTGCAGACTACCTTTGTGTGGAGGATACCCCAGTCTGCCACAACTCTGGAGAGAAACACCTCAGCATCACCATGGTAACCGCAATAAACAAAGGGTAACCACGCGATATCACATGACCTAGCGTGTATTACATAATAGTGCATGGTTGTTTAATGTGACCTCGTCTGTAGCTTTATCAGAGTTAACATACCTTCTTAATGTAATACGATATAAGCCACCTATACCTGGTATACTGGTTGGGAATTAGATTCTAACTTTAGTACACTATTACTGTTCACTATCCCCATAGATACAACTAGCCCCATTTGTATCACTAGCCCCATGGTACCACTAGCTCCATCCATACCACTAGCCCCATCTGTACCACTAACCCCATAGGTACCACTAGCCCCATAGGTACCACTAGCTCCATCAGTACCACTAGCCCCATTGATATCACTAGCCCCATCCATAGCACTAACCCCATCGGTATCACTAGCCCCATCAGTACCACTAGCTCTATCGGTACCACTAGCCCCATTAACCTCATATGTACCACTAGCCCCGTCCGTACCACTAGCCCCATCTTACCCCGCATTAATATGGATGTCTGCAATAGTGATGGCGGTTTATTCAAAAGACGTTGAAATCATTTAATATCAACCCGTTCTGAAAAAAGAACAACGAAGCTATTCGTATGGTCGATATAGGTCAAATGGATAAGGTAAATTTATTTAATAAATTAATATATACAATACCATAATTAGGCCATTATACATTAATAATTGGTTTATTTAATTAATTGTTGTTAATTTATAATTTGTAGAAAATTTTCCATACATGTTAACTATGTATATCCTAATTTGATACATGATTAGGCCAAACTATTTCATACGTTTACATTTAAAAATAAAATTAACTTTATAAAATATAAATACAATAAGGAAGATATTATTATTTGTCATCATATTTATAAAAATTTTATTTAAATAACGAATCGAAATTTATTAATTTAACTTTGTATGGAACTATGTAGAGACTAGTGATGTAAATGATGCCAGTCAAATCTAAAGCATTGTTGCAGTCTCAGTCTCAGTTACCTAAAATTCAACTCAGCTCGAGCTCGTTTGACTAGAATCTTGGTACGGCTCAGGCTCTTTTTTTTCCGAAAATGAAAGTCTTTGCTCGGCATAAATAACTAAAAGTCTCGGCTCAGCATCATTTACATCACTAGTAGAGACATTCTTGCGATGTTATAAGTGATTATGTAAAAATGCATGTGCTGCGGGATCTCCCGTTAATCTACTTTCACAATAATATAAATAGAGCTAATAGACGATTATTACAGCTAAATTCTAATATTATTGTGTTTACACTAGCCAAATAAACGATATATATTCTAAGCAAATACATTAACAACAGCGTTCTGGACGAGGATGATTACGATAGTTGCTTAATAGGGATGATCTGCAGCTATCTAAAGAATAACAATGGTTAGATAACATTATTATTATGTAATATTACATCACATATCCACATTTATCTTTATCAATTAAATAATAGTATATAGTACTAAGTTATTACTATCCCGGATGTACAATTATATTTGTATTATTCAATTTATTCAATCCCTATTATTAAAGTTGTCTGTGTAAATTGAGAGGACCTACTTTATATTATGTAATGTAGTCGATATATAGTAGCTGACTTATACGCAATGTTTTAAAGTAATTGTACATATTTAATCTGATATATAATATATTATATTGATTATTATATATAAATTTACTATAATAAATATTTTGAAAATAATGTCAACCACATTTTTTTCGATAACCATTACAAATATCTAATTTATATTACTAATGGATAATTAATAATTTATATTGATTACAATAAAAAATTATTAATACAATTATTTTTATAATTAAATTTACTGGATTTCAAATTTGTTTTATGACATATTTTGAAATATTATTATAAGCCACATTTACCTATCTCTCCTTTTAGCAAATCATATTATTGTTAATAATTTGTTAATGATATTTGTTTTTATTTATAACACAAAATAATTATAATTTTCAATATTGTAAAGAAAATACTTTATTATTAACATATATTTATATTTATATAGTATTGTATTATATATAAGTAATTAGTTATATTATTTTTAATAATTATGAATATTGATTATTTATTAATATTATAATATTTTATTTCTATTCGATAACAAAATTCTTATTATTTTTTAATGATTATTAAATAAACATGATGAAATAAAAAAACACTTACAGTTACTACATGCGAAAAGAGGAATACCACTTTCAAATATAATTGATTGGAATGAGATTCATTGTGAGAGCCGATCTAGGAGTATAGTGAAATAGTGAAATAGTGAAATAGTGAAAACTTTCATAGAATAACTGTTAACATTTGATAAATAAAATATAATAAATTATATAATATATGTATATATTAGTATTCTAAGTAAAATGTATTGACCAATCATGATGAAACTTATTACCGATATACTGAACTTCTAACTTGACGTTGTTCATCACATATGTTATATTATTGTATATCATTTAAAGCAATTAATGGTCGACATACAGACCAATGCATTTAAAGAGAATTACTGTGTATATAACATCTTAAAGGTATACGTCTGTACATTCTATTGTATCCATCTCGCATGATCACACAATGCTAGACTGGCAGTGATCAGATACATTAAATCTGTTATTAAACATATTACCCTTCCCAGACTCTCTTCTATGTATTTCACTATATTTACTGAAATATTATTCTGTTTAATATTAATATATAAATTACATTTGTTTTCATTTAAATTATTGCAGAAGTTTCAGGTATTTAAAAAAATACTAAAAATTAATCAAATATTAAAATAAGCATTCTTTTAAAATAATATATTTAAACACATTGTTTTAATTAAAATGGAAACAACTATTAATCCACTAATGTTTTCATAGAAACATGATTAACAATTAAATTGATTATATTTTAAATTATATAAAAGTGATGACAATAATAAAATAAATTATTTATTTATTTTCTTGTTAATAGAAATGTAAACATGATATTTTTCTATAACATATTTTCTATAACATATAACACCATCGAAATAAATAATTTGATTTTATTTTAATTATATAAAAGATATAAATAAATAAGTTAAACAATAATTAAATATTATTAATTTTAAATAGATTATATTCATAGACAACTGTATTGCAAACTTTAATTTCATTCTACATATTCTATATAAATATAATATTGTATACACATATTTTAAAAGTATTATAATGAAATAAGATACTAGAGACTTAAATCCTGCACAAATATTATAAAGAATATATAAATTATACTATTGAATATCTTTCTAATTAAACAACCCTTCTTATATTTTATATTATAATTTTAATATTGAATAAATATATATTAAAATATTTAAAAAATATGAGATATAAATATAATCATTATATAATGAGTAAAATAAATAATATATAATAAATTAAACTTTGATTCTAAATAAATCCTCTTGTGAAAAATGTATTTATTTTTCTAAATCTTATATTCTAACCTAACTTTCATAAATATTTATCCGAATTATTAAACAAATATATTAAAGGCATACTAATATCAAAGCTCTTTTAGGATCAAAGCCCAATTGGCTTTGCTAATATCATCTATTCACATCTAAAGATTAATGTAATGATATTTTAATTGCTATGTTGATTTAAATATGACATAATCAATTTTCTTATAAAATCCTATCTAATATATATTTACTAATTTTGTATTCTTTCTAGATAATTTATACTTTACATAAGCTGATTGATATGAACTATATAATTATAGTTATATAATTAATCTGAAAACTCCCCCAAAATAACTGAGTTTTAATATTAAGATAAATATGTCTAATATATAGTTTATTTAATTTGTTATTGTTGATTTCTATAATTATATTTGTTCATAATATATATATATATATATATATATATATATTTGAGATCTCTGTTTTATTAATATGAATGGTTAATAAATAATTTATAAAACAATTTACATCTGAATATTAGTTACTAGTACTACATATGAAATCTATCATCAGCATATATTTGAATGTGAGTTAATTGTCCCTGGTTAGTCGAGTTTTAAACTTACCCCCTTCAATACTTAATGCGGTACATAATTTATCATTTAATAACTTTAATAACATTTAATAACTTAACATAATTTAAATTGTCGTATATCACCACAGAGCTAGAGAGAAATTTCTCTCTAGCTCTATGTATATCACCGAAGAGACCCACGATAGAAGCTATATTTATTATGATAGAAGTATACAATATATAAGTTATTTTAATAAGTGGTCCGAGTTTACTTCACAAGTGGTCCGAGATTACTTCAAAAGTGGTGCGAGTTCAAATTAAATGTTTACCTATTAAATATATAATTCCACAAAAATATCATATTAAATGACTCTTTTTATAATTTATTTAACATATATAATATAATTATATAAGGTGGAATTAAGTTAAAGCATATTATATTATAGAAATATACAAAATATAGTTATTTTAAAAGTGGTCGGAATCTTCTTTATGTTTTTAATAAGTGGTCCGAGTTTACTTTATGTTTTTAAAAAGTGGTCCGAGTTTACTTTAAAAGTGGTCCGAGTTTACCTGGTCCGAATTTACCTGGTCCGAGTTTACTGGTATTCATTTGTTTGAGTGTTTTCTATTTATGTAGGTACTAAGTTTAAGTAAACACAATATTATAATCACCATATAGAAAGTTGTTACTATTTGTGTAGGTGTATCTCATTTAAATCTTACGATATGTCATAATGTCATAAACACACCTAATGTCTGTGGTATGAACATAGCCCTTGATATGTAATGATTCATTTGCAATTTAATGCTTACATAATATTCTACTTACATCTACCATAGATAATTTCTAAGTAGGTAGTAGATATTTCCTAGTCTTCTTCTGGTTTTCAAATTTATTTTTCACTGCTCTCAGAATATATTTCATGAGAAATATATAAATTATATGGTTTCATTTCTGTCTTTCTAATCAACTTAGTTGTAACCTATTATATTAGGTATATTAATTAGTTATTTATAAGTGTTTAACTATATCATAATTGTTAACATATTTTTAATTTGTTAACACATTAACACATATTATATGTTCAACTGCATATTCTTAATTCGTTTTTTCAAATCTAGTAATATTATTTCTATATTCTTATTAGTCAATTAATGAAGTCTCTATAACTATTAATGTCTTGATATAAGTAATTCAGAAATATACTAGGAATCCACAAATATGACTTACTCTCTTGATTTATTCCTACTTAGAAACAGCATTAAGTATTGAAGGGGGTAAGTTTAAAACTCGACTAACCAGGGACAATTAACTCACATTCAAATATATGCTGATGATAGATTTCATATGTAGTACTAGTAACTAATATTCAGATGTAAATTGTTTTATAAGTTATTTATTAACCATTCATATTAATAAAACAGAAATCTCAAATATATATATATATATATATATATTATGAACAAATATAATTATAGAAATCAACAATAACAAATTAAATAAACTATATATTAGACATATTTATCTTAATATTAAAACTCAGTTATTTTGGGGGAGTTTTCAGATTAATTATATAACTATTATATAGTTCATATCAATCAGCTTATGTAAAGTATAAATTATCTAGAAAGAATACAAAATTAGTAAATATATATTAGATAGGATTTTATAAGAAAATTGATTATGTCATATTTAAATCAACATAGCAATTAAAATATCATTACATTAATCTTTAGATGTGAATAGATGATATTAGCAAAGCCAATTGGGCTTTGATCCTAAAAGAGCTTTGATATTAGTATGCCTTTAATATATTTGTTTAATAATTCAGATAAATATTTATGAAAGTTAGGTTAGAATATAAGATTTAGAAAAATAAATACATTTTTCACAAGAGGATTTATTTAGAATCAAAGTTTAATTTATTATATATTATTTATTTTACTCATTATATAATGATTATATTTATATCTCATATTTTTTAAATATTTTAATATATATTTATTCAATATTAAAATTATAATATAAAATATAAGAAGGGTTGTTTAATTAGAAAGATATTCAATAGTATAATTTATATATTCTTTATAATATTTGTGCAGGATTTAAGTCTCTAGTATCTTATTTCATTATAATACTTTTAAAATATGTGTATACAATATTATATTTATATAGAATATGTAGAATGAAATTAAAGTTTGCAATACAGTTGTCTATGAATATAATCTATTTAAAATTAATAATATTTAATTATTGTTTAACTTATTTATTTATATCTTTTATATAATTAAAATAAAATCAAATTATTTATTTCGATGGTGTTATTAAGAAAATATTTTATAGAAAAATATCATGTTTACATTTCTATTAACAAGAAAATAAATAAATAATTTATTTTATTATTGTCATCACTTTTATATAATTTAAAATATAATCAATTTAATTGTTAATCATGTTTCTATGAAAACATTAGTGGATTAATAGTTGTTTCCATTTTAATTAAAACAATGTGTTTAAATATATTATTTTAAAAGAATGCTTATTTTAATATTTGATTAATTTTTAGTATTTTTTTAAATACCTGAAACTTCTGCAATAATTTAAATGAAAACAAATGTAATTTATATATTAATATTAAACAGAATAATATTTCAGTAAATATAGTGAAATACATAGAAGAGAGTCTGGGAAGGGTAATATGTTTAATAACAGATTTAATGTATCTGATCACTGCCAGTCTAGCATTGTGTGATCATGCGAGATGGATACAATAGAATGTACAGACGTATACCTTTAAGATGTTATATACACAGTAATTCTCTTTAAATGCATTGGTCTGTATGTCGACCATTAATTGCTTTAAATGATATACAATAATATAACATATGTGATGAACAACGTCAAGTTAGAAGTTCAGTATATCGGTAATAAGTTTCATCATGATTGGTCAATACATTTTACTTAGAATACTAATATATACATATATTATATAATTTATTATATTTTATTTATCAAATGTTAACAGTTATTCTATGAAAGTTTTCACTATTTCACTATTTCACTATTTCACTATACTCCTAGATCGGCTCTCACAATGAATCTCATTCCAATCAATTCTATTTGAAAGTGGTATTCCTCTTTTCGCATGTAGTAACTGTAAGTGTTTTTTTATTTCATCATGTTTATTTAATAATCATTAAAAAATAATAAGAATTTTGTTATCGAATAGAAATAAAATATTATAATATTAATAAATAATCAATATTCATAATTATTAAAAATAATATAACTAATTACTTATATATAATACAATACTATATAAATATAAATATATGTTAATAATAAAGTATTTTCTTTACAATATTGAAAATTATAATTATTTTGTGTTATAAATAAAAACAAATATCATTAACAAATTATTAACAATAATATGATTTGCTAAAAGGAGAGATAGGTAAATGTGGCTTATAATAATATTTCAAAATATGTCATAAAACAAATTTGAAATCCAGTAAATTTAATTATAAAAATAATTGTATTAATAATTTTTTATTGTAATCAATATAAATTATTAATTATCCATTAGTAATATAAATTAGATATTTGTAATGGTTATCGAAAAAAATGTGGTTGACATTATTTTCAAAATATTTATTATAGTAAATTTATATATAATAATCAATATAATATATTATATATCAGATTAAATATGTACAATTACTTTAAAACATTGCGTATAAGTCAGCTACTATATATCGACTACATTACATAATATAAAGTAGGTCCTCTCAATTTACACAGACAACTTTAATAATAGGGATTGAATAAATTGAATAATACAAATATAATTGTACATCCGGGATAGTAATAACTTAGTACTATATACTATTATTTAATTGATAAAGATAAATGTGGATATGTGATGTAATATTACATAATAATAATGTTATCTAACCATTGTTATTCTTTAGATAGCTGCAGATCATCCCTATTAAGCAACTATCGTAATCATCCTCGTCCAGAACGCTGTTGTTAATGTATTTGCTTAGAATATATATCGTTTATTTGGCTAGTGTAAACACAATAATATTAGAATTTAGCTGTAATAATCGTCTATTAGCTCTATTTATATTATTGTGAAAGTAGATTAACGGGAGATCCCGCAGCACATGCATTTTTACATAATCACTTATAACATCGCAAGAATGTCTCTACTAGTGATGTAAATGATGCTGAGCCGAGACTTTTAGTTATTTATGCCGAGCAAAGACTTTCATTTTCGGAAAAAAAAGAGCCTGAGCCGTACCAAGATTCTAGTCAAACGAGCTCGAGCTGAGTTGAATTTTAGGTAACTGAGACTGAGACTGCAACAATGCTTTAGATTTGACTGGCATCATTTACATCACTAGTCTCTACATAGTTCCATACAAAGTTAAATTAATAAATTTCGATTCGTTATTTAAATAAAATTTTTATAAATATGATGACAAATAATAATATCTTCCTTATTGTATTTATATTTTATAAAGTTAATTTTATTTTTAAATGTAAACGTATGAAATAGTTTGGCCTAATCATGTATCAAATTAGGATATACATAGTTAACATGTATGGAAAATTTTCTACAAATTATAAATTAACAACAATTAATTAAATAAACCAATTATTAATGTATAATGGCCTAATTATGGTATTGTATATATTAATTTATTAAATAAATTTACCTTATCCATTTGACCTATATCGACCATACGAATAGCTTCGTTGTTCTTTTTTCAGAACGGGTTGATATTAAATGATTTCAACGTCTTTTGAATAAACCGCCATCACTATTGCAGACATCCATATTAATGCGGGGTAAGATGGGGCTAGTGGTACGGACGGGGCTAGTGGTACATATGAGGTTAATGGGGCTAGTGGTACCGATAGAGCTAGTGGTACTGATGGGGCTAGTGATACCGATGGGGTTAGTGCTATGGATGGGGCTAGTGATATCAATGGGGCTAGTGGTACTGATGGAGCTAGTGGTACCTATGGGGCTAGTGGTACCTATGGGGTTAGTGGTACAGATGGGGCTAGTGGTATGGATGGAGCTAGTGGTACCATGGGGCTAGTGATACAAATGGGGCTAGTTGTATCTATGGGGATAGTGAACAGTAATAGTGTACTAAAGTTAGAATCTAATTCCCAACCAGTATACCAGGTATAGGTGGCTTATATCGTATTACATTAAGAAGGTATGTTAACTCTGATAAAGCTACAGACGAGGTCACATTAAACAACCATTCACTATTATGTAATACACGCTAGGTCATGTGATATCGCGTGGTTACCCTTTGTTTATTGCGGTTACCATGGTGATGCTGAGGTGTTTCTCTCCAGAGTTGTGGCAGACTGGGGTATCCTCCACACAAAGGTAGTCTGCAAATATCAAATATAAATATATGTATATATATTAATATAAAGTTAACTGTTTAACTAATTATTTTTAAATAATTGATTATTTAAGGGGATACCTCATAGCTGAAATTTGATAAAATCAAAAAAAAAGTAAAATAAATATTATTATAAAATATACATTTATAGAATGTTATTTAGTATATGTCAAAAAGTTAATAATGAAAAATAGCTAGAACTGCTATATAAAGAGTGTTTTTTTATATATTTAAATATGCTAATTTATTTCCATATAATTGTAAAATAATGTGTTTTTATATATAAAATATAATATATATACAATAACTATTGAATTCATAATATGTATATACCATCGATATAAAGAAAGTGGATAAACAATTGACGCACACAATGCATGTAAAATATAGACACGTGAATGACACTTTTATCGATAAATTAACAAAATGGTATCAGTGATTTTGATTGGATATTAGTCATATTATATATGTCAAATATTAAAACAGTAGGCTTTTCGTCGAAATAGATTAAAGTGACTTCTATTTATATCAATGGATTTAAATCATAAATATCAATAAAATCAATAAAATAGTATTATAACTTCAATTTAAATACACCAAATTATGTGGAATGTTGATATTATGTATTTTAAATATATAATTTTATTTTTAGTATAGATAATACATTAACATTGGTAGTAATTTTCAATATATATATGTATAAATAAATATTATTATAAATAAAAAGTAGTGGGCCAGATAGTGGGTTTCGACTGCAGCGCCAGTAGCGGATAGTGCCATACACTACATTCAATTGCTTATCCACTTTCTTTATATCGATGGTATATACATGTACTAAATATAAAATAATGTGTTTAGTGTATTGAATTATAATATATTTATATACAATAATGTGTTTTATTTATTGAATTATTGAATTTATAATTGAAAAACTTTAAATACAATTTACTCAGAATATTTTGTTATCAATACATATAGACTTCAATTGCCTACTACTCTCTGAATATGAATACAATCAATCTAATTGTTCTTAATATATATAAATAACATTTATAAGAATATAGTAATGCCTTAATAATAGTATTTTATTTATATATTCTATTTTGTATGCCATCATATGAAAAAATATATATAAATAATATATAAATACATATATATAAATAATTTATAAAATATATTAGAAACAAATTTCATTATATTGTAGCTATATATACCCTTAGTATAATTTAAAAATCTCCTATATTTATACAATATCCATTGAATAGGCTTTTGAATAAAACTATGAATTTCCTATCTAATACATGTAAAATAAACAAAATTGCCTTGGTGTGTGGCCTCTCCTCAATATTAATTACCAACTGGTTAATATTATTATACTGTATAATTAATTTAAATACAGTTTATATTTGTATATATGAATTGTTATTATTTAAAAAAAAGCAATAAAAAAGTAATAAAAATCTATTTATAGATTTCCTAGAAATTATAATATGAATAACACATACATATGGCTAGAGAGAAAGCTTTCTCACTAGCTCTATGAACACATGCAACCTTTGTAATAGTGCATCTATAAATTGCACATTAAAGTGATTATGCTTTACAAACTATATGCCCTATATACATTCAAGTGAAGGTATGTGGTAGCGATGGGGCTAGTGGTACTGATGGAGCTAGTGGTACTGATGGAGCTAGTGGTACAGATGGGGCTAGTGGTATGGATGGGGCTAGTGATATCGATGGGGCTAGTGATATCGATGGGGCTAGTGATATCGATGGGGCTAGTGGTACCTATGGGGCTAGTGGTACCGATGTGTCTAGTGGTACAGATGGGGCTAGTGATATCGATGGGGATAGTGATATCGATGGGGCTAGTGGTACCTATGGGGATAGTGATACCGATACGATTCATGTGTGTGCCATTTCACCTTACTTTCGTAGAACGCGATGACCATCTTAGTATACTTGATGTTAACCTCTTTAGCTGGCACCAGCTCGGCGTAAGAGAAGTCTACCTTGTAGAGGCATTATAAATTATGTTTTAATATATTCGATATATATCCTATTCAGTTATTTTATAGTATTTAAAAGTATTTTATAGTAGTGAAACTTGTACACTTTTGATAATATGTATACTGATACAAACTGTTCAACTAACTATTATAATGAGCAACATGCAAACATTTATAGATTGTTTTAAAGGTATTCCATTACTATGATAATAGTTAATAATCGTGCGAACATTATTTCAGGAAACATTAATTAGGTGGTGTTTACATGGGGACAAAAGTGTGGTGCATAGATTGCCTATTTTGACATACTCTATATATAATTAATTATATGTTCGTAGTGTGTGTAAGAATGTTGGTAATCAAAATATAACATCTGATACATTCTGCATAAGAAGTATTGCTGTGTAAACTATGGTAATTGTCAGAATGTCACATGATTACCGCAGTCTTTGCAGGAATACAATATGATAATTAGGTTATTTTAAATAGATTTTGTTAATTAGACTATTTAGTTGGGCCTGGTGGGGCTAGTGTCTTAAGTTGGGCAATCGGGAATAGTCTATTTAGTAGGGCAGGGCTAGCCTCTTTAATGGGGCAGTTGGGGCTAGCTTCTTTAGTGGAGGTAGGTGAGGCCAGCCTCTTTAGTTGAGCAGGTGAGGCTCTTTAGTGGGGAGGGCAGGGCTAGTCTATTTAGTAGGGCTAGCCTCTTTACTGGGGCGAGTGGGACTAGCCTATTTAGTGGGGTGGTGGGGCTAGCCTCTTTACTGGAGCAGGTGGGGCTATCCTATTTAGTGGGGTGGGGGGGGGGGGCTAGCCTCTTTAGTGGGGCAGGGCCAGCTTCTTTAGTTGGCCTGATGGGGTCAGCCTCTTTAGTGAGGAAGGCATGGCTAGCCTCGGATATTACAACACTATTAGATGCATACAAGATACCTACCTTCACTATGTTCTATTGGTGCCTGAAGGACATGAATGAGAGGGTATTCACTATGTCCTATTGGTGCCAGGAGAACATGCATAGGAGGGGCTTCAAAGCGATGTTATTCTCCGTGTGACTGCGCTTATCTTGTACTGAAACACACAGTGGAGTGATTAATACACACAAAAGAGTGGTTAAGGGGGGAGGCTCACATTCATACAAACAATGCTATTTTACCTCTATCTAAAAACACTAAGGATAATTAATAGAGAATCTTTACTAGAGATGACTAATTACATCATTTTTTTTTATTTAACAGATACTTTCCTCCATCATATATATTCTGTATTTATATAAATGTAGTTAATTTAAAATGGTGTACAAAAATAGTCACAATAATTTAATATTTTTGATTTTGTCATCATTACAATTCAAGTTTATAATCATTTATTTAATTAATATAAAATATAATAATACATCCAACACAATTCATATAGATGTATATGTTATACATTTACAGTATACAATATATTATTTATATATATTAGTATCCGTAGCACTTCGGACTTCGAATTTTGAACTGATACTGATAATCAATAATTATTAAATTGCCAAATGGACTCAAAATGATAATCGACTATTTAGAATCGATACTATACCGATACACCTATAGTATATATTAAATATATATATATTAAGTACATAATGTGCATAATATGTATATTCCATGATATGAATATAACGCTATATTGCTTCAATATTACGATCTAGTAATCCGTTATGATCCATATCATTAATGTATATACATATTGAATAAATGTATATTTTACCTCATATATATAAATATATTATTAAATATGACCTTATCTTACCTTACCAGATGAAGCTAGCTCTGCATTTCTTAACGCGTGTCCTCCATTCCTCTCTATCGTTCATCGCAGTCGGTAGTTCCTCACTTGACACATCGTCTCTTAGTTGGTCTACGAATGTTTTCATATATTAAATATTAAAATAAATTAAATAAATTCATATTTAATTGGCTCAGTAACAAATTTAACAAATCTATAAATTTTCTATATATAATTATCAAGGTTATTCTATTCTTATTGGTCTAATTATATTTTAGTAACATATTTTACCATGTTTTTACCAACTCTAAAACTTTCACAATCGGTATTAGAAAGTGTGTTGCATACTCTGCATAAGAATTGTTGATGTGCAAACACCACCTAAGAGTGATTAACTATATAAGTGGCTGGGTAGCTCAGCAGGCTAAAGCATCAGACAGTAGGCAGTAGAACATGAGTTCAAATCCCGGCAGAACCCATAACATATGTCTTAAAATAATATTTAGAAGTGATCTTATATTCATTATAAAAATTCATTATAATAATTATGTATAACAAATGATCGGCTCTCGTTAAAACAAGGATGCCTTGATATGAGAGCGGCTTCGAAGGGATATTAGAGCTATTTAATGATAAATAGAAACTTCATCTAATTTCCTGGATGGGATAATAGGATGCCACCAAAATAACAATAACAGTTATTGAATAACTGTATAAGAGACAAATCTATACCATCATAAGACATTACCGATACTGCGATGATACAGTTACTCTGAAACATGTAACGATCATAATAACCTGTCTATAAGTGTTCGGAGATCTTAATGAATTCTACGGGCTTCTCGATACCGGAACATAGGGGTACCACTGCCGGTGTAGCTCTATACAGTATGGGGAGGGGCAACATCCACAGCGAGGACATCTACATGGTGACACCTTCTCCATACATCTCGGACATCTATAAACGGAGTTACTCTTACACATTTATAATCACTATATATATATAAATACAATATGATAACTAGATGTTCATACTAGAGTTAGAATGTAGGTATTATTGAATGGGTACAGAGAGATTATATCATATTACATCTTGCATGGTGTTGTACATGCACACAGGTGTGGACTACTCAAGTGGGGCTATCCTCTTTAGTAGGGCGGGTGGGGGGTAGCCTCTTTAGTAAGGGTAGCCTCTTTAGTGGGGCAGGTGGGGCTAGACTATTTAGTGTGGGGGGGAGGATATCCTCTTTATTGGGGTAGGTGGGGTTAGACTTTTAGTGTGGGGGTGGGGCTCTTTAGTGGGGAGGGCGGGGCTAGTCTCTTTAGTGGGGGGGGGGTGGGGCTAGCCTATTTAGTGAGGCAGGTTGGTCTAGCCTCTTTAGTGGGTCGGGTGGGGGTAGCCCCTTTAGTGGGCAGGTGGGGCTAGCTTATTTAGTAGGGTAGGTGGGGCTAGTCTATTTAGTAGGGCAGGTGGGGTTAGCTTATTTAGTGGGATAGGTGGGGCTAGTCTATTTAGTGGGGCAGGTGGGGCTAGCTTATTTAGTGGGGTGGGTGGGGTTAGCCTATTTAGTGGGGTGGGTGGGGCTGGCTCTATAGTGGGGTGGTGGGGCTAGCCTCTTTAGTGGGGCAGGTGGGTCTAGTCTATTTAGTAGGGCAGGTGGGGTTAGCTTATTTAGTGGGACAGGTGGGGCTAGTCTATTTAGTGGGGCAGGTGGGGCTAGCTTATTTAGTGGGGTGGGTGGGGTTAGCCTATTTAGTGGGGTGGGTGGGGCTGGCTCTTTAGTGGGGCAGGTGGGGCTAGAATATTTAGGGGGGCAGGTGGGGCTAGCCTCTTTAGTGGGGCTAGATGGGGATAGCCTCTTTATTGGGGCAGGTGGGGCTAGACTATTTAGTGGGGCTAGATGGGGCTAGCTTCTTTAGTGGGGCAGGTGGGGCTAGACTATTTAGTGGGAAGGGCGAGATAGCCTATTTAGTGGGGTGGATGGGGCTGGCTCTTTATTGAGGGGTGGGGCTAGATTCTTTAGTGGGGCAGGTGGGGCTAGATTCTTTAGTGGGGCAGGTGGGGCTGGCTCTCTAGTGGGGGTGAGGTTAGACTTTTTAGTAGGGCATGTGGGGCTTGTTCTTTAGTGTGGCATGTGGGGCTAGATTATTTAGTAGGGCAGGTGGGGCTAGCCTTTTTAATTGGGCAGGTGGGGCTAGACTATTTAGTGAGGCTAGATGGGGCCTCTTTATTGGGGTAGGTGGGGCTAGCCTCTTTAGTGAAGCGGGTGGGGTTAGCATCTTTAGTGGGGGGGTTGGGGCTGGCTCTATAGTGGGGTGGTGGGGCTAGCCTCTTTAGTGGGGCAGGTGGGTCTAGTCTATTTAGTAGGGCAGGTGGGGTTAGCTTATTTAGTGGGACAGGTGGGGCTAGTCTATTTAGTGGGGCAGGTGGGGCTAGCTTATTTAGTGGGGTGGGTGGGGTTAGCCTATTTAGTGGGGTGGGTGGGGCTGGCTCTTTAGTGGGGCAGGTGGGGCTAGAATATTTACGGGGGCAGGTGGAGCTAGCCTCTTTAGTGGGGCTAGATGGGGATAGCCTCTTTATTGGGGCAGGTGGGGCTAGACTATTTAGTGGGGCTAGATGGGGCTAGCTTCTTTAGTGGGTAGGTGGGGCTAGACTATTTAGTGGGAAGGGCGAGATAGCCTATTTAGTGGGGTGGATGGGGCTGGATCTTTATTGGGGGGTGGGGCTAGATTCTTTAGTGGGGCAGGTGGGGCTAGATTCTTTAGTGGGGCAGGTGGGGCTGGCTCTCTAGTGGGGGTGAGGCTAGACTTTTTAGTAGGGCATGTGGGGCTTGTTCTTTAGTGTGGCATGTGGGGCTAGATTATTTAGTAGGGCAGGTGGGGCTAGCCTTTTTAATTGGGCAGGTGGAGCTAGACTATTTAGTGAGGCTAGATGGGGCCTCTTTATTGGGGTAGGTGGGGCTAGCCTCTTTAGTGAAGCGGGTGGGGTTAGCATCTTTAGTGGGGGGGTTGGGCTAGACTCTTTAGTGGGTCAGTTGGGGCTGGCCTATTAATGGGGCAGGTGGGATCTTTAGTGGGGAGGGCGGGGCTAGTCAATTTAGTAGGGTTAGCCTCTTTAGTGGGGCAGGTGGGGCTAGCAATTACATAAAAAGCGGTTATATATGTTATTTCGGGTGAAAAATATGTTATCCACGGAGAATGATAGTTCTCGTCAGGTTGTATTTAATTATAGGAAGTGCACAGATATGTTTGAGATACCTATATAAGGTTTATTTAGTTTATTAAAATAACGGAAAGTAAAATAGTATGATCAAGTATGTCAAGGGTTCTAGTGTAATCACTCTCAAGTGTAGTGACCAGATTGCTTTTATAGTGAGAAACAAACACAAGCTAAAATAAATAATACCATTTGTGGAGTTTGTATTTGAATTAGATAGATTTAAGGTTAATGTGTAAAATAACAGCCTTCTAACAATGGAATTGATATAAAGAAAGTAATTCTTTACATTGATGGTTAATGGTTAAATTAATGGCATATAAATACATTTATGTCAAATTGACATTGTAAATATACATTTCTATAGAGATAGTTGACAATAACAAGTTCATGGAATAAACCCGAGTTTTGGAAATATAGTAATATATTTATATATGTTTATATATACATATAATATATATTAAGGTATATGATACCGATGAGTATACTTGGTGGTATTGTACGAATATATATATTATAGTTAATATAGTTATAAACCATGCCAATTATTTACAATTACAAAAACATTATATCAAATATTCCACCTCACATTCATAGTATGTAGTTACCATACTACATATATATTCATTATATATTATATATAATATATTCACATAAATAAAAATGCTGTTTTCTCTAAATAATGAATTCACACTAACAGTGCATGTATAAAGGCTATTTATATAAAAACTAATATAGTTATATTATTATTTATAAGGCAAACTGTGAAATGGAATGCTAAATGGAATGTGCACTATAACATCACCTTAAACCATTATTATCGGAATGTAAAATATATTAAATAATTAATTAAACTATATATATCCATATCGGAACTTATATAATTTAATTAGCGATATAATATATTGAGTTTAGCTTTACTAACAATTATCTTTAAATATGCACTAATTAAAGAATGTGGAATAATCATCAATAAAATATGTTCTATTTATGTATTGCAATACACTATATAACTAACTACATAGTATAACCAAAGATTTTTTGAAGCAAAGATATAACACTCCCTATGCATGCAACGTAATTTAGTAATATCCCCATCCGCTGCTAGCAGTAGTATCGAACTCACTGAAATAGATTTAGGTTCGGCTCTGTTTGCATACAACAATGTTTTCATTGCTCTATTAAATTACATGCAATATAAATTAGCTTTAACTCACTAAATATATACTTATAGCATTTAAAACATACATATCATATTTGTTTGTTATATATTAGTAATGAACACTTAGTTTTCATCATATAAATATTAATTTAAAGCATATTATTTAACATTTTAAAAGTGTACAGTTAAATACGAATTTACATTATAAACAACACATAGTTCCTAGGTGGTACTGGGGTATTTTGTATATAAATTCGAATTACACGATTTCGCGTAAGTGTTATATCTTTCCTTCGGAAAATCTTTGGTATAACATATATACATAGTGTATATATATATATATATATATATATATATATATATACATATATATATATATATATATATATATATATATATATATATATATATATATATATATCTATATATATATATTTCTCTAAACATATAACAATGCGGCATCGTCGCGAAGCGACGATTCTACGAAATTAAAAAATAAATGCAAGATCGGAAGACACCAGTTGTACTCATCTTGTATTCCTCTTTAATATGCACTATCAAATGTTACATTGTACCGTGTTATCATATATTAAAGTGGATTTATAAATTAAGATTTTAAATTAATTCGCCTCTAATAATCAATAGGTGGAGCTTTTTAATAACAATAGTTTCATCCAATGAGATTCATGGTTACCAGTAATCTCGTACAAGGTAATTTATTAAATTATTAAATTTATTTTAATTTATTTCATAATTATACAATTCTTATACTACTATAAGGCTAATTCAGATAGGGCTAACTCCGTAGGGCTAACTACGATAGGGTTAATTCAGATAGGACTAACTCCGACAGGGCTAATTCAGATAGGTCTAACTCCGATAGGGTTAATTCAGATAGGGCTAACTCAGATAGGGCTAATTCAGATAGAGCTAACTCCGATAGGGCTAATTCAGATATGGATAACTCAGATATGGCTAATTCAGATAGGGCTAATTCAGATAGGGCTAATTCATATAGGGTTAACTCAGATAGGGCTAATTCAGATAGAGCTAACTCCGATAGAGCTAACTCCTATAGGGCTAATTCAGATAGGGCTAACTCAAATAGGGCTAATTCAGATAGAGCTAACTCCGATAGGGTTAATTCAGATATGGATAACTCAGATATGGCTAATTCAGATAGGGCTAACTCAGATAGGGCTAACTCGGATAGAGCTAATTCAGAAAGGGCTAACTCCATTAGGGCTAATTCAGATAGAGCTAACTCCGATAGGGCTAATTCAGATATGGATAACTCAGATAGGGCTAATTCAGATAGGGCTAATTCAGATAGGGCTAACTCCGATAGAGCTAACTCCGATAAGGCTAATTCAAATAGGACTAACTCCGATAAGGCTAATTCAGATAGGTCAAACTCCGATAGGGCTAACTCCGATAGGGCTAATTCAGATAGAGCTAACTCTGATAGGGATAATTCAGATAGAGCTAACTCCGATAGGGCTAATTCAGATATAGCTAACTCAGATAGGGCTAATTCAGATATGACTAACTCCGTAGGGCTAACTACGATAGGGCTAACTCCGATAGTGCTAATTCAGATAGTGCTAACTCAGATAGAGCTAACTACGATAGAGCTAATTCAGATAAGGCTAATTAAGATATGGCTAACTACAATAGGGCTAATTCAGATATGGGCTAACTCCGATAGGGCTAACTCAGATAATGCCAACTACGATAGAGCTAATTCAGATAAGGCTAATTCAGATATGGCTAACTACGATAGGGCTAATTCAGATATGGGCTAACTCCGATAGGGCTAACTCAGATAATGCCAACTCCGATAGGGCTAATTCAGATAGGGCTAACTCCCATTTATTATGTATATTATATTAATTTATCAATATTTGTTTTTTATAACATAATTAATTTAAATCAAATAAATAATATATTTCATATTTCTAAAATACTCCTAGATCATGCAATTTTTTAATAATAATTATCAACTATCCGCACATACACCGGGCCAAAACAGCTAGTATATATATATATATATATATATATATATATATATATTTAAATAGACTTGTATTGAATTTTTTAATATTTGATAAAATAATAACTGTAAATATATTTGATACTAACATAATACAATAAAAACATGCAAGGATAATAAAGATAATGGCAGGAGATGTAGCAGGCTAAACAGAGGATCTTCCGCTATCCTTTTTAGTACGCATCTAGAGATATATTGAAGGTTGTAATAGTATTTCAATGGTTCTCCTATCCTATATGGTTGAAAGTTAAATACGATCTATAAATATAGGAAATGTTCTATACATGTTTTATTCACATTTTATACATAATAGGTTATATTTTGAAAAATGTCAAACTATATTTCTACTTTCTAATATATATATATACAATTTCAGTGAATTATACTTTATTGTATTTCACAATACATAATTGGTTGAAGAATATATTAGAAAAGTATTTAGAATTTAAAATATTATAAATAATTTACAACATAATTCTTGTTAATGATCTAGCTAACATAAGGAACCACTGACTATAATTTAATAGGAAAATAGAATGAAATGTTCAATAAATATCAGGATTTTTTTGAAAATGTATTTTATCTTTTAATAAATGTAATGTATTATATTGCATTATTTTAAAGAAATAAAACAAAACTTGTTAGTGATATTGTTAGTGATACACAGAAGAAGATCGCCTGGACGCCCGTCTATGACCTTCGTCGAGCAACTGATGGACGAAACGAGATGCAACATCAATAGAAAAGTGTTGGTAGATCAGTATATAAGTTCTACTAGAAAATAATATAAGGAAAATATGTTAATGAAAAATATTTTTATTTTCAATATATATAAAACAAATATTCACTAAAATTAAAGTATTACATATCACATGTATAATTTTTTAATATACATTTATAATCATTACTTATAAAACATATATATAAAATATAAATAATTATATAATATATAGGGGTGTATATCATATATTACTAATATGAGTGTTGAAAGTTAAATCATACCTGAGAGTTATACATTGAATGTGAAATCCTCCTTGAACAGTATAATAGTAAGTGAACATTGAATGTGAAATCCTCATCACAGAATTCTTAAAGGCCAATTTCAAATTTCCAGGTATTCATCTATTTCCGAGATCGAGTCAAGTCCATATTGAAATATATGTACTTATATATGTGTATATTAAATTATATTTATAATTTCATTTAATGATAATTTAAATACAAATATCCTAGTCAGTGACTAAAGTAATAACTGTACTATATATATATATATAGTTATATGTAGGAAAGGTTATGTAGGAAACCTAGGTTTCCTACATAATTTTACGAATTTAGGCCTATGATCAACAGGAGCCACCATACCACGTCAAGGTATCGTAAATATAGTGGATTTTATTCACTTTAAGTTGGAGAGGGAACCTTCATTTTAATTTTGTATCAACACTTAGTGTATTTCAAAATATATTTTATTATTTTTAAATTGATGCCGAAAAGTATTCAAAAGTAACTATGTTTATGTATTTATATATTTTATTTATGAATTATAAGCTTAATGTAAAACAAATATTTAATGTGATATTTTTAATTTCAATATATTTTTTAAAATATGTATATATTTAATTAATTTGTTCACTATCTTTTACATGTAAACGCTACGAAAGTTTTAAGTGATATCATTTTTTTATTTTCATTAATGAATTCATTCTATTAAAATAGTTATAATTGGTAAAATAATAGTTCAATATAATTTATTTTTCAGCGCCAAACAAACATAAAAAAAATACAAAAAAAAATTAATCTTAAAATGTTGACGTGTTTACTTATTCGTTTCCTATATATAATTTAAAGTTATTTATATTTAACATTTTTGTTAGCAATTTACGAAATACAGACGAAAGTTTTAAGTGATATTATTTTTTATTTTCATTAATGAATTCATTCAATTAAAATAGTTATAGTTGGTAAAATAAAATTCAAAATAAAATTATTTTAAAGCGCTTAACAGTCAAACAATACTGACAAAATACAAAAAATATAATCTAGGAATTTTGACATGTTAACTTGTTTAACTTAATTCGTTTCCTATATATAATTTAAAGTTATTTATATTTAAAATTTTTGTTAACAATTTATGAAATACAGACACAGTTTTACTTTTCAAACTTAACATAGTTTATTGTGTAAAATCAAAAAATAATAGAAATGATGGTAGGTATAATGATACAATTTTTTTTAAATATTTTAAGTTTTACTTTACACATCTAACATAGTATCTTAAATACAATTCCCAAATTTTGTAATACAAATAGACAAATAAATATTTTATATTTAAATAATGTTTAAATATAGATTCAAATAATTATGATTATATATATTGTGAAAAATCAAAAAATAACAGAAATGATGGTAATTTTTTTAAATATTTTAAGGATATTTTTAGATTATAAATATATCCTTATTATTTTGTTGTTAATATTATTAGATGTTAGGCAGTGTTAATTTTTAATATTTTTATGTTAATTTTCTTTTCTAACAATAAAACATTTCTGGGACTTGGCGCCTCCAAAATAACGGACCATATAAGCTCCATTTAAATTTGTTTGTCTTTATATAAAAATAAACTATAAATGTATTTTTTAAATCTAGTAAAAAGATAGCTCTTAACGAAGGTTTTCCTCTCAATGACAACATTAAAGTGAATAAGGCATTTCAACCTTTGGTAATAAATACATACATATATGTATGTATTTATTACATGTGTATACCATCAATATAAAGAAAGTGGATTAGCAATTGAATATAGTGTATGGCACTATCCGCTACGGGCGCTGCAAAACGCACTATCTGGCCCACAACTTTTAATTTATAATAATATTTATTTATACATATATATATTGATAATTACTACCAATTTCAATGTACTAAAAATAAAATTATATATTTAAAATACATCATATCAAAATTACGAGGAATGTTGTAATTTTGTGTATTTAAATTGAAGATATCATACTATTTTATTGATATTTATAATCTAAATCCATTGATATAGATAGAAGTCACTTTAATCTATTTCGACGAAAAGCCTACTGTTTTAATATTTTACATATATAATATGATTAATATCCAATCAATATCTAATCAATATCAACATTTTGGTAATTTATCGATAAAAGTGCCATTCACGTATCTATCTTTTACATGCATTGCGTGCGTCAATTGCTTATCCACTTTCTTTATATTGATGATGTATACACATACACACACATACACACACACACACATATATATATATATATATATATATATATATATATATATATATATATATATATATATTATAATATATTATATATAATATAGGTTACTATAGTACTACTATAGTATATATAATTACGTATAATACAATTTAAATGAATTAGAAAACCATTACATAATTATACTCATCAATTACATAATTATATATCTGTGAATTAATTACAATGATGGAATAATTCAAATTGATGTTTGATGTACTCGGAAGGTTAATGGGATAATCTCAGCGGTAACAAAACTACATCGTTAACAATTTAGGCTTGGCGAAGCTAACGTATAATGTATATATATATATGGACGGGCGATAGCAACATAACATATGATTTATTATTTTGAAACCATTTAGGAGGAAAAATAATATTACTATCATAAACTAGTAAACTAACAGAAAACAAACACAAATTGTTCTAATAAATATTATTATTATTATATATAGGAGATGAAATCAAAGATTCAAAAGTAGTTCTCTGTGAAGATAACGAAAATATTGAAGATAAAAGCAAGGTTATCCAAGAATATATCAATCAAGCTAAAACAGATAACACAAATGATAACAAAAAACAATGATCTACCGAAAATAGTTTTACTAAATTTTACTAAAATCTTCGAATATGACTATCTTAGCTATAATAATGTAAATAACTCTAATAATAAGTATAATGAAGATCATTTCAAGAACAAATGTGTAGAAATATACATAAAAGGGTAACCACGGAGAAGTAATAAATGACCAGCGTTGAGATGCCTCGACGTTATGCTATCACTTCAGCAAGTCCCCGATGCCCTACACCCTGTGTCGCTAATAATACGTACAATTTATAATATATTATAGTAGGGATAATCATAATTACATAATAATTAAAGAATATATAATATATCTTAATATTGAATAACGTTGTTTTATATTATGTTTATTATATATTGAATTTTAGAATAATAGGGTAATAATTAAGGTATCGCCACATATTGGACGTTCTTGGAAAATCCTAGGAGTTTAGAAATTCACCTAAAAGTGGCTTTCTCATCCACTTTCTTTATATTGATGATGTATACACATACCATAGACATAGGAGCGAATAGACTGTGCATCGCCTGATCTCGCCATAGAGAAATATACGCCGAGCAGTACCTCAGTAAATGTCGCCATTTTCAAATCCATCATATCCAACTATACAATTTGGATATTGGATATTGGAGCCACCATACCACGTCAAGGTATCGTAAATATAGTGGATTTTATTCACTTTAAGTTGGAGAGGGAACCTTCATTTTAATTTTGTATCAACACTTAGTGTATTTCAAAATATATTTTATTATTTTTAAATTGATGCCGAAAAGTATTCAAAAGTAACTATGTTTATGTATTTATATATTTTATTTATGAATTATAAGCTTAATGTAAAACAAATATTTAATGTGATATTTTTAATTTCAATATATTTTTTAAAATATGTATATATTTAATTAATTTGTTCACTATCTTTTACATGTAAACGCTACGAAAGTTTTAAGTGATATCATTTTTTTATTTTCATTAATGAATTCATTCTATTAAAATAGTTATAATTGGTAAAATAATAGTTCAATATAATTTATTTTTCAGCGCCAAACAAACATAAAAAAAATACAAAAAAATTAATCTTAAAATGTTGACGTGTTTACTTATTCGTTTCCTATATATAATTTAAAGTTATTTATATTTAACATTTTTGTTAGCAATTTACGAAATACAGACGAAAGTTTTAAGTGATATTATTTTTTATTTTCATTAATGAATTCATTCAATTAAAATAGTTATAGTTGGTAAAATAAAATTCAAAATAAAATTATTTTAAAGCGCTTAACAGTCAAACAATACTGACAAAATACAAAAAATATAATCTAGGAATTTTGACATGTTAACTTGTTTAACTTAATTCGTTTCCTATATATAATTTAAAGTTATTTATATTTAAAATTTTTGTTAACAATTTATGAAATACAGACACAGTTTTACTTTTCAAACTTAACATAGTTTATTGTGTAAAATCAAAAAATAATAGAAATGATGGTAGGTATAATGATACCATTTTTTTTAAATATTTTAAGTTTTACTTTACACATCTAACATAGTATCTTAAATACAATTCCCAAATTTTGTAATACAAATAGACAAATAAATATTTTATATTTAAATAATGTTTAAATATAGATTCAAATAATTATGATTATATATATTGTGAAAAATCAAAAAATAACAGAAATGATGGTAATTTTTTTAAATATTTTAAGGATATTTTTAGATTATAAATATATCCTTATTATTTTGTTGTTAATATTATTAGATGTTAGGCAGTGTTAATTTTTAATATTTTTATGTTAATTTTCTTTTCTAACAATAAAACATTTCTGGGACTTGGCGCCTCCAAAATAACGGACCATATAAGCTCCATTTAAATTTGTTTGTCTTTATATAAAAATAAACTATAAATGTATTTTTTAAATCTAGTAAAAAGATAGCTCTTAACGAAGGTTTTCCTCTCAATGACAACATTAAAGTGAATAAGGCATTTCAACCTTTGGTAATAAATACATACATATATGTATGTATTTATTACATGTGTATACCATCAATATAAAGAAAGTGGATTAGCAATTGAATATAGTGTATGGCACTATCCGCTACGGGCGCTGCAAAACGCACTATCTGGCCCACAACTTTTAATTTATAATAATATTTATTTATACATATATATATTGATAATTACTACCAATTTCAATGTACTAAAAATAAAATTATATATTTAAAATACATCATATCAAAATTACGAGGAATGTTGTAATTTTGTGTATTTAAATTGAAGATATCATACTATTTTATTGATATTTATAATCTAAATCCATTGATATAGATAGAAGTCACTTTAATCTATTTCGACGAAAAGCCTACTGTTTTAATATTTTACATATATAATATGATTAATATCCAATCAATATCTAATCAATATCAACATTTTGGTAATTTATCGATAAAAGTGCCATTCACGTATCTATCTTTTACATGCATTGCGTGCGTCAATTGCTTATCCACTTTCTTTATATTGATGATGTATACACATACACACACATACACACACACACATATATATATATATATATATATATATATATATATATATATATATATTATAATATATTATATATAATATAGGTTACTATAGTACTACTATAGTATATATAATTACGTATAATACAATTTAAATGAATTAGAAAACCATTACATAATTATACTCATCAATTACATAATTATATATCTGTGAATTAATTACAATGATGGAATAATTCAAATTGATGTTTGATGTACTCGGAAGGTTAATGGGATAATCTCAGCGGTAACAAAACTACATCGTTAACAATTTAGGCTTGGCGAAGCTAACGTATAATGTATATATATATATGGACGGGCGATAGCAACATAACATATGATTTATTATTTTGAAACCATTTAGGAGGAAAAATAATATTACTATCATAAACTAGTAAACTAACAGAAAACAAACACAAATTGTTCTAATAAATATTATTATTATTATATATAGGAGATGAAATCAAAGATTCAAAAGTAGTTCTCTGTGAAGATAACGAAAATATTGAAGATAAAAGCAAGGTTATCCAAGAATATATCAATCAAGCTAAAACAGATAACACAAATGATAACAAAAAACAATGATCTACCGAAAATAGTTTTACTAAATTTTACTAAAATCTTCGAATATGACTATCTTAGCTATAATAATGTAAATAACTCTAATAATAAGTATAATGAAGATCATTTCAAGAACAAATGTGTAGAAATATACATAAAAGGGTAACCACGGAGAAGTAATAAATGACCAGCGTTGAGATGCCTCGACGTTATGCTATCACTTCAGCAAGTCCCCGATGCCCTACACCCTGTGTCGCTAATAATACGTACAATTTATAATATATTATAGTAGGGATAATCATAATTACATAATAATTAAAGAATATATAATATATCTTAATATTGAATAACGTTGTTTTATATTATGTTTATTATATATTGAATTTTAGAATAATAGGGTAATAATTAAGGTATCGCCACATATTGGACGTTCTTGGAAAATCCTAGGAGTTTAGAAATTCACCTAAAAGTGGCTTTCTCATCCACTTTCTTTATATTGATGATGTATACACATACCATAGACATAGGAGCGAATAGACTGTGCATCGCCTGATCTCGCCATAGAGAAATATACGCCGAGCAGTACCTCAGTAAATGTCGCCATTTTCAAATCCATCATATCCAACTATACAATTTTATAATATTTTATACAAAAATGCCTGCTATATGTAGTTCCATTAACTGTTCGGTAAAACAGAATGATCTTCCTGATGGTGTAACATTACACTTGTTAGTGATATAATTTATGTTATTATAATTATTTTTAAATACTCGATAATTCAATTTTTAACAAATATTTATTTTAAAAATATAATATTATAATTTGACACATATATTGTTATATATCATTAATTATATATATAAATATACATTACTTAAATAATATATATATATAATTATAATTTATGATGTATTATTTAAGAAAATATGTAATAATTAAATATAGTTAACTCATGGTAAAAGTATTATATAGTAAACTATTTTATAATAACATTACGGTATATTTATTATACAGAACAATATCTTATAATAATATATAGTTAATTCACAGTACATTTTTTATATAAATGTATATTATCAAATACTTAATACAAATAATATAGTTAATTTACACAATATAATTATGAAAATTTAAATAAATTAGTGAGCAGGTGCCCTTATTATTTTTATAAGTTATGATTTAAATATATTCATAACATAATTATATAATTAATATATAATATAATATATAATATTATATAATTAATATAATATTATATAATTAATATAATATTATATAATTAATATAATATTATAAAATTAATATAATATTATATAATAAATATAAATAGGCGAGTTTAATAAATAGAGTGGATTAAAGTATTTTTATAATATATTTAAATAATAAATTTAATAAATAGAGATTTATTTTAAATATATAGGTTTCCATCTAAAGATATCGAAAGGTGAAAACAATGGATACATAATATTAGACGAATTAATCCTAATAAAACTTGCTGGAAACCGAGCAACGCTTCAAAATTATGTACTTTACATTTTGAGGAAAAGTTTATCGAAAGAATTGGGCGCTACATAAAACTTACAAATGATGCAATACCAACTATCTTCAATTATAGAAACACAACAATTGTGGTATGTATACATTACAATTACATGTTAAAGTATAATTAGATTCATTTTACATATACATATAAATTAGTAATAAGATGAGTAGGACTATATTCTTGTATATACTTGTATATACAATACTATACAGGTAAATCACTATTCTATTTATGGATATCTATATGTCAACTAATTGTTTATATATATATAAATTACAGAAAATAAATACCATTATCGAAAAAAAAATACCTGGTTCTAATGAAGAAATTAAATTAATTTCTAATTCTGTAATTAAACGTTCTACAGATTCAAATATATTCCCAGATTTAATAAATATCCATGTTAACAAGGATGATCATAAGTTGGTTTTAATAAATCTAATAATACAGAAATTTATGAAAATTCGAATGCATCAAGTCATTACAAATTTAAATGAAGAAATTTATATATATAATGCTTATATTATATACTTAGTAGAGGGATGTAGTAATATTGAATACGCCTACTATAAATATATTGCGTGACTAAGCCACGCCCATTACAAATGGCTTACGAGACACTTACTTCTTAATGCACAACTAATCAGCACCTATACATAATTATATATATAATATATCATAATACACGATACGAGATACGGCGAACTTCCAGACAAGGTTAGTCACGTATATATGTATAGTAGGCTATATTAACTCTTATTCAATATCATATTGATTTTATTACAATAGTTATTGATGCAAAGAGACAAAATACCAAGTTGACCCGGTGTTGGAAATGATTGATGGCCTAAAGAAAACAAATATTCTAGGTAGAAAATTGTATAAATATTTCAACTTTGCATTTAACATTCCTAAACTAGTGGAGAACATGATATGATATGCTATTCATAATACGTATACTATATCATATTGCAGTTAACATATAATTGTATGTATTATATAGTTGTATGTGTTGTATATACAAATATATAAATATATATACCTAATAATATGATATTTATATAAAAATATAATACCTGTTATATTATTATTTTAACAATAGAAATTTTATAATATAATTATATGCCATATATATATATATATATAATTATATGATATATATACATTTAACATATATAATTGCGCAGGTTTAGGAACGAGTGAAAAGAAAGCGAAGCACAAAGCTACACTTCGGATGATTTAATTGTATTCAAATCAGATTCACCAGGTAAATATATCATAATATACGTAGAGTATGTATCTTTATTATTATTATGAATTCAATAAGTTATTATAAGGATAATTATTCTTGCGCTCATATTGTTATGCATTACTATTATTATAGTGAAATAATTGTAAATAATTATTAATAATTATATATTTATGTTCAGTCAATATTATTCCTTAATGAGACCCCTGATGTCCAGCGAGGAGAGAGAAAATGCTGTCATTGACTTAAGTACTAAGTCATCACACGATAAAGTAGAACCATATAGGTCAGTTCCACCATATAAAGCATCATCTCATTTGTTAGTAATATTAATTATCGTTATTAAAAAATAGGAGCCAAATTTAAAGATTCCCTACCCTACCTATTTCCTATATAAAAATTCTACGGACCGGGAAACCTCACGAAAAGTCATGATTTAAATTGACAAATATTATTAAATATTATTTCATTCATTATATCATAAGGATATTACATATTACAAAATAATGGATCAAAATATATTATTAATGTTAGTATAAAGAATTAAATCATCATTTAAAAATCATGATTTTAATAATATATAATCTATAATTATAATTAATTAATATATAATTTGAATACAAATAAGAATTCAATATATATCAAAACAATCTAATATAAATTTTTAAAATCCAATATTTATCCAACAGTGTATTTATTTATATATATATATATATATATATATATATATATATATATATATATATATATATATATATATATATATTTGTATATATATATATAAACATGAAAATAGTTTATTGAGTTCTGAAAGTAAATATAATTTAGCAACTATAATTTCTGCTCAAAGGAGAGGATACGAAATATTATCTTGTAATATAGATATATATATATATATATATATATATATATATAAATTATCCAGTTTTATATTTATATAAAATAGTAATAGATATTTAAAAAGAATATCTATTGCAATTAAAATCATTATTACAATTTTATGTGTATGTATCGCTGCTTAACTTTCTCATTAACATGTCCGTGGCAGGAAAATATTTTATAATCTCTTCAACTACTAATGGATTATTGTTGATGTCCGGAGAACAATATGTATACCTCGCGAGGAGGTTACTGCACCTCGATGTGGTCACCGCAGACGTTGTTATGGAACAGCCTTGGGAAATGCGCAACAACGAAAAAGAGCCTAATACGGGAATCCCTATGGAAGGCCTGTGGTACTACGATAGTGAAAAGAAATCGATAGCCAATTGCTGTAAGCTGTGTCTCGATGTCGTGTTATCTAATGATAATCGACCCGCTGCAATGATGCGAGAGTACAACTCGACGAGTCTAACCCAGAAGTGCACGCTGAACGGTCAGTGTTTGGTGAACGCTCTAGGCGCTCTAGCCTGACGATACAGGACAATGATATGGCCGTCCAGAACTATCGCGTGGATGTCGTCCGCTTAGGATCACCATACCCCATGTGCAACAAGAAATACATACGAGCCGAGTACTTCTCTATAAGTACAAAGAACGGACAAACACTAAGTATAAAATCATCGTCAGAACATAACTGCAGTTGCTTGTCTCTCCACTTCCCAAGTATACTTTGTGAAATATATATTTTCATATATATATTATATACATACTAATAATAATAGCACTGTATTTCATTAGAAATAACTCCGATACATAATAATATTCATTTTTAGGATATATATATATATATATACACACATTTGTTATAACTGTTATATACAACAATTATAACAAATGTGTGTGTTTTTATAGGTTTTATTAGTTTCATAACATTACATTTAGGAATATATATATATATATATTTATAAAGATATATATATATATATATATATATATATATATGATACTACTATTTTGATATATCATATAAATATACAATACACATTGTGCATATATGTATAATATATATATATATATATATATATATATATATATATATATATATATATTTAATATTAGTGTTATTTCACACTAAAAAAAGGTAAATAAGGCCCGAAAAGAAAGCCATTAAACCATTATTATTAAGGTGAATTGCTATTTGCAAAAGTCAATGGATATAGTGCTGGCCGGCTATTTTTATTATATTATTTATTATTAATATGTATTTGTAATGTTTAAATTAAATCTAATTCAATTCTTAATAATAATCTAGATAGTTAAATAACATATCGAATAGTTTGGGTAGTTTGAAGAATAAATGGAAGAGGGATATATCTCTTAAGAGAAACTCTTTGAGAAACAGGATGTCATCCAGACAAGTGATAACCTGTCAACATGACATCGGTGTCAAAACGTGCACTGACTAAGGAAGATGAAGATGTCAGCCTCCCATCTGTGTCATCTGCATTCAAACGTACGAAATATATGAGAGAAATCTACGTAAATAAAGTTAAGAACGAAAATAAGAAATTAAAATTCAAAATAAACAGAGACAATAAGTATACTAAAAACTTACGAAAGATAGAAGACGGGGAAGATGTATATATTAGGGACCTAGATAGAATGGCAACCGTTATTAACACAACACCCGAGAGTACAAGATCTTATAATCTCATAACGGAGAAACAGGATGTGAGAAGGAATAGATGCCAGCCCATACCCACGAATGGATCTACATACACCACTAGATCAGTAAGGCATGTAAAACCTCCAGATCGCATTATAGAAGCTTAGTTTAAAACTAAGCACACAAATGGGTGGTAGAAATATTATTTTATACGTAATGTTATTTATTATATTGTTATACTTATATTGTCAAATTATTATTATTATTATATATTATAATGCTTATATTATATACTTAGTAGAGGAATGTAGTAATATTTAATACGCCTACTATACATATATTGCGTGACTAAGCCACACCCATTACAAATGACCTACGAGACACTTACTTCTTAATGCACAACTAATCAGCACCTATACATAATTATATATATAAGATATCATAATTCACGATACGAGATACGGCGAACTTCCAGAAAAGGTTAGTCACAGATATATGTATAGTAGGCTATATTAACTCTTATTCAATCTCGTAAATACTACAAAAGTCATTAAACCATTATTATTAAGGTGAATTGATATTTGCCAAAGTCAATGGGTATAGATGCTGGCCGTCTATGTTTACTATATTATTGATTATTAATTATTAATATGTACGTGTACAGTTTAAATAAATCTAATTCAATTCTTAATAATAATCTAGATAGTTAAATAACATATAAAATAGTTTATATAATATAAGTTTGTATTTAATAAGTTATGAATTAATATTTACTAATATATAGTAGAATATAACATTTATTATTAAGGCTAATAAATTATGTTATAATTTTTAATAAATTATGATATAACTTTATATAAAATATGGTATGTAATATCCTAATAATTATCGATAATATAAAAATATCTTAAATATAGGGATTTATATTCCTAATCGTAAATATAGATAAATAAATAGATATATAGTTTATTGAGGTTTAAATACAAAATGACATGAAACAATATTTAATATGTAATAAATGAAAAAAAGAATGATGGTTTACTAATGCCATAATACAAATGAAATTATTGTATTGTTATATTTGTATATTTTATATCAACAGTATTAATTAATACAGGATCAACCCAAAATCTATCTATTTTCAGAAAATGATCCATTGTGGATTCCATGCGAGTTAGTTTCTATTATTGTTGTATGTATACATACATTTGTATAGTTCAATTTTCGATTAGAAATAAATATCGATATACTTTATAGATATATATTTTTTAAAAGGATTTATAATGTCATCGAATCTATCGATCTATAGAATTAAAGTAAAATTTTAGAAGATTAAAATAAATATCTACGTCAAACTATGACTTATATAATATTCTATGATTCATAGAAGATATATAGACTACACTAATCACGCGAGTAACCACACAGAACAGACGACCTGTCCGATATCCTCTGGACTGGAAAACTAAAAACACCGGAAATGGAGGAAATCTCGAGAGATTCGTATATAGTGTCTTGCGGCGGAGATAGCTTCGATTGGTCAGCGCTTGACCTCTATACACCGGAAAACGAGAGGAAAACACAACTAAAAGAAGAAAGTCAAAAGGTAAAATTGTAATTGTATATTATATGCAGAACCTAACAATATATATTAATGTTAATATATGATGCCACATTTCATTAATACGTAGTATTTATAATATATTATAGTATTTAAGGGATATATATTTAATATAGTAATATTATTTCACAGTAAAAAAATTAAAAAAGTCCCGAAGAGATAACCAATAAAACATTATTAAGGTGAATTGATGTTTGCCAAAATAAATGGATATAGATGCTGGCCGGCGAGTAACCACACAGAATAGACGACCTGTGCGATATCCTCTGGACTTGAAAACTGAAAAAACCGGAAATGGAGGAAATCTCAAGTGAAGCGTATATAGTGTATTGCGCCAGAGATAGCATCGCTTAGTCAGCGATTGATCTATACACCGGAAAACGAGAGGAAAACACAACTAAAAGAAGAAAGTCAAAAGGTAAAATCATAATTGTATATTATATCTGACAATATATATTAATATTAATATATGATGCCATGTTTCAATAATACGTATAATTTATAATATATTATAGTATTTAAATGATATATATTTAATATAGAAATATTATTTCACAGTAAAAAAATTAAAAAAGGCTTGAAGCAAAATAAAACATTATTATTAAGGAATGAATTGATTTTTTCAATAGTCAATGAAGACGATCTCTAAGGATTGTGTAGAAGATAACCTGCGCGTATACGACGTCCAACATAAGAACTATAACTATAAGAATCTATAACGTACAACTATTACCATATGTACAATGCTGGAGAATAAATGGAAGAGGAATATATCTCTTCCTCAAATACAGACTATATGTCACATAATTGCATTGCAAGCTATGGTTAATAATATAAATCATCATCTAATATATTAGTAATATTAATTATTGTTATTAAAAAATAAGAGTTATATTTATATATTTCCTATATCAATTCCTTATTCATTATATCATAAGGATATTACATTAATGTTTATATATATATATATATATATTATTATCGGTGACGTACATATAAACAAATTATTAATTAACGAATATTATTTTAAAAATCATATATTATAAGTGTGAATTTAATATTGTATCCAAATATTAGTAAGGTTACAGAATGTAAGCAAGTAGATATCACATTAGTACAATTCCTGGCACATACGGACACTTATAGCTTGTTCAGCTCTTAGCGGAACGCTATTCTAGTTATATGAGGTAAGCGGATTGGCTGCTCATCGTACAGCTATAGGTACAGACTGACTTTTTTTAGGCTGAGAGTGCATTTTATGTGTGTAGACCTTTAGACAGGCATAGTGATAGCCATTGAATGGGCTAAAATATCAACAGAGACTAATAAGCTACAGTTACAGGCTTCTCATTCATACAATTAGTGGTACAGACGGACTCTATTAAATCTGTGTCCGCATTTAACGGAACCTCTATTTTAGGAAACAAATATTCTAGGTAAAAAATTGTATAAATATTTCAACTTTGCATTTAACATTCCTACTGGTGGAGATCATGATATGATATGCTATTCATAATACGTATACTATATCATATAGCAGCTAATATATAATTGTATGTATTATATAGTTGTATGTGTTTTATACACACATATATATATACATATATATATATATATATATATATATATATACTTAATAATATGATATTTATATAAAAATATAATACATGATATATAATATTTTTAAATTAAAAAGGAATTATTCGTTGAATAAAAATGAAGAACAAGGTGACATTGTAAGCGGAAATGAAGCTTCTATATATATATCTATTTCATATGAGATGAAATAAAATATTAAAAGTAGTTCTCTGTCAAGATAATGAAGATATTGAGGATAAAATTAAGGTTCTCCAAGAATCTATCAATTACGATAATAATACAGATGATAACACAAATGATAACAAAAAACAAATATCTACTGAAAATGTTATTACTGATTATTTTAGCTAGATTACTGTGAATACTATAGTATATGTATATTTTAAATGTATACATTTAAAATATACATATGTACAGTTAAACAGTAGTAAACAAACAAGATGGCGCAAGACACCAGACAAAGAGTGATGTATGCGTACAAAGACAATAAGGTATACTACGTATCTCTGCGTACCTTAACGAGAACGATTATTTATCGAAATGTCCTACAGACCGGATATCTAGACAGTTGTACTCAATGATACCAACTTATAATACGTATACATGTATAAGTCATGGGATGAAAGGACTTCAATTCAAAATTTTTTTTAAATTATTATAACAATAATTATATATATATATATATACATATAAATTTAAATAATATATTTGTAATTTAAATTTAATACATTCAATTATTTTTAATTAAATATCTAGTAATTTATAAGATACTATTATATTGTTATTTTAACAATAGAAATTTTATAATAATATAATTAAATGCTTTATATACATAATTATATGATATATATACATTTAACATATATAAGTGCGCAGGTTTAGGAATGAGTGAAAAGAAAGCGAAGCACAAAGCTGCAATTCGGATGATTTAATTAGTATTCAAATCAGATTCACCAGGTAAATATATCATAATATACGTAGAGTATGTATACATTATTATTATGAATTCAATAAGTTATTATAAGGATAATTATTCTTGAGCTCATATTGTTATTCATTACTATTATTATAGTGAAATAATTGTAAATAATTATTAATAATTATATATTTATGTTCAGTCAATATTATTCCTTAACGAGAATCCCGATGTCCAGCGAGGAGAGAGAAAATACGGTCATGGACTTAAGTACTAAGTCATCACACGATAAAGTAAAACCACATAGGTCAGTTCAACTATATAAAGCATCATCTCATTTATTAGCAATATTAATTATCGTTATTAAAAAATAGGAGCCAGATTTAAAGATTCCCTACCCTACTTATTTCCTATATAAAAATTCTACGGAGCGGGAAACCTCATGAAAATCCATGATTTAAATTATTAAATATTATTAAATATTATTTCGCAGTAAAATAAGTTAAAGGCCGAAAAGAAAGCATGTAAACCATTATTATTAAGGTGAATTGATATTTGCAAAAGTCAATGGATATTTATTTGTTTTATTATAAATGCCAACAATGGATATGTAATATAATTATATATATGTATATTTATAGTATACACTATATACATTCACTATATACATAGTACATTGTATATACAGTATGTTTTTCTATGTTAAGCAATACAATATAATATGTGTACATATTATTTTCATAATAATATATTATCATATATATATATATATATATATATATAATAAATTGACTATATTTATAAAATATAATATATAATTAATTTTTCTACTATTAAATACTATAAAATAACTGTATAGGATATATATCGAATATAATAAAACATAATTTATAATGCCTCTACAGGGTAGACTGCTCTTACGCCATGCTGGTGCCAGCTAAAGTGTCTAACATCAAATATACTAAGATGGTCATCGCGTTCTACGAAAGTAAGGTGAAATGGCACACCCATGACTCGTATCAGCAACACACACACTAGCGAAATATATTAAATATCTATAATATATCTAATAAAAAAATGAAAACGTTATCTTTAAAATGTTACTTTTCATAAAAAAAGTAACTCGGTCTTGGAAATATGGAGAAGGGCTTCTATTGAATATGTAAATTAGAAAATATTACATGTAAGAATTAAATATATATGGGATACATATTTATGGTTAAATAAAAATATATATATTGTATATATTTAATATTAATATTATTTCGCAGTAAAAAAACACATTCCACCCCACTATACACTACGTTAATCTCTTTCCCCCCACCACCCCCCGTTACCCCCATTAGGCGCATACACTATGACCCATTGGCTGCTACCTGTACACCATGGTGGGTAATCTACCCAGGGACACGGTGACATTCCATCCATCTTCAGTAGCGAAATGTTTGTAGCCGCAAAACATCAACTTTATATATATATAATTATATATGTATCCATCCATATTTATGATATATTTATAAGTAATAATTAATAATCACATGTAATATATATATATATACCAATTTAAACATTGAATACATTTACATATATTAATGTTACCTATATTAATAATAATATATTATTATAATTCTATATATTAAATATGTACTTATATTACTTATATGTACCATGTATGTACCATTTAAACAATGTATGTATGTACCATATAAACAATAGATGAACATTGAGAACACATGAACATTAAGAATATTTATTTGTGTTATTATAAATGCCAACAATTGATATGTAATATATAAATATATACATGTATATGTATATTATACACTATATACATTCACTATATATATTGTACATTGTATATACAGCATGTGTTTCTGTGTTAAGCACAATACAATATAATACAAGTATATATTATTTTCAAAATAATAT
Organism: Osedax fenrisi; assembly: GCA_964019155.1. Taxonomy (NCBI): domain Eukaryota; kingdom Metazoa; phylum Annelida; class Polychaeta; order Sabellida; family Siboglinidae; genus Osedax; species Osedax fenrisi. The sequence continues at coordinate 27,054,318 of OZ025239.1, forward strand.
ATTATCATAATATATGTATATAATAAATTGGCCAGTATATATAAAGTATAATATATAATTTATATATATGACATTAGATAGTAGATTAAGAAGTAAAACTACATAACATAGCCATGAGTATATTACACAAGGTTATTAAGATTTATAAATAGATTTATTATTATCTAATGTATTTATGAACAATGAAAAATATGATTGTGAATTTGTGAATAAATTTCATCTCCAGAAAAAGTGACCTCACTTTGATTTGTAATAATTGTTAATTTGATAATTGTATATTCACATATATATATTCATATATATATACGAGTATTTTAAGCCATTCGGCGAAATACTAGCTTCGTTATTAGTGTCGGAAACAACCACTTTATTATAACGATGAACAAAAATGGACATACTTATTTTCAAACGAATATATATAAATAATTAATATATAAGAATTCATAATAAATTAAACATACATGTTCATAAATTTATATATATAATTATGTAAATATATTTATATTATATTACTAATATATATTTTTACTTAATTTGTACTTAAACGTATATATATATATATATATAAATATATATATAAACTAAAAATAAAAAAAAAGAACAATATATTACATATGGTATATATGTATATAGATGCACTCCATGCATCGTATATTAGTGATGTTCATTGGTCTATTTATAACATTATTTGGAATATTGTTGCGACCTTGATTACTTGCAACCCACAATGGAATTAAGGGAATACACTATATTTGTGAATGTCCATAATTATCATGTATTACATATTATCATCTTTAAATCAGTAAATATGTTAATTACGCTAGTAACTATTAATATCACATGTCAACGTAATGTAAAAATGTAATAATACATTTATTAACAAGATAGGGCTAAGGTTAACTCACATAAAACTAATATAAGCATGTTCATGTTTTAAAAAAGTTGAACATCACTTTGTCAAATTTATTCTAATACATTTCTAATACTGTCATCGCATAATATTCTAGATTTGCACTTATTCACAGATAAGTGTCGATAAGTTTTTGTTTAAATGACATTTATTTAATAAAATCATTATCCTTATATAGTTATTTGTATTCCATCGATAACTTTACACACATATGGACGACTACAAACACATAAACCCCTGTAGATTATTTACAAAGATAATGTCATCTGTCTAACTAGGGGTGTTGCGAGAATGTTATGCGTTATCAACCTAACGGCGGCACACTTATATTCGGTTAGACCAAGGTCAGAATTTGACCTCTAACTTCGAACAATACTCAATATGACCTTTATTTATTGTAGATTAATTATATAGAATTGCATTAGTATGGTATTGGTAGTATTTGAATCTAAAAATAAACTAAATACACACAAAATGACATGAAACAATAATATTTTAATAAGTAATAAATGAAAAAAAGAATGATGGTTTACTCATACCATAATAAAAATGAAATTCTTTCAATGTTATATTTGTATGTTTCATATCAACCGCATAAATTAATACAGGTTCAACCCGAAATCTATCTATTTTCAGAAAATGATCCATTGTGGATTCCAAGAGAGTTAGTTTCTATTATTTTTGTATTTTAAATATCGATATACTTTATCGTTATTGATATATATTTTTTAAAAGGATTTATAATGTCATGAAATCTATCGATCTATAGAATAAATATCTACGGCAAACGTTGACTTGTAGAATATTCATTGACTCATAGAAGATACGTAGACTCTCATATCAAACGAGTAACCAAACAGAACAGACGACCTGTACGATATCCTCTGGACTGGAAAACTGAAAAAATCAGAAATGGAGGAAATAACAAGTGAGGCGTATATAGTGTCTTGCGACAGAGATAGCGTTGATTGGTCAGCGATTGATCTATACACCGGAAAACGAGAGGAAAACACAACTAAAAGAAGAAAGTCAAAAGGTAAAATCGTAATTGTATATTATATGTAGTACCTGACAATATATATTAATGTTAATATATGATGCCATGTTTCAATAATAAGTATTAATTTATAATATATTATAGTATGGATAATCATGATTACAAAATAATTAAAGAATATATATTATATCTTAATATTGAATAACGTTGTTTTATATTTAGTCTAATTATATATTGAATTTTAGAATAATAGGTCAAATAATTAAATATCGCCACATATTGGAATTTCTTGGAAAATCCGTGGAGTTTAGAAATTCACCTAAAAGTGGCATTTTTACTCTTTTATTAATCAAATATTATACAATAAAATGTTATTTAAAAAAGAATATAGCTTCGAAAATATAATCTATAACAATAGATGTAAATATTGGGTATATTAATATTTATAAAACAATCAAATTATTCAATATGTTCATATTTATATGACTTATGCTACCCCTTACAAAAACCATGATAAATATGGTTACTTTCCCCTATGTATAATTAAATCTTTAAAATGTACACCCTGTGTCGTTACATTAATCGTTAATCATATTCAGTTGAATGATCACTCTTAGCCTACAATAAGCCTGTTCAAGTTTTGTATATTTTTTATGAATATTGCCGTATCGTTTATCATGTAATGTTTGGAGTATTTCTTTTAAAATATTATAATTTTTTATATATAGTATTCAACATGTGTCAGAGCTTTTAAAAATACTTATAAATATTTGTATATAGAAAAAATACCGCTATTACATATATTGAAATCATGTGAAAATTATATTATAAATAATTAATTTTAAAATTTTTATTCATTTTTATTATACTTCTTTAACCACGAATCTTTGTAATAATACAAATTTTTATATTTTATATAAACCCAAACCATTTACTAAATGACAAATAACCACATATATAGATATAATCGGCTAATCTTACTGATATAAATAATAACTAAGATTGGATAGGGATAGATGAGACTAGAATGAGATTTTATATATAATAAAATGATGCTATATAATAAAATTGGTATCTATGGAATCCTTATCAAATTCTATAATAGAAGTCATATCTTATTTTTTTTTAATATTTATTTAAAAAAAAGTTGTGCAAACAAAATTGGTACAAATTGTAAATGTTGTAGATAGAAATATGAATGTTTTAATTTATTTATAATATATATTAAAATTTAACTCATTCAATAATGAATATTTTATAATGAAATTAACAGAATATATTTATTATATATATAGCTATATAAATATTTATAGAAATAACAACATTATCAGCATTTCTGACCAATATTGGAAAAATTGGATTTTTTTTTAAGAATATTTTTTATATCTAATATTAATATAATTTATATTTTTTACAAAGATCTTTAAATTCTATAATATAAGTTATATCTTGGTTTTTAAAAATGTACAAAAGAACAAAATTATGGTACAAACTAATAATTTATAATTTAAAAAAAGATAAGATGTCAAATATATTTAATAAAATTTCTAATGATTCAAATTGTTTAAAAAAAAACCCTATTATTAATACAGTCGATTTTTCATAATAATTCGTAATTTTTTTTTTTTCACATATAAATTGTTACATATTTGTACATAAATAACCATATTGTATATACATTACTATACATTAATTTTTTTCTTATTAATTTCATGTAAAAGTACACTCATATAGGAAGCACTTAGGAAGTATACTCTTGTATATATTATATTTCATTTATATTTAAATATATATATATATATATATATATATATTAACTATAGTTCGCTATACTATCATCGACTAAACACATTCCACCCCACTATACACTGCGTTAATCTCTTGCCCCCACCCCCACCACCCCCCCCCCCTGTTACCCCCATTAGGCACATACAATATGAACCGATTGGCTGCTACCTGTACACCATGGTGGGTAATCTACCCAGGGACACGGTGACTTTCTATCCATCTCCTGTAGCGAAATGTTTGTAGCCGCAAAACATCAACGTTATATATATATAATTATATATGTATCCATCCATATTTATGATATATTTATAAGTAATAATTAATAATCACATGTAATATATATATATACCAATTTAAACATTGAATACATTTACATATATTAATGTTACCTATATTAATAATAATAGATTATTATAATTCTATATATTAAATATGTACTTATATTACTTATATGTACCATGTATGTACCATTTAAACAATGTATGTATGTACCATATAAACAATAGATGAACATTGAGAACACATGAACATTAAGAATATTTATTTGTGTTATTATAAATGCCAACAATCGATATGTAATATATAAATATATACATGTATATGTATATTATACACTATATACATTCACTATATACAATGTACAATGTACATCGTATATACAGCATTTGTTTCTGTGTTAAGCACAATACAATATAATACATGTATATATTATTTTCAAAATAATATATTATCATAATATATGTATATAATAAATTGGCCAGTATATATAAAGTATAATATATAATTTATATATATGACATTAGATAGTAGATTAAGAAGTAAAACTACATAACATAGCCATGAGTATATTACACAAGGTTATTAAGATTTATAAATAGATTTATTATTATCTAATGTATTTATGAACAATGAAAAATATGATTGTGAATTTGTGAATAAATTTCATCTCCAGAAAAAGTGACCTCACTTTTATTTGTAATAATTGTTAATTTGATAATTGTATATTCACATATATATATACGAGTATTTTAAGCCATTCGGCGAAATACTAGCTTCTTTATTAGTGTCGGAAACAACCACTTTATTATAACGATGAACAAAATGGACATACTTATTTTCAAACGAATATATATAAATAATTAATATATAAGAATTCATAATAAATTAAACATACATGTTCATAAATTTATATATATAATTATGTAAATATATTTATATTATATTACTAATATATATTTTTACTTAATTTGTACTTAAACGTATATATATATATATATAAATATATATATAAACTAAAAATTAAAAAAAATAACAATATATTACATATGGTATATATGTATATAGATGCACTCCATGCATCGTATATTAGTGATGTTCATTGGTCTATTTATAACATTATTTGGAATATTGTTGCAACCTTGATTACTTGCAACCCACAATGGAATTAAGGGAATACACTATATTTGTGAATGTCCATAATTATCATGTATTACATATTATCATCTTTAAATCAGTAAATATGTTAATTACGCTTGGTCAGCGCTTGACCTCTACACCAGTATCGAGATAAATGACTGCGTAAAGTCAACAAACATCACCGACTACATAACCAAGGAGAAGGCGTCTTATGATAAGATTTCAGAAATCTCAAATAGGGTAGAGAGAATCATTAGGAGACAGTATTTCATAGATGATATTGATTTTACGCTAGCTGATAATTAAGGTACTTATGTATTTCAATAAATTAGATATATATATATATATATATATATATATAAATTATATACTCACTATATAACCGCCCTAAATATAATGCATACATGATTATACACCAAATGGAATTGGGATATATTTTAGCCTATCTTTTACATTTTAAATATATTTATACATGGTCTAAAAAATATAAAATGTGTATATATCACCTCTCGCTTTGAAACTATATTTTCATATGGTCTTTATTTATAATCATAGATTATAGTAAACTATCTACTTAGTAATCCACTATATAATACTATATGCCGAGCAAGTTCGACCTGGTAAGCAAGTTCCAGCGATACCAGTAATCGACGCGAGGTTCCTGAATAGTCTGCCGGACGGCATGGAATACGTTGAAGAGTTCACAAAGGTCGATATCATCGATTTCCAGGCCAGGATATAATACTAAACCATGTAAATATCTCAACCTCAAATATCGTTGATATCGTTAAGTACGGGGTAAACGACTCACAGAATTACATGTATGTGGAACACATTTCAAAGACAACATGTATAATAACTCGTCAAGGTAAATTTAATACTACAATATTTAATTTTACCATTACTAAATATTAAATTTGTTTATTTATAATTATTAATTGATATTAAATTTATAATATAACAGAAAACGATTAGCTTACATTGCTATATACTGGGCGTGGGTTTAGTTATCGACACACGCCCATTAATAGTGATTTTAAACATGCATTTAAGTTTTTATCAAATACTTTGTTATATATTAAACATGTTTTAAGTTATGATTCATAACCCCACAGATGATACGCAATCATCGTCGTCTGGCCCTCCTCCCCACACTAGGTTCGTGGCTACTTGGAAAGGATGTATGACTCTGTACACCGGAAACACTGGCTACATAAACCGTATAGGAGAGTTAATACGTATACGTAGATGTGGCCATTACCCAACCTTCCTCTATCAATAAAGAAATCATCCTATTACTTTATATCATATATTTATAGTTTACCGTATATAGTTTATATATTTATAGTAAAATACAAATCTATGCTTTATATCGATAGCCGCGCATGTGCAGCTAATAATAACAACTTGCGAACGCGCAACACGAACTATTGATGCATGTGCAACTGCAGCGTTAAACACACCCAGATATACTATTTAGGCAATATTTCGAGGTATTACTATTTGTATGTATGTTTCTGATATAATATTTTAGTAGATTTAAAACAAATAGACTAGACATTTTTTATATATATATATAAATACATTGTTCACCTATTATATGAACACAATAAGCTAGTCCTTATGTCCATATATCTCAACTTTCATGATAATAAATAAAATATAATCTATAGATGACACATGAACATTAAGAATATTTATTTGTGTTATTATAAATGGCAACAATGGATATGTAATATATAAGTATATACATGTATATTTATAGTATACACTATATACATAGTACATTGTATATACAGTATGTGTTTCTATGTTAAGCAATACAATATAATATATGTACATATTATTTTCATAATAATATATTATCATATATATATATATATATATAATAAATTGGCTATATTTAAAATATAATATATAATTAATTTTTCTACTATTAAATACTATAAAATAACTGTATAGGATATATAGCGAATATAATAAAACATAATTTATAATGCCTCTATAAGGTAGACTGCTCTTACGCCGATCTGGTGCCAGCTAAAGTGGCTAACATCAAGGTTACGGAGATGGTCATCGCATTCTACGAAAGTAAGGTGAAATGGCACACCCATGAATCGTATCGGCAACACACACACTAGCAAAATATATTAAATATCTATAAATTATCTTATACAAAATGAAAATGTTATCTTTAAAATTTTACTTTTCATAAAAAAAGTAACTCGGTCTCGGAAATATGGAGAAGGTCTTCTATTGAATACGTAAATTAGAAAAGATTACATGAGAGAATTAAATATATATGGGATATATTTATGGTTAAATGAAAATATATATATTGTATATATTTAATATTAATATTATTTCGCAGTAAAAACACACATTCCACCCCACTATACACTCTGTTAATCTCTTGCCCCCCACGACCCCCCCCCCCCCCCCGTTACCCCCATTAGGCACATACACTATGACCCGATTGGCTGTTACCTGTACACCATGGTGGGTAATCTACCCAGGGACACGGTGACTTTCTATCCGTCTCCTGTAGCGAAATGTTTGTAGCCGCGCGTTGATTCGATGCCAGTAGGGCAGATCCGTCGCTGAGTTTACCATTCATTCGTAGTTTTATAGAGATGTTTATAATGTAATAATAACGAGACGCGCGTCTTTAATTAATAATTTTAGATATTTATATTTAAATAATTACCTAATTATTAAATTAATTGCGAAATTATCTTTCTATAATAATATTTTTGATCAATAGTAAATTATAGCATTTTAGCTACACTTTTATAACTATAAAATTGTTGGTATGCCTATTATTTAAAATAATATGTAAAATAATAAATTACGAATGCTGATTTGTTACAATCTACAATACTATAGTACAAAGTTACTATAGTAAGAACCCTATATATATATATATATATATATATATGCAAATACATACACATATAAGCACATATACTTAAAGCTACATATGTATATACATAAGCACACATGCATACATACGAATATATTATTAAATTCAGCACAATAAATTAATATTTATATTTAAAGTAATTGATTTTAATTTATAACAATCTTATATTATATTTATGTTCTTTATATATTCATACATTCTTAATTATTTTTATTATACTCATATATATAACTCATATAACAATAATACAATTGCATTGTGGGTATAGATAACATCCACTATATGATGTGCAGGCCTTATACACTATAGTGATGATAGTGTATATAGTAATACCAAAGCCCGTATTTGGTAATACTGTACATGTATATATATATACAATATATTCCCCTCTATGTGTTATGAATTATAGCATGGTATTGTGCACACTGACATAATTCACCTCTGAGAAACACACATGTCTGTCTGTATGTATGTATATCTATCAACACAGCATAGTATTGTGTATACTTATATACATGCAGTGAATGAATACATTTAGTAAGAGCTGTAGGACATTAAAGCTACAAAGGACTTATACTATGGCATGCACTACAGAGTATAACATACATAGGCATCTGTAAACATATATGAATGCATGATAGCATTCTATAGAAATAACAGTTGTATGTTTACCTACATATATGCATATATGCATGTCTGGTATATATATATACCATATATGTATAAACATATACACACATACTGTGTATACTGTATATGCATATATATGAACACCATATAATATATGGCATATACACATATGACTTTTGATAACACATTATTAATAACTGAATATGTTATTCATATGTAATTTAATCAGATATGTTTTTGTAATACTTTATAAATATTATACACATTTAAAAAAATCCATAAATATGATGAATGTAATATAATTTTGTATTATGTTATTAGTACAATTTTATACTAAAAATAAGCTATATATATAATACAAATAATATATTACATAAAAATTAGGAGCTTGCATATTACACAATAGTAAGAACCTGAATATATATATATATATATATATATATATATATATATATATACATATATATATGTATACATGCATACACATACACATACATAACAACACACACATACATAACAACACACACATACAAACTAATATACTATTAAATTCAGCACAATACATTAATATTTATATTAAAAACTAATTAATTTTAATTTATAACAATCTTATATTCTATTTATTTACTTTTATATATTCATACATTATTATATTATTTTATTATACTAATATATATATATAACTTATATAACAATACTAAAATTGCATTATGGCCCACAATTTGTGGGTATAGATAATATACAGAATAGGTATTACAGTGTACACTGTACAGTAGACCGGTTCGTTCGATTCTATTTTTAATCCTTCAGGTAAAATATAATACATATCTATATTTTAGTATAATATGTATTAACAATTTTTATAAAAAAATAGTTACCTTTGGACACGAAGCATTTAAAGTTTGAAATATAAATTATTATTGTAAGATAAAATGTATAATATTCTATGTATAATAGTAATGCCACCATCTTATTATCTTTGATGTTTACAAATATTTAAATTAATATTTAAAATTAATTATGTATTTGTATTATATTTAATGAATTAATATAATATATGTTATTATTTATATTTATTATTAATATAATTCATTTTTATATCTACAAATTACAAATATTAATGTCTCCTAAAACTCGAGAAAATACACCATTTTACAAAGTATTTATTTCAAAATAATTCAAAAAAATAATTAATTTGTTAATATTAATATATATAATTATACTTTACATAAATTTGAGTGATCAGATTGTATTGAATTGTGGATATAAGTTAGATATAAATATCCTTTATACAAATAAAATTAAAACAATTAAAAAATATGTAAACTTATTTTGTATTTCATATTTCAAATAAAAATCCAAAAAAATTTTAAAATGATGTTAATTTTTTTTCTAAAAATAATTTTTAATTTTTTAATAATTAATTTGAATTGTATTATTATTATCTATAAATTATATATTTTAATTTTTTAAATTAAATTGTAATAATTTATTTATATTAAATTATACGATTTTTAGATATATTTTTTGACTAAAATTATTTTATAAAATTTGGGCATCTAGATTGTTATGAACAATATTTGTACTGTTAATACTACTTGTTATATATGTTTCTAGGATATATCCATAGTTGGCTTAAAAAAAATCATCCAATTTTATAAAAATTGAATAAAACTTATTTCTATATCTCCCCCATGTTAACTTTTGTATATATTCAATGTTAAAATAAAAAGGTCTCGTGACATAAAATATTTAAGATATAGGTCTAAAATTTTAAACACTTATTCATCATAGCATACATAATTGTCACAGATATGAAGGTTTTTAAAATTGCGAAAAAAAATTTAGTACGAACCGGTCTACTGTACAGTGTACAGTCAAAGATTTTCCGAAGGAAAGATATAACACTTACGCGAAATCGTGTAATTCGAATTTGTATACAAAATACCCTGGTGCCACCTATAGCGGGTTACTTTTAGGAACTATGCGTTGTTTATAATTTAAATTCGTATTTAACTATACACTTTTAAAATGTTAAATAATATGCTTTAAATTAATATTTATATGATGAAAACTAAGTGTTCATTACTAATATATAACAAACAAATATGATATTTATGTTTTAAATGCTATAAGTATATATTTAGTAAGTAAAAGTTAATTTATATTGCATGTAATTTAATAGAGCAATGAAAACATTGTTGTATGCAAACAGAGCCGAACCTAAATCTATTTCAGTGATTTCGATACTACTGCTAGCAGCGGTTGGGGATATTACTAAATTACGTTGCATGCATAGGGAGTGTTATATCTTTGCTTCGCAACATCTTTGGTACATTGTTTACTGCTTTGTTAAGTTACCAATATTAGTTGACCAAAACCCCCTCACGTCCCCTATATTAAAAAAAATGTATATATTATAAATTTCATTATAGATACAATTAAATATATTTAAATTTGAAAGATTTATAATTTATTGATTTTATAAAAAAATCTAGATAAAGTATTGATAAATATATTTTATTTATAGAATTCTGTATTATCAAATTAAAAATATATTATATAATACTAACCTGGCCAACAAAATTTAAATTGTTTTGAAATTTCATTCAGTTGACCATATTATAATATAGGAATATTATTGAATATATGTTTGAAATAACGTTATATAAAGATAATAATTAGATAATAATTAGTGTGTAATATAATAAAGATTTATTGATAAATATTAGTAATAAACTATTTTAATATTGTATTTATAGATAGATTTCATATTATTAATTTATTTATATTTATAAATATTTATTAAATATAAAATATACTTGTAACATTTTTATAACATAAAGTTATAACACTTATAACGTGTTTCATATGTATTACCACAATATTTACCATTAATATATTTATCTGCCATTACAATCAATAGATTCGAATATTTACTATACATTTTAATTACTACTATCTAAAAATTAACACATTACGAATACATATATAGAATGATGTATATCGATAACAAGTATTGCCACCTACCGTGTTGAAAAGTTAGCGAACCTTTCTCTCGACCAATCAGAGTTGTTGTTCATACGCGTGTGTATTGCAATATATCTCGTAACCTCATTTATCGATAGCAACTCATGCGAAACGTATCGTTTACATACTTATCAATCCCTTCCCTTTTGTCACACCTATGAACTCGTCCCTGAAGGGTACAGTTATCCGATAGCTAGTTCCGTATAACCCACCGCGTATTCCATCGACACAAGTGATCTCAGGCACTCCGGACTAACTCCGCACCATGTCACGCACCTTCACTCTCCGTTGACCAGTCTGTTCGTCACGTTTATAGCTATACGCGAACTATCAGGTTTAGTCTATCACTCCCCCTCCTCCTCCTCATGCAGATGACCATTCATGGTCCTTTAATGGTTTGTTTCTAATACGCCCCCTCCCGTTTGTTTTTATTACGATATATGCGGTCTAATTCAAAATACCCGTTTCGATATTTAACACCATATTAATGTGACACTAGTAATAACTTATATGAAAAATGTATATGTAGTATATATTATACTCTATATTTTATTATTTATTATTATAATTTTAAATTCTACATCGATATATAAGATAAATCTAAAATATTATAAATTTGACCTCGACAATCGTAATCAAAACAAACTGGGGATGATATTCGGTAGTCTCACCGCTCGTAATGATGTCACGTGATATCGGGCACACTCAGTACTTTCCTATTATTTACATTGTGGTAATCCACTACCAAAGTTTCGCTAGATACACAGTGTGCGTGTGTGTAGGCATTATGCGTGCGTTGGTGTCAATTATTCGCTCCCGAAGTAGGCCAACGTTCATCTACCGAGTACTATAACAAACCCGCGGCAGCTACCTCCGCGACGTGTGGCGGACATGCGCGAAACTATAAATCTATTTATAGATCGAGGACACGACTTATTGGTTGCGTCCATTTCGACTAGAATTACTATTTTTATTATCGTCATGTTCTCGGTAATTAATAATTTATTATTAGTAATAATAATTATTGCCATTGTATCCCTAGTGCTGTACTACATAGTTGTTGTTCTGCTACACTACATACGCGTGTATAATATATACGTTACACAGCGTATATGTGTATGTGTATGTATATGTTACTACAATGATACCAGCATTACATTTAACATACTTATAATTAGTTATTGAACATTCTATTAATAACTAGTTTATACGTTATTCATGCTCTGTATATTCTATAAATAGCACTGATTTCGTAAGTCAACATATCCATGCTACAGCATTGATGGTATATAGGTATATAATTTATATAAAAATGGATAGGCCTACTTTATTTTCAATATATTATTTTGTAATAATTTAATTTAGTAATAAAAGCTATACACCACGCATGTAAACATGTGTTCATGGTGTGTCACATACTATAATTAACATATTCATAGTTATCTATGAATCATAGACTATGATGTCATATGATGATAACTGTGTAAATATAGTGTTTCATATACCAAAGTTATTATATTATCTATAGATAAAAACATATCATTATATTAATGTTATATTGAATATATATATATATATATATATATATATATATATATATATATATATATATATATATATATATATAATATATATAGGTATACTTTTATAGTGTATATTAATTTAATAAATATATATATAAATATATATATTTATATAAATATGTTAAAATAAATGTGGTTATATCTTTTTGGAACACCAAATATATATTTAGTATATCATTAAATTAGTATATTATAATATTTACATATATATGAATATATAGTTATCAAATTAATAATAATATAAATGATCACCTAAGAGTATTAAGGTGTGTGCACAGAGAGAAAGTCGAGCTTTTACGTACATATTTCACTTTTTGCAACTTAACAAAGCGGTTTTCAACTTTTTAAAAACATGTACATGTTTATATTAGTTTTATGTGATTTAACCTTACCCCCCTATCTTCTTAATAAATGTACTATTACATTTTACATTACGTTCACATGTGATATTAATAGTTACTAGCGTAATTAACATATTCACTTATTTAAAGAAGATAATATGTAATACATGATAATTATGGACATTTACAAATATAGTGTATTCCCTTAATTCCATTTTGGGTTGCAAGTAATCAAGGTCACAACAATATTCCAAAAAATGTTATAAATAGACCAATGAACATCACTCGTATACGATGCATGGAGTGCATCTATATACAAATATACCATATGTAATATATTGTTATTTTTTTTAATTTTTAGTTTATATATATATTTATATATATAAAATTAAGTACACATTAAGTAAAAATATATATTAGGAATATAATATAAATATATTTACATAATTATATATAAATTTATGAACATTTATTTATAATTTATTATGAATTCTTATATATTAATTATTTATATATATTCGTTTAAAAATAAGTAGGTCGCGTTGTTTTTCATCGTAATAATACTAAATAATACTAAATGGGTTGATTCGGACACTAATAACGTAGCTAGTGTCATATTATATGACTCATATACCGAAATATACATATTACTAGTTAACTGTGATGTTAAATGATGGTAAATGTTAAAAACACAATTGTTTTTCATATAGTGTTTCATATACCAAAGTTATTATATATGAATATACAGTTATCAAATTAACAATAATTTTTTAATTTTATATGGGTATACCCTTTAACTAGACTTCCACGAAAATCGTACACTATTTGATAACTTACTACGGTAATAGATATGCATGAATAGATATACATATATGTATAGAAATATATGTCTATACAAATTAGGTCATACATAAATCATTGAATTGAGAAAGTTATTTTTATTATAATAATATATATATATATATATATATATATATATATATATGAATATACAATTATGAAATTAACAATTATTACATATCAAATTGAGGTCACTTAGTCCGGAGATGAAATTTATTCACAAATTCACAATCATATTTTTCATTATTCATAAACACATTAGATAATAATAAATCTGGTTTATAAATCTTAATAACCTCATGTAATATTAATTCATGGCTATGTTATGTAGTTTTACTTCTTAATCTACTATCTAATGTCATATATATAAATTATATATTATACTTTATAAATACTGCCCAATTTATTATATGCATGTATGATGATAATATATTATTATGAAAATAATATGTACATGTATTATATTGTATTGGCTTAACACAGAAACACATATTGTATATACAATATACAATGTATATAGTGAATGTATATAGTGTATAATATACATATACATGTATATACTTATATATTACATGTCCATTGTTGGCATTTATAATAACACAAATAAATATTCTTAATTTTCATGTGTCATCTATTGTTTAAATGATACATACATACATTGTTTAAATGGTACATACATGGTACATATAAGTAATATAAGTATGTCTTTAACATATGGAACTATAATAATTGATTATAATAGTTGATTAAGGATTATATAAGTAGGATTATATACAGTATATAATATACTACATACTGCCTTGATTTAATGGAGTGTTATATACTATATACTGCATTGATATAGTGGAGTGTTATATACTATGTACTGCATTGATATAGTGGAGTGTTATATACTACGTACTGCATTGATATAGTTGAGTATTATATACTATCAAATGAGGTCACTTAGTCCTGAGATGAAATTTATTCACAAATTCACAATCATATTTTTCATTGTTATACCATAATTTATTAAAAGTCTTTTGTTATACCATATTTTATATAAAGTTATATCATAATTTATTAAAAGTTATAACATAATTTATTAGCCAAATGTTATATTCTATCATATATTATTAAATATTAATTTATAACTTATTAAATAAAAACTTATATTATATAAACTATTATATATGTTATTTAACTATCTAGATTATTATTAAGAATTGAATTAGATTTATTTTAAACTGTACACATACATATTAAAAATTAATAATCAATAATATAGTAAACATAGCCAGCATCTATATCCATTGACTTTTGCAAATATCAATTCACCTTAATAATAATGGTTTACAGGCTTTCTTTTCGGCCTTTTACTTTTTTTACTGCGCAATAATATTAATATTAAATATATACAATATATATATTTTTTTATTTAACCACCTATAAACCTATAGACCTATAAACCTAATAATATATGGATTATAATAATTTTAATATATTTATTATAGTATATTTATTGTAATTATTATAATATATTTATTGTAATTATTATAATATATTTATCATAATAATTATAATATATTGCATAATAAGTAGTGATATATTGATGCAAACGTTTACGCAGGTGAGTGTTGATGATATTGAAGATTGTCGACGAGTGCGTTTGTTTATTGAAGCTATTATTAGGGTCGATGGGAACTGTTTGGTCGGGGGGGTGGGGTGGGGTATAGGGGTAATATGAGTTACAATGCAAGAGAGAATACTCCCTAATGTGTGTTAGGCGTTCGTTAAATGTATAATATACAATTTAACGGGCGCTCTGTACCTATCGTTAAGAAAACAAATGTTTTAATACAACGCAAATTATCCTAAAAAATTAAAGAGTAAGATTCTTAAGATTAAATTCTCGCAAGCTAGCGCACATTAATAATTAACATAGTAGAGTCGGACAGGGGGGGCCACAACGAGGGGTTAACGAGACACTAACGGGGTCGGTATCACTAACTTTCCAGTCGAACCTTGTTCATCTTCGGCACCAGTTGTGTCAGATAATTCTCGCGTCGCAGGTAATCTATGCGGGTGTATGACGCAGGATGATTAGTCTGCGATTAACTCACTAGTGATAAGCTTAAGTCGTTATTATCATTAATAGTAATATCTAGTTTTTGCGCAATTATGATATACGCAAACATATGTATATATATATACACATATAAATATGAATTACACAAGATTAGTAAATAAGTAGGATAAGATACAAATTCGTATATTTATTTTTAATAATTATATTCTAAATGAATGCGAAATTTAGAGAGATATAATCGGTACCATATAATACTTATATCCATAAGCGTTTATCATTAAAAGAAATATCATGATTTAAAAATAGTTCAAATAGTAATAGTTTAGATTTTAAATTGTACTTATTCGAATAAAAAAATGAATAATTATTATAATGAATAATGAAATATTTGTAATGAAATAAAAATTCAATTTTTAAAATTATAGGTTTATTTTTTGGAAAGAAATGTATTCAACATGATAACATATAAAATACCACTGTTTTAATTATGATATATAGTAGGTCTGTGAATTTAAACTCTATTCTGAATTGACACCTCAAAAGTAAATACTTCAATAACATTATACGATCATATAATATATGTAGAGAACATTTAATAATTGACGATTTATAACAAATCAGCATTCGTAATTTATTATTTTACATATTATTTTAAATAATAGGCATACCAACAATTTTATAGTTATAAAAGTGTAGCTAAAATGCTATAATTTACTATTGATCAAAAATATTATTATAGAAAGATAATTTCGCAATTAATTTAATAATTAGGTAATTATTTAAATATAAATATCTAAAATTATTAATTAAAGACGCGCGTCTCGTTATTATTACATTGTAAACATCTCTATAAAACTACGAATGAATGGTAAATTCAGCGACGGATCTGCCCTACTGGCATCGAATCAACGCGCGGCTACAAACATTTCGCTACAGGAGACGGATAGAAAGTCACCGTGTCCCTGGGTAGATTACCCACCATGGTGTACAGGTAACAGCCAATCGGGTCATAGTGTATGTGCCTAATGGGGGTAACGGGGGGGGGGTCGTGGGGGGCAAGAGATTAACAGAGTGTATAGTGGGGTGGAATGTGTGTTTTTACTGCGAAATAATATTAATATTAAATATATACAATATATATATTTTCATTTAACCATAAATATATCCCATATATATTTAATTCTCTCATGTAATCTTTTCTAATTTACGTATTCAATAGAAGACCTTCTCCATATTTCCGAGACCGAGTTACTTTTTTTATGAAAAGTAAAATTTTAAAGATAACATTTTCATTTTGTATAAGATAATTTATAGATATTTAATATATTTTGCTAGTGTGTGTGTTGCCGATACGATTCATGGGTGTGCCATTTCACCTTACTTTCGTAGAACGCGATGACCATCTCCGTAACCTTGATGTTAGCCACTTTAGCTGGCACCAGATCGGCGTAAGAGCAGTCTACCCTATAGAGGCATTATAAATTATGTTTTATTATATTCGCTATATATCCTATACAGTTATTTTATAGTATTTAATAGTAGAAAAATTAATTATATATTATATTTTAAATATAGCCAATTTATTATATATATATATATATATGATAATATATTATTATGAAAATAATATGTACATATATTATATTGTATTGCTTAACATAGAAACACATACTGTATATACAATGTACTATGTATATAGTGTATACTATAAATATACATGTATATACTTATATATTACATATCCATTGTTGCCATTTATAATAACACAAATAAATATTCTTAATGTTCATGTGTCATCTATAGATTATATTTTATTTATTATCATGAAAGTTGAGATATATGGACATCAGGACTAGCTTATTGTGTTCATATAATAGGTGAACAATGTATTTATATATATATATAAAAAATGTCTAGTCTATTTGTTTTAAATCCACTAAAATATTATATCAGAAACATACATACAAATAGTAATACCTCGAAATATTGCCTAAATAGTATATCTGGGTGTGTTTAACGCTGCAGTTGCACATGCATCAATAGTTCGTGTTGCGCGTTCGCAAGTTGTTATTATTAGCTGCACATGCGCGGCTATCGATATAAAGCATAGATTTGTATTTTACTATAAATATATAAACTATATACGGTAAACTATAAATATATGATATAAAGTAATAGGATGATTTCTTTATTGATAGAGGAAGGTTGGGTAATGGCCACATCTACGTATACGTATTAACTCTCCTATACGGTTTATGTAGCCAGTGTTTCCGGTGTACAGAGTCATACATCCTTTCCAAGTAGCCACGAACCTAGTGTGGGGAGGAGGGCCAGACGACGATGATTGCGTATCATCTGTGGGGTTATGAATCATAACTTAAAACATGTTTAATATATAACAAAGTATTTGATAAAAACTTAAATGCATGTTTAAAATCACTATTAATGGGCGTGTGTCGATAACTAAACCCACGCCCAGTATATAGCAATGTAAGCTAATCGTTTTCTGTTATATTATAAATTTAATATCAATTAATAATTATAAATAAACAAATTTAATATTTAGTAATGGTAAAATTAAATATTGTAGTATTAAATTTACCTTGACGAGTTATTATACATGTTGTCTTTGAAATGTGTTCCACATACATGTAATTCTGTGAGTCGTTTACCCCGTACTTAACGATATCAACGATATTTGAGGTTGAGATATTTACATGGTTTAGTATTATATCCTGGCCTGGAAATCGATGATATCGACCTTTGTGAACTCTTCAACGTATTCCATGCCGTCCGGCAGACTATTCAGGAACCTCGCGTCGATTACTGGTATCGCTGGAACTTGCTTACCAGGTCGAACTTGCTCGGCATATAGTATTATATAGTGGATTACTAAGTAGATAGTTTACTATAATCTATGATTATAAATAAAGACCATATGAAAATATAGTTTCAAAGCGAGAGGTGATATATACACATTTTATATTTTTTAGACCATGTATAAATATATTTAAAATGTAAAAGATAGGCTAAAATATATCCCAATTCCATTTGGTGTATAATCATGTATGCATTATATTTAGGGCGGTTATATAGTGAGTATATAATTTATATATATATATATATATATATATATCTAATTTATTGAAATACATAAGTACCTTAATTATCAGCTAGCGTAAAATCAATATCATCTATGAAATACTGTCTCCTAATGATTCTCTCTACCCTATTTGAGATTTCTGAAATCTTATCATAAGACGCCTTCTCCTTGGTTATGTAGTCGGTGATGTTTGTTGACTTTACGCAGTCATTTATCTCGATACTGGTGTAGAGGTCAAGCGCTGACCAAACGTAATTAACATATTTACTGATTTAAAGATGATAATATGTAATACATGATAATTATGGACATTCACAAATATAGTGTATTCCCTTAATTCCATTGTGGGTTGCAAGTAATCAAGGTTGCAACAATATTCCAAATAATGTTATAAATAGACCAATGAACATCACTAATATACGATGCATGGAGTGCATCTATATACATATATACCATATGTAATATATTGTTATTTTTTTTAATTTTTAGTTTATATATATATTTATATATATATATATATACGTTTAAGTACAAATTAAGTAAAAATATATATTAGTAATATAATATAAATATATTTACATAATTATATATATAAATTTATGAACATGTATGTTTAATTTATTATGAATTCTTATATATTAATTATTTATATATATTCGTTTGAAAATAAGTATGTCCATTTTGTTCATCGTTATAATAAAGTGGTTGTTTCCGACACTAATAACGAAGCTAGTATTTCGCCGAATGGCTTAAAATACTCGTATATATATATGTGAATATACAATTATCAAATTAACAATTATTACAAATAAAAGTGAGGTCACTTTTTCTGGAGATGAAATTTATTCACAAATTCACAATCATATTTTTCATTGTTCATAAATACATTAGATAATAATAAATCTATTTATAAATCTTAATAACCTTGTGTAATATACTCATGGCTATGTTATGTAGTTTTACTTCTTAATCTACTATCTAATGTCATATATATAAATTATATATTATACTTTATATATACTGGCCAATTTATTATATACATATATTATGATAATATATTATTTTGAAAATAATATATACATGTATTATATTGTATTGTGCTTAACACAGAAACAAATGCTGTATATACGATGTACATTGTACATTGTATATAGTGAATGTATATAGTGTATAATATACATATACATGTATATATTTATATATTACATATCGATTGTTGGCATTTATAATAACACAAATAAATATTCTTAATGTTCATGTGTTCTCAATGTTCATCTATTGTTTATATGGTACATACATACATTGTTTAAATGGTACATACATGGTACATATAAGTAATATAAGTACATATTTAATATATAGAATTATAATAATCTATTATTATTAATATAGGTAACATTAATATATGTAAATGTATTCAATGTTTAAATTGGTATATATATATATTACATGTGATTATTAATTATTACTTATAAATATATCATAAATATGGATGGATACATATATAATTATATATATATAACGTTGATGTTTTGCGGCTACAAACATTTCGCTACAGGAGATGGATAGAAAGTCACCGTGTCCCTGGGTAGATTACCCACCATGGTGTACAGGTAGCAGCCAATCGGTTCATATTGTATGTGCCTAATGGGGGTAACAGGGGGGGGGGTGGTGGGGGTGGGGGCAAGAGATTAACGCAGTGTATAGTGGGGTGGAATGTGTTTAGTCGATGATAGTATAGCGAACTATAGTTAATATATATATATATATATATATTTAAATATAAATGAAATATAATATATACAAGAGTATACTTCCTAAGTGCTTCCTATATGAGTGTACTTTTACATGAAATTAATAAGAAAAAAATTAATGTATAGTAATGTATATACAATATGGTTATTTATGTACAAATATGTAACAATTTATATGTGAAAAAAAAAAAATTACGAATTATTATGAAAAATCGACTGTATTAATAATAGGGTTTTTTTTTAAACAATTTGAATCATTAGAAATTTTATTAAATATATTTCACATCTTATCTTTTTTTAAATTATAAATTATTAGTTTGTACCATCATTTTGTTCTTTTGTACATTTTTAAAAACCAAGATATAACTTATATTATAGAATTTAAAGATCTTTGTAAAAAATATAAATTATATTAATATTAGATATAAAAAATATTATTAAAAAAAAATCCAATTTTTCCAATATTGGTCAGAAATGCTGATAATGTTGTTATTTCTATAAATATTTATATAGCTATATATATAATAAATATATTCTGTTAATTTCATTATAAAATATTCATTATTGAATGAGTTAAATTTTAATATATATTATAAATAAATTAAAACATTCATATTTCTATCTACAACATTTACAATTTGTACCAATTTTGTTTGCACAACTTTTTTTAAAATAAATATTAAAAAAAAACTAAGATATGACTTCTATTATAGAATTTGATATGGATTCCATAGATACCAATTTTATTATATAGCATCATTTTATTATATATAAAATCTCATTCTAGTCTCATCTATCCCTATCCAATCTTAGTTATTATTTATATCAGTAAGATTAGCCGATTATATCTATATATGTGGTTATTTGTCATTTAGTAAATGGTTTGGGTTTATATAAAATATAAAAATTTGTATTATTACAAAGGTTCGTGGTTAAAGAAGTATAATAAAAATGAATACAAATTTTAAAATTAATATTTATAATATAATTTTCACGTGATTTCAATATATTTAATAGCGGTATTTTTTCTATATACAAATATTTATAAGCATTTTTAAAAGCTCTGACACATGTTGAATACTATATATAAAAAATTATAATATTGTAAAAGAAATACTCCAAACATTACATGATAAACGATACGGCAATATTCATAAAAAATATACAAAACTTGAACAGGCTTATTGTAGGCTAAGAGTGATCATTCAACTGAATATGGTTAACCCTTAAATGATGATCCCTTAAATACTATAATATATTATAAATACTACGCAATAAGCAAAAGCTCATCAATACAATAATTTAACCACACATATACACATAAAAAGGATGTAACGACACAGGGTGTACATTTTAAAAGATTTAATTATACATAGGGGAAAGTAACCATATTTATCATGGTTTTTGTAAGGGGTAGCATAAGTCATATAAATATGAACATATTGAATAATTTGATTGTTTTATAAATATTAATATACCTAATATTTACATCTATTGTTATAGATTATATTTTCGAAGCTATTTTCTTTTTTTTAATAACATTTTATTGTATAATATTTGATTAATAAAAGAGTAAAAATGGCCACTTTTAGGTGAATTTCTAAACTCCTAGGATTTTCCAAGAAATTCCAATATGTGGCGATACTTAATTATTTGACCTATTATTCTAAAATTCAATATATAATTAGACTAAATATATAACAACGTTATTCAATATTAAGATATAATATATATTCTTTAATTATTTTGTAATCATGATTATCCATACTATAATATATTATAAATTATACGTATTATTGAAACATGGCATCATATATTAACATTAATATATATTGTCAGAAACTACATATAATATACAATTACGATTTTACCTTTTGACTTTTTTCTTTAAGTTGTGTTTTCCTCTCGTTTTCCGGTGTATAGAGGTCAAGCGCTGACCAATCAACGCTATCTCCGCCGCAAGACACTATGTACGCTTCACTTGTTATATCCTCCATTTCCGGTGTTTTCAGTTTTCCAGTCCAGATGATATCGGACAGGTCGTCTGTTCTGTGTGGTTACTCGTGTGATTAGTAGAGTCTACGTATCTTCTATGAGTCAATGAATATTCTACAAGTCATAGTTTGCCGTAGATATTTATTTTAATCTTCTAAAATTTTACTTTAATTCTATAGATCGATAGATTCGATAACATTATAAATCCTTTTCAAAAATATATATCAAAAATATATAAAGTATCGATATTTATTTCTAATCGAAAATTGAACTATACAAATGTATGGACACATACAACAATAATAGAAACTAACTCGCTTAGAATCCACAATGGATCATTTTCTGAAAATAGATAGATTTCGGGTTGAACCTGTATTAATTTATGCGGTTGATATGAAATATACAAATATAACATTAAAATAATTTCATTTTTTTTATGGTATGAGTAAACCATCATTCTTTTTTTCATTTATTACTTATTAAAATATTATTGTTTCATGTTATTTTGTGTATATTTAGTTTATTTTTAAATACTACCAGTACCATAGTAATGCAATTCTATATAATTAATCTACAATAAATAAAGGTCATATTGAGTATTGTTCGAAGTTATAGGTCAAATTCTGACCTTGGTCTAACTGAATATAAGCGTGCCGCCGTTGGGTTGATACCACATAACCTTCTCGCAACACCCCTAGTTAGACAGCGGACATTTTCTTTGTAAATAATCTACAGGGGTTTATGTGTTTGTAGTCGTCCATGTGTGTGTAAAGTTATCGATGGAATACAAATAACTATATAAGGATAATGATTTTATTAAATAAATGTCATTTAAACAACAAATTATCGACACTTATCTGTGAATAAGTGCAAATCTAGAATATTATGCGATAACAGTATTAGAAATGTATTAGAATAAATTTGACATAGATTTCATTTACAAAATTATAAAATGTTTATTTAAATTAATAATAATATAAATGATCACCTAAGAGTATTAAAATGTGTGCACAGAGAGAAAGTCGAGCTTTTACGTACATATTTCACTTTTTGCAACTTAACAAAGCGGTTTTCAACTTTTTTAAAACATGTACATGTTTATATTAGTTTTATGTGATTTAACCTTACCCCCCTATCTTCTTAATAAATGTACTATTACATTTTACATTACGTTCACATGTGATATTAATAGTTACTAGCGTAATTAACATATTCACTTATTTAAAGAAGATAATATGTAATACATGATAATTATGGACATTTACAAATATAGTGTATTCCCTTAATTCCATTTTGGGTTGCAAGTAATCAAGGTCACAAAAATATTCCAAAAAATGTTATAAATAGACCAATGAACATCACTCGTATACGATGCATGGAGTGCATCTATATACAAATATACCATATGTAATATATTGTTATTTTTTTTAATTTTTAGTTTATATATATATTTATATATATAAAATTAAGTACACATTAAGTAAAAATATATATTAGGAATATAATATAAATATATTTACATAATTATATATAAATTTATGAACATTTATTTATAATTTATTATGAATTCTTATATATTAATTATTTATATATATTCGTTTAAAAATAAGTAGGTCGCGTTGTTTTTCATCGTAATAATACTAAATAATACTAAATGGGTTGATTCGGACACTAATAACGTAGCTAGTGTCATATTATATGACTCATATACCGAAATATACATATTATTAGTTAACTGTGATGTTAAATGATGGTAAATGTTAAAAACACAATTGTTTTTCATATAGTGTTTCATATACCAAAGTTATTATATATGAATATACAGTTATCAAATTAACAATAATTTTTTAATTTTATATGGGTCTTTTAATACCCTTTAACTAGACTTCCACGAAAATCGTACACTATTTGATAACTTACTACGGTAATAGATATGCATGAATAGATATACATATATGTATAGAAATATATGTCTATACAAACTAGGTCATACATAAATCATTGAATTGAGAAAGTTATTTTTATTATAATAATATATATATATATATATATATATATATATATATATATATATGAATATACAATTATGAAATTAACAATTATTACATATCAAATTGAGGTCACTTAGTCCGGAGATGAAATTTATTCACAAATTCACAATCATATTTTTCATTATTCATAAACACATTAGATAATAATAAATCTGGTTTATAAATCTTAATAACCTCATGTAATATTAACTCATGGCTATGTTATGTAGTTTTACTTCTTAATCTACTATCTAATGTCATATATATAAATTATATATTATACTTTATAAATACTGCCCAATTTTTATATGCATGTATGATGATAATATATTATTATGAAAATAATATGTACATGTATTATATTGTATTGGCTTAACACAGAAACACATATTGTATATACAATATACAATGTATATAGTGAATGTATATAGTGTATAATATACATATACATGTATATACTTATATATTACATGTCCATTGTTGGCATTTATAATAACACAAATAAATATTCTTAATTTTCATGTGTCATCTATTGTTTAAATGATACATACATACATTGTTTAAATGGTACATACATGGTACATATAAGTAATATAAGTATGTCTTTAACATATGGAACTATAATAATTGATTATAATAGTTGATTAAGGATTATATAAGTAGGATTATATACAGTATATAATATACTACATACTGCCTTGATGTAATGGAGTGTTATATACTATATACTGCATTGATATAGTTGAGTATTATATACTATCAAATGAGGTCACTTAGTCCTGAGATGAAATTTATTCACAAATTCACAATCATATTTTTCATTGTTATACCATAATTTATTAAAAGTCTTTTGTTATACCATATTTTATATAAAGTTATATCATAATTTATTAAAAGTTATAACATAATTTATTAGCCAAATGTTATATTCTATCATATATTATTAAATATTAATTTATAACTTATTAAATAAAAACTTATATTATATAAACTATTATATATGTTATTTAACTATCTAGATTATTATTAAGAATTGAATTAGATTTATTTTAAACTGTACACATACATATTAATAATTAATAATCAATAATATAGTAGACATAGACGGCCAGCATCTATATCCATTGACTTTTGCATATATCAATTGACCTTAATAATAATGGTTTACGGCTTTTCTTTTCTTTTCGGCCCATTACTTTTTTTACTGCGCAATAATATTAATATTAAATATATACAATATATATATATTTTTATTTAACCACCTATAAACCTATAAACCTATAAACCTAATAATATATGGATTATAATAATTTTAATATATTTATTATAGTATATTTATTGTAATTATTATAATATATTTATTGTAATTATTATAATATATTTATCATAATAATTATAATATATTGCATAATAAGTAGTGATATATTGATGCAAACGTTTACGCAGGTGAGTGTTGATGATATTGAAGGTTTTCGACGAGTGCGTTTGTTTATTGAAGCTATTATTAGGGTCGATGGGAACTGTTTGGTCGGTGGGGTGGGGTATAGGGGTAATATGAGTTACAACGCAAGAGAGAATACTCCCTAATGTGTGTTAGGCGTTCGTTAAATGTATAATATACAATTTAACGGGCGCTCTGTACCTATCGTTAAGAAAACAAATGTTTTAATACAACGCAAATTATCCTAAAAAATTAAAGAGTAAGATTCTTAAGATTAAATTCTTGCAGGCTAGCGCACATTAACAATTAACATAGTAGAGTCGGACAGGGGGGCTACAACGAGGGGTTAACGAGACACTAACGGGGTCGGTATCACTAACTTTCCAGTCGAACCTTGTTCATCTTCGGCACCAGTTGTGTCAGAAAATTCTCGCGTCGCAGGTAATCTATGCGGGTGTATGACGCAGGATGATTAGTCAGCGATTAACTCACTAGTTATAAGCTTAAGTCGTTATTATCATTAATAGTAATATCTAGTTTTTGCGCAATTATGATATACGCAAACATATGTATATATATATATATACACATATAAATATGAATTACACAAGATTAGTAAATAAGTAGGATAAGATACAAATTCGTATATTTATTTTTAATAATTATATTCTAAATGAATGCGAAATTTAGAGAGATATAATCGGTACCATATAATACTTATATCCATAAGCGTTTATCATTAAAAGAAATATCATGATTTAAAAATAGTTCAAATAGTAATAGTTTAGATTTTAAATTGTACTTATTCGAATAAAAACATGAATAATTATTATAATGAATAATGAAATATTTGTAATGAAATAAAAATTCAATTTTTAAAATTATAGGTTTATTTTTTGGAAAGAAATGTATTCAACATGATAACATATAAAATACCACTGTTTTAATTATGATATATAGTAGGTCTGTGAATTTAAACTCTATTCTGAATTGACACCTCAAAAGTAAATACTTCAATAACATTATACTTCAATAACAATAACATACGATCATATAATATATGTAGAGAACATTTAATAATTGACGATTTATAACAAATCAGCATTCGTAATTTATTATTTTACATATTATTTTAAATAATAGGCATACCAAAAATTTTATAGTTATAAAAGTGTAGCTAAAATGCTATAATTTACTATTGATCACAAATATTATTATAGAAAGATAATTTCGCAATTAATTTAATAATTAGGTAATTATTTAAATATAAATATAGAAATTATTAATTAAAGACGCGCGTCCC
The DNA here is from genome assembly GCA_964019155.1 of Osedax fenrisi. NCBI lineage: Eukaryota > Metazoa > Annelida > Polychaeta > Sabellida > Siboglinidae > Osedax > Osedax fenrisi. The sequence goes on from OZ025239.1 coordinate 27,082,470, forward strand.
GTTATTATTACATTGTAAACGTCTCTATAAAACTACGAATGAATGGTAAACTCAGCGACGGATCGGCCCTACTGGCATCGAATCAACGCGCGACTACAAACATTTCGCTACAGGAGACGGATAGAATGTCACCGTGTCCCTGGGTAGATTACCCATCATGGTGTACAGGTAACAGCCAATCGGGTCATAGTGTATGTGCCTAATGGGGGTAACGGGGGGTAGTGGGGGTGGGGGAAAGAGATTAACATAGTGTATATTGGGGTGGAATGTGTTTAGTCGATGATAGTATAGCTAACTATAGTTAATATATATATATATATATATATTTAAATATAAATGAAATATAATATATACAAGAGTATACTTCCTAAGTGCTTCCTATATGAGTGTACTTTTACATGAAATTAATAGTAATGTATAAAAATATGGTTATTTATGTAATTTATACGTGAACAAAAAAAGTTTACGAATTATTATGAAAAATCGACTGTATAATAATAGTGTTTTTTTTAAACAATTTGAATTGTTAGAAATTTTTTGGAAACACAGGCCGACGATTGCACACTTCGAGTTTTATGCGGCGCTCGACTCTAGTTCACATTCTTTGTGCTTCGTATTCAGCTCGCTCTGTTGAGGAGGGAATGGGGGGTTTGTCATCGTTATTGGTATACTGGTGTGATCTCCGTATTATATGATCTCTAATATTATATATATATATATATATATATATATATATATATATATATTATACTTATATATACAGAATGAAATTATATTAATATTAGTATATTAGTAATATTAGTATTAGTATATTAAGATTAGATCAATCCGTCCAAGAATATAATGATAAATCAAAGTAAAGTTATATTGATAGGTGGTATATCCAGAATTCAATATATGTATATATATATATATACTAGGCGGTCGGGGCCCGGCTTCGCCCGTGATCGCGCGTAACATTCACTTAATGATGTAATGTACTTGGGAATTTTTATTAATATGTTTATATAGGTACTATAACTTAAAATATCAATGACACATACACACATTTATCAATATGCTTTTATAGGTTCACTCGGGATGTAATGCAGCTAAAAAAAACCTACAAAAATTAAAACTTAATCAAACCTAACCACAAAACTGACAATATACTTTTATAGGCTCACTCGAGAAGTAATGCAGCTAAAAAAAACCTCCAAAAATCAAAACTTAACCCAATCTATCCCCAACAGTGAAAATATACTTTTATAGGCTCACTCGGGAAGTAATGCAGCTAAAAAAAATCTCCACAAATCAAAACTTAACCCAACCTAACCACAACTGTGAAAATATAATTGTATAGGCTCACATGGGAAGTAATGCAGCTAAAAAAAACCTCCACAAATTAAAACTTAACCCAACCTAACCACAACCGTGACAATATACTTGTATAGGTTCACTCTGGAAGTAATGCAGCTAAAAAAACCTACACAAATTAAATCTTAACCCAACCTAACCACAACTGTGAAAATAACTAATACTCCAAATATCAATGACCACACAAACAAATATATCAATATGCTTTTATAGGCTCACTCGGTAAGTAATGCAGCTAAAAAAACCTACCAAAATTAAAACTTAACCCAACCTAACCACAACTGTGAAATTAAATATATAAATAAATACACTTTTAACAGCTCACTCGGGAAGTAATGCAGCTAAACAAAACCTATACAAATTAAAACTTAACCCAACCTAACCACAACTGTGAAAATAAATAATACTCCAGATATTAATGACCACACAAAGACAAATATCAATATATTTGTATAGGCTAACTCGGGAAGTAATGTAGCTAAAACCTACAAATATATATATATATATATATATATATATATGCTTGTATATGCTCACTCGGTATGTAATTCATATATAATTATAGAATAGATTTTAGAAAAAAACAAATTTTATAAATCTATATTTTTTCTTTGACCATATATATGATGACATTTGGCGAAATAATAAAACAGAGATGGAAACCCTATTATTCATATTTTCATGATTTTTCTGATTTCATTACATGTATTTTCGTACTCGTAATCTGATGAATCCATATTTTATACGAAAATATTACCGGAAGTCGGTCAAATAGACTACTCTAAAATCATGTATTTTTCACTATTTCTGCCGTAGCTCGAAGAATATTAAACATAAGAAGTCCCAATATATAAAATTATATTCTATTTTAATTATCTATTTAATAAAGTTAAAATTATTGAAATCGAATAATTATTGTAGATTTTGATTTTTTAACTCACCAAATTATATATTACGATTGTATCACCTATGTTTAATAATTTATTTTTACATGGCGTAGATAGGAAATAATTAATATTAACTCGATTTTACATATTAGTAAATTTCACCTCAATAATACGGGTAAAAAATTCCGATGCAACAGTTGTTATTTAAATATTCACACCGGAAGTACCATTTCGTAAATATACGTAATGTATTCGAAATTAAAGAAACTCATTTTTACGAAATTATTTACCATCAAATTATTCACGATAAAGTTTGTTATTAAAAATTTGCTTCGAATTTAAATTTTTCGATTACGTAAATCGACTAAAAAATGACACTATTTAACGATATTTGGTATCGCGCGAATACATATTCAAAAAAGTAAATCATCTATTAAAACCCCGCTGCCCCACTTTATCACCTGAGGTTTTCCTTACGGAAAACGGATCTCGCGTTCGCGAGATCCTAATACTTACACACACAGACACACAGACAGACATTTTCGCTCTTATAGTATAGATATATATATATATATATATATATATATATATATATATATATAATTATATGATCAGGGTATATGTATTGTATCTGTACATTGTACATCTGTATTTTTATGAATAGACAAGTCAATTGCTAATCCCAGTAAAATAACAATCACTAAAATATATATATATACATATATTTACTGCCTGTGTGGATGAATTGGTCAATGATATGTCATAAGACCATTTCACTGTTTACCATGTAAATATATAGGCAGAATATGGTCTATTTATTATCTCACACTTAACTCTATTCATTGAATCAAGCTATTTTGTTGTATAATATTTATTTGTATACTATTATAAAGATTAATTTATAATATATAGCATATTGTAACTATATATACATATATATATATATTTATATATATATTTATATATACATCATTTAAATAAATATACATAATATACATGTTCTTTTTATAATGAAAAAATAGTAGTATTATATCCATAATAGATTTGTTATCCAATACAATATGCACTGTTACTAACAGTCTGTTAGTGCAAATTCATTATTTCAAGAAAATAGCAAAAAAGTTTGGCAGAAATAAAAATACAATAGGATCATTTGTTAAAGTATATTTGTAGTTATATTTAGTTTCTTATCTTTAGTTCATTATCATGTATATTAGACAAATAATATACTGAGACACAATAAAGCTTCGAAGGGACATTAGAGCCATATATGGTTATAAGTGAAAACTTCATCTAAGTTCCTGGATGGAATGAAAGGACTACACCAAATAAAAATAATAATAACAATATTAATAATACTAATAAATAAATATAGTAAATAAATGTAATATGTAATGTATAAATAAATGTATAAAATGTAAGTAAATTAATAATATATATAAAAAAAATATACAGTTAGAATAATTATATTAACAAATGTACTAACTAATACCTACAAATAAATATAATATGTTATGTATGTATAATATGTATGTATAATATAAATGTATAAAAATGCAAGTAAATAGATATAATATATTAAATGAACCATAATAAAAAACATTAAAAATAAAATTACTATTTTAAAACAAAGTGAATTATAGTATCACCTGTAACTTCTATATCATTGATCAGTAAGATAACATTATATAGGATTACAAACACTATAATATATAATAATTCAATGTACAATATGTGCCTTTTATTTTTTTGAAATTTTGCAATATATAAATTATAAAAAACACTTTTTTATTTTATTATATATCCAAAAAACTATTTGTGTCATTTTTAGACTATTTTCATGAATAATTATTTACAGATATTAAAAAAATATCAAAGAGTATTATAAAATAAAATAAATTTAAAATATAAATTTATTTTCACAACAAATAGGTTTGTGACATCTGTATAAGGGTTGGCGTTTTTCGTGTTTACATGTAAAAGATAGGGGGAATAGATCTACTAAAAAGGTGGTATAATTTAAGTTTGATGATATTTATTTAAATTATCTAGATAACATTCATATCTATATATGTGTACCCTAAGAAAATTAATTAATTGTAATATTTTAATATAAAAAATAATTCCCTAAAAAATAAAATCCAAAGTTACGCTTTACCTCTCAAAAAGCCCAGGCATCTCAGACAACCAATATACACTACACGAAGCTATACGACTAGAGCGCAAACACAGTGAAGCTAACCAGGTCCCAGATGATGATGCAACCGTCCAATGACCCGGTGGCTATTATGTTGTCCGAGGTGGGGTGGAACGACAGACACCAAGGAGTCCGCGTGTGGCCCCGCAGGAGGTCCATCGCTTGACCGGTGCTACGGCATGATATCTAGAGGGGGCGGGGTCAGTAACCCAAGAGGGAGTCGCCATTTGTACACGTAAATATCTATTTCATCATACTTCTATAGAAGTACGTATACGTATGCAATGAAAAGATGGTCTTAGATTTGTTTATACTTTAATATATAAATAGGACTAACTATGACTAAATATAAAGTTATTAATATGATATTCAAATATAATAATTATTATATTAAATTATATTTTTAAATATTTAATAATTGATTGATTTTTATTTGATCAAAATATAAACTTGAAATATTTGCTAACGATAAGACACATTATTGATTTAAACAAAGAACAAAACGAAATTAAAAAATAAATAATGTTTTACAGGTATCATATCAGTTATATCAGTTATACATAATTAAAAATAGAAATATAATACAGAGTTAATATCGTAAAAAAAATCAAAAATTATGTTATATACATTTCACTGCATTATAATAACCGTTTACTTTTAAAAACTATTGTTTAATTAGACTAGCGAACCTACTATATTTAGAATAGGTCCAATGTTCTCTCTTAGCTAGCATACTCTGTGTAGTGTACACCTAATAGCAGGTTATCATGGGTATAATAAATCTAATGTTAAAGCGGTAATCAAACAAGGGATGAGAAGGATGAGATAGGAGCAATGGGATTTGCATTTTATTGTTACGATAAATAAGACGATACAATTAAATGAAATGATTTTTTTGTGGATTTCGATGATAGGTAATGTGTACAGGTAATGTGATGATAGTATTACATTACACCTTACCTAAGCTAATTAGTCAATATACGTTAAGGGGTAACCAGTTTATATAAAACAATGCAATTGGATATTAGTTTTTTTTTTTTAATAACAGTCCCTAAATTAATAAACTAAATCAAATTCTGTATTTTATATAATGTAAAGTATAAACATAAGAATACCTAAACACAAGTAGTTAAACAATATATAAATAAACAAATTAAAAAAAAAATAGGAAATATAACAACAAATTATATATTTGAAAAATATACTAAATTACTTTTTCTAATGTTATACTTACTATTATTAGGGGCGCTGGAACGATTTTGTATGTGGGACCAACCAATCAAAATACATTTGGGGGTAAAAGTGGGGGTCCAATACATATGAGGTCCCAATAGATTTTAAAGTGGTGGGGACATATCCCCCGTCCCCTCTAACTATTAGAGCTTAGCAAATTGGTTTAAATGTTAACTACATATTACAATTTTTGTTGTCATTTTAAACTCAATCGCAAAAGATATCCACTTTTTATGGTATACCAATTTTTTATAATTTAGTACACATAAAATTAAAATAATACTTTATAAGCTTATATTTCAGTACTTTTTTCATATTTATTCTATATCTAAAACCCCATAATTTTTGTTTCGTTTGATAATTCTTTAAAAAATTGTCTGAGTATATAATTAATATATATATATATATATATATATTAGCTATATATAGCTAATACAATTATAAGCTATCACACCAAAAATACGCCCAGATTTCATTGAACATCAAAATAGGGCAGTTTCGGTGTAAACTGTTATAATTACAGATCGATATCGGGCAGGTGTTATGCGTGCAGCATTTATATATATATATATAAATTACATATTATCAAATCTTAAATCTTTACCGATATCTATTAAATGTTTAAAAATTAATAATTTAAAGCATCTAATGCCAGGCTGTTTTGTTTTGGTTTGAAAGCAGATTTTGACTATTTGATAATGTAATACAATCGTATATACAGTATAGATACAATTATGAAAACAAATTAATTTGTTTTTAATTACCCCATTACTCCTTGCCCGTTAACGAGGAATAATAAAACTGATTAATTTATATAGATCATTACTCGACCTGTGCTATTACGCGGCGCAGAGATCGGTAGACGTTTACAGCGGAGCCAGGCGACGGTACTAACTAATATGTGATTGGGCGCCGTGCATCGTTCGTTCACCCACGATGTGTTGCCTATGAACGAGGGTGTGTACGGTGTAGCACCCCTTCATCCAGTTCTGCTGCAGGTGGGAAGCCATCATATACTTTAATTTCCAGCGAGATAACCTTGACATAAGACCAGGTTCTGGGTTCTCTGTAGGAGATATGTAGTGTTGGAATGAACAGAAGTATCTATCTTACTATATTAAATTGTGTAGAGTAACATATACACATATATAATTTAATATATATATATATATATATATATATTAAATGAATAAATTTATTGATTTTTTATTTACATAATATATGAAATATATGGAAAAAATAATTAACCAAAATTAAATAGATAACTAAAGATACTATATATACAATATGATTATTAAACCTTTAAACGTAAATAAATGTGATTTTTCTTTTTTAATGTTATCGGTACAAATTGGCTTACCATTCATACAAAGCTCGTCATTATCTCCTAGATAATGCCAGCCTTTTATTTTACAAAGTTTTCTCCTTTTAAAGAGAGTAAAATCAATCAATTTGAAAGTCAATCAATTTGTAAATAGAATAAATTAATTATAAATAAATATAATTGTATTAAGATATATGCAGAGCACTAGTTTTAATAATATTAATCTGTGAATCCCACGCATCTCAAATCGCACATAATTTATATAATTTAATACTTTTTCATTTGGTGAATATAAACTAATATTTAAAAAAAATCAGTAGTTAAATTATATTAATAAAAATGATTTTATATGTAATAATATCCAATAAAGGTGATAGGATTCTTTAAAATATGACTTTATATCTTAGATTTTGAGTATTATGTCAAAATACAACATTATATAATATTTATTATGAAAATACTTGATTAATTTTAATAAATAAATAAATTAATTAATATAATAATTAATTAATATATAATATTTGTTCAGTTTATTATTAAGTAGAATGTTATAAACATTTATCCATTAGAATATGTATGTATATTATAATATTTTATGGAGTATTTATTTATTTATTTATTGAAATATGAAACTATTTTAATAAACAATTAATTATAATTATTATAATCAATTAAGTATAATATTACGAATAATAATTCAAATCAAATTTTTTTTCCAGATTTATATAATATATCTTCTACTTTATAAAATAAATATAACTAATTATATATAATTATCAATATTTGAATACGAATAATTATTTTGTAAAAAGATGCGTACTCTTTTTGATAAATATAGATTATTTTCACATTTTATTAAAAATGTATATACAAATTTTATATGATATTTATTTTAATCTTCTAAAATGTTACTTTAATTCTATAGATCGATAGATTCTATGACATTATAAATCTTTTAAAAAATATATATCTATAAAGTATATAGATATTTATTTCTAATCGAAAATTGAACTATACAAATGTATGGACACATACAACAATAATAGAAACTAACTCGCTTTGAATCCACAATGGATCATTTTCTGAAAATAGATAGATTTCAGGTTGAACCTATTTATGCGGTTGATATGAAATATACAAATATAACATTAAAAGAATTTCATTTTTATTATGGCATGAGTAAACCATCATTCTTTTTTTCATTTATTACTTATTAAATTATTGTTTCATGTCATTTTGTGTGTATTTAGTTTATTTTGAGATTCAAATACTACCAGTACCATAGTAATGTAATTCTATATAATTAATCTACAATAAATAAAGTCATATTGAATATTGTTCGAAGTTAGATGTCAAATTCTGACCTTGGTCTAACCGAATATAAGCGTGCCGCCGTTGGGTTGATAACGCACGACCTTCTCGCAACACCCCTAGTTAGACAGCGGACATTTTCTTTGTAAATAATCTACAGGGGTTTATGTGTTAGTCGTCCATGTGTGTGTAAAGTTATCGATGGAATAGAAATAACTATATAATGATAATGATTTTATTAAATAAATGTCATTTAAACAAAAACTTAAATCAATATAACAAATTGAGAAGGTAATACGAGGTATATATTATTAGATCATGATTTATATTACTAACCATGGCTTGCAATGCAATTATGTGACATATAGTCTGTATTTGAGGAAGAGATATATCCCTCTTCCATTTATTCTCCAGCATTGTACATATGGTAATAGTTGTACGTTATAGATTCTTATAGTTATAGTTCTTATGTTGGATGTCGTAGACGTGCAGGTTATCTTCTTCGCAATCCTAATACTCCGTTGACTTTTGCAAAAATCAATTCACCTTAATAATAATGTTTTATTGGTTTTCTCTTCGGGCCTCTTCTACTTTTTTTAATGTGAAATAATACTAATATTAAATATATATATTTTGTATATTGTTAAATTAATTATATACTTTGCTTACATTATGTAACCGTGATATTATCTGGATACGATATTAAATTCAAACTTATAATATATTATTTTAAAAAAAATATTTGTTAATTAATAATTTGTTTATCTGTACTTTAGCGATAATAATGTATATATATATATAAACCTAACTGTAATATCCTCATGATATAATGAATACGGAATCGATATAGGAAATCTTTAAATTCCTATCCTATTTTTTAATAACAATAATTAATATTACTAATAAATAAGATGATGCTTAGATATTACTAACCATGGCTTGCAATGCAATTATGTTACGTATAGTCTGTATTTGAGGAAGAGATATATTAATTTAACTATCTAGATTATTATTAAGAATTGAATTAATTTAAACTTTACAAATACATATTAGTAATAAATAATATAGTAACCATAGCCGGCCAGCATCTATATCCATTGACTTTGGCAAATATCAATTCACCTTAATAATAATGGTTTACTGGCTTTCTTTTCAGCCTTTTACTTTTTTTACTGCGAAATAATATTAATATTAAATATATACAATATATATATATGTTTTTATTTAACAATAAATATGTATCCCATATATTTTAATTCTTACATGTAATATTTTCTAATTTACATATTTAATAGAAGCCCTTCTCCATATTTCCAAGACCGAGTTACTTTTTTTATGAAAAGTACAATTTTAAAGATAACGTTTTCATTTTGTTATTAGATATATTATAGATATTTAATATATTTCGCTGGTGTGTGTGTTGCCGATACGATTCATGGGTGTGCCATTTCACCTTACTTTCGTAGAACGCGACCATCTTAGTATATTTGATGTTAGCCACTTTAGCTGGCACCAGCTCGGCGTAAGAGCAGTCTATCCTGTAGAGGCATTATAAATTATGTTTTATTATATTCGATATATATCCTATACAGTTATTTTATAGTATTTAATAGTAGAAAAATTAATTATATATTATATTTTATAAATATAGCCAATTTATTATATATATATATATATATATATATATATGATAATATATTATTATGAAAATAATATGTACACATATTATATTGTATTGCTTAACATAGAAACACATACTGTATATACAATGTACTATGTATATAGTGAATGTATATAGTGTATACTATACATATACATGTATATAATTATATTACATATCCATTGTTGGCCTTTATAATAAAACAAATAAATATCCATTGTTTGCATTTATAATAAAACAAATAAATATCCATTGACTTTTGCAAATATCAATTCACCTTAATAATAATGGTTTACATGCTTTCTTTTCAGCCTTTAACTTATTTTACTGCGAAATAATATTTAATAATATTTAATAATTTAAATCATGGATTTTCATGAGGTTTCCCGCTCCGTAGAATTTTTATATAGGAAATAAGTAGGGTAGGGAATCTTTAAATCTGGCTCCTATTTTTTAATAACGATAATTAATATTGCTAATAAATGAGATGATGCTTTATATGGTGGAACTGACCTATGTGGTTCTACTTTATCGTGTGATGACTTAGTACTTAAGTCGATGACCGTATTTTCTCTCTCCTCGCTGGACATCGGGATTCTCGTTAAGGAATAATATTGACTGAACATAAATATATAATTATTAATAATTATTTACAATTATTTCACTATAATAATAGTAATGAATAACAATATGAGCTCAAGAATAATTATCCTTATAATAACTTATTGAATTCATAATAATAATGTATACATACTCTACGTATATTATGATATATTTACCTGGTGAATCTGATTTGAATACTAATTAAATCATCCGAATTGCAGCTTTGTGCTTCGCTTTCTTTTCACTCGTTCCTAAACCTGCGCACTTATATATGTTAAATGTTTATATATCATATAATTATGTATATAAAGCATTTAATTATATTATTATAAAATTTCTATTGTTAAAATAACAATATAATAGTATCTTATAAATTACTAGATATTTAATTAAAAATAATTGAATGTATTAAATTTAAATTACAAATATATTATTTAAATTTATATGTATATATATATATAATTATTGTTATAATAATTTAAAAAAAATTTTGAATTGAAGTCCTTTCATCCCATGACTTATACATGTATACGTATTATAAGTTGGTATCATTGAGTACAACTGTCTAGATATCCGGTCTGTAGGACATTTCGATAAATAATCGTTCTCGTTAAGGTACGCAGAGATACGTAGTATACCTTATTGTCTTTGTACGCATACATCACTCTTTGTCTGGTGTCTTGCGCCATCTTGTTTGTTTACTACTGTTTAACTGTACATATGTATATTTTAAATGTATACATTTAAAATATACATATACTATAGTATTCACAGTAATCTAGCTAAAATAATCAGTAATAACATTTTCAGTAGATATTTGTTTTTTGTTATCATTTGTGTTATCATCTGTATTATTATCGTAATTGATAGATTCTTGGAGAACCTTAATTTTATCCTCAATATCTTCATTATCTTGACAGAGAACTACTTTTAATATTTTATTTCATCTCATATGAAATAGATATATATATAGAAGCTTCATTTCCGCTTACAATGTCACCTTGTTCTTCATTTTTATTCAACGAATAATTCCTTTTTAATTTAAAAATATTATATATCATGTATTATATTTTTATATAAATATCATATTATTAAGTATATATATATATATATATATATATATATATATATATATATATGTATATATATATGTGTGTATAAAACACATACAACTATATAATACATACAATTATATGTTAGCTGCTATATGATATAGTATACGTATTATGAATAGCATATCATATCATGTTCTCCACCAGTAGGAATGTTAAATGCAAAGTTGAAATATTTATACAATTTTTTACCTAGAATATTTGTTTCCTAAAATAGAGGTTCCGTTAAAAGCGGACACAGATTTAATAGAGTCCGTATGTACCACTAGATGTATGAATGAGAAGCCTGTAACTGTAGCTTATTAGTCTCTGTTAATATTTTCTTGGAAACATCCGATCAATGACAATAATTCTGTCTATAGCTTGTTGAATTAATGTTCTCTTAAATAGCCCATTCAATGGCTATCACTATGCCTGTCTAAAGGTCTAGACACATAAAATGCACTCTCAGCCTAAAAAAAGTCAGTCTGTACCTATAGCTGTACGATGAGCAGCCAATCCGCTTACCTCATATAACTAGAATAGCATTCCGCTAAGAGCTGAACAAGCTATAAGTGTCCGTATGTGCCAGGAATTGTACTAATGTGATATCTACTTGCTTAAATTCTGTAACCTTACTAATATTTGGATACAATATTAAATTCACACTTATAATATATGATTTTTAAAATAATATTCGTTAATTAATAATTTGTTTATATGTACGTCACCGATAATAATATATATATATATATATATAAACATTAATGTAATATCCTTATGATATAATGAATAAGGAATTGATATAGGAAATATATAAATATAACTCTTATTTTTTAATAACAATAATTAATATTACTAATATATTAGATGATGATTTATATTATTAACCATAGCTTGCAATGCAATTATGTGACATATAGTCTGTATTTGAGGAAGAGATATATTCCTCTTCCATTTATTCTCCAGCATTGTACATATGGTAATAGTTGTACGTTATAGATTCTTATAGTTATAGTTCTTATGTTGGACGTCGTATACGCGCAGGTTATCTTCTACACAATCCTTAGAGATCGTCTTCATTGACTTGAAAAAATCAATTCATTCCTTAATAATAATGTTTTATTTTGCTTCAAGCCTTTTTTAATTTTTTTACTGTGAAATAATATTTCTATATTAAATATATATCATTTAAATACTATAATATATTATAAATTATACGTATTATTGAAACATGGCATCATATATTAATATTAATATATATTGTCAGATATAATATACAATTACGATTTTACCTTTTGACTTTCTTCTTTTAGTTGTGTTTTCCTCTCGTTTTCCGGTGTATAGATCAATCGCTGACTAATCGACGCTATCTCTGGCGCAATACGATACTATATACAACACTATATACGCTTCACTTGAGATTTCCTCCATTTCCGGTTTTTTCAGTTTTCAAGTCCAGAGGATATCGCACAGGTCGTCTATTCAGTGTGGTTACTCGCCGGCCAGCATCTATATCCATTTATTTTGGCAAACATCAATTCACCTTAATAATGTTTTATTGGTTTTCTCTTCGGGACTTTTTTAATTTTTTTACTGTGAAATAATATTACTATATTAAATATATATCCCTTAAATACTATAATATATTATAAATACTACGTATTAATGAAATGTGGCATCATATATTAACATTAATATATATTGTTAGGTTCTGCATATAATATACAATTACGATTTTACCTTTTGACTTTCTTCTTTTAGTTGTGTTTTCCTCTCGTTTTCCGGTGTATAGAGGTCAAGCGCTGACCAATCGAAGCTATCTCCGCCGCAAGACACTATATACGAATCTCTCGAGATTTCCTCCATTTCCGGTGTTTTTAGTTTTCCAGTCCAGAGGATATCGGACAGGTCGTCTGTTCTGTGTGGTTACTCGCGTGATTAGTGTAGTCTATATATCTTCTATGAATCATAGAATATTATATAAGTCATAGTTTGACGTAGATATTTATTTTAATCTTCTAAAATTTTACTTTAATTCTATAGATCGATAGATTCGATGACATTATAAATCCTTTTAAAAAATATATATCTATAAAGTATATCGATATTTATTTCTAATCGAAAATTGAACTATACAAATGTATGTATACATACAACAATAATAGAAACTAACTCGCATGGAATCCACAATGGATCATTTTCTGAAAATAGATAGATTTTGGGTTGATCCTGTATTAATTAATACTGTTGATATAAAATATACAAATATAACAATACAATAATTTCATTTGTATTATGGCATTAGTAAACCATCATTCTTTTTTTCATTTATTACATATTAAATATTGTTTCATGTCATTTTGTATTTAAACCTCAATAAACTATATATCTATTTATTTATCTATATTTACGATTAGGAATATAAATCCCTATATTTAAGATATTTTTATATTATCGATAATTATTAGGATATTACCTACCATATTTTATATAAAGTTATATCATAATTTATTAAAAATTATAACATAATTTATTAGCCTTAATAATAAATGTTATATTCTACTATATATTAGTAAATATTAATTCATAACTTATTAAATACAAACTTATATTATATAAACTATTTTATATGTTATTTAACTATCTAGATTATTATTAAGAATTGAATTAGATTTATTTAAACTGTACACGTACATATTAATAATTAATAATCAATAATATAGTAAACATAGACGGCCAGCATCTATACCCATTGACTTTGGCAAATATCAATTCACCTTAATAATAATGGTTTAATGACTTTTGTAGTATTTACGAGATTGAATAAGAGTTAATATAGCCTACTATACATATATACGTGACTAACCTTTTCTGGAAGTTCGCCGTATCTCGTATCGTGAATTATGATATCTTATATATATAATTATGTATAGGTGCTGATTAGTTGTGCATTAAGAAGTAAGTGTCTCGTAAGTCATTTGTAATGGGTGTGGCTTAGTCACGCAATATATGTATAGTAGGCGTATTAAATATTACTACATTCCTCTACTAAGTATATAATATAAGCATTATAATATATAATAATAATAATAATTTGACAATATAAGTATAACAATATAATAAATAACATTACGTATAAAATAATATTTCTACCACCCATTTGTGTGCTTAGTTTTAAACTAAGCTTCTATAATGCGATCTGGAGGTTTTACATGCCTTACTGATCTAGTGGTGTATGTAGATCCATTCGTGGGTATGGGCTGGCATCTATTCCTTCTCACATCCTGTTTCTCCGTTATGAGATTATAAGATCTTGTACTCTCGGGTGTTGTGTTAATAACGGTTGCCATTCTATCTAGGTCCCTAATATATACATCTTCCCCGTCTTCTATCTTTCGTAAGTTTTTAGTATACTTATTGTCTCTGTTTATTTTGAATTTTAATTTCTTATTTTCGTTCTTAACTTTATTTACGTAGATTTCTCTCATATATTTCGTACGTTTGAATGCAGATGACACAGATGGGAGGCTGACATCTTCATCTTCCTTAGTCAGTGCACGTTTTGACACCGATGTCATGTTGACAGGTTATCACTTGTCTGGATGACATCCTGTTTCTCAAAGAGTTTCTCTTAAGAGATATATCCCTCTTCCATTTATTCTTCAAACTACCCAAACTATTCGATATGTTATTTAACTATCTAGATTATTATTAAGAATTGAATTAGATTTAATTTAAACATTACAAATACATATTAATAATAAATAATATAATAAAAATAGCCGGCCAGCACTATATCCATTGACTTTTGCAAATAGCAATTCACCTTAATAATAATGGTTTAATGGCTTTCTTTTCGGGCCTTATTTACCTTTTTTTAGTGTGAAATAACACTAATATTAAATATATATATATATATATATATATATATATATATATATATATATATATTATACATATATGCACAATGTGTATTGTATATTTATATGATATATCAAAATAGTAGTATCATATATATATATATATATATATATATATATATCTTTATAAATATATATATATATATATTCCTAAATGTAATGTTATGAAACTAATAAAACCTATAAAAACACACACATTTGTTATAATTGTTGTATATAACAGTTATAACAAATGTGTGTATATATATATATATATATCCTAAAAATGAATATTATTATGTATCGGAGTTATTTCTAATGAAATACAGTGCTATTATTATTAGTATGTATATAATATATATATGAAAATATATATTTCACAAAGTATACTTGGGAAGTGGAGAGACAAGCAACTGCAGTTATGTTCTGACGATGATTTTATACTTAGTGTTTGTCCGTTCTTTGTACTTATAGAGAAGTACTCGGCTCGTATGTATTTCTTGTTGCACATGGGGTATGGTGATCCTAAGCGGACGACATCCACGCGATAGTTCTGGACGGCCATATCATTGTCCTGTATCGTCAGGCTAGAGCGCCTAGAGCGTTCACCAAACACTGACCGTTCAGCGTGCACTTCTGGGTTAGACTCGTCGAGTTGTACTCTCGCATCATTGCAGCGGGTCGATTATCATTAGATAACACGACATCGAGACACAGCTTACAGCAATTGGCTATCGATTTCTTTTCACTATCGTAGTACCACAGGCCTTCCATAGGGATTCCCGTATTAGGCTCTTTTTCGTTGTCGCGCATTTCCCAAGGCTGTTCCATAACAACGTCTGCGGTGACCACATCGAGGTGCAGTAACCTCCTCGCGAGGTATACATATTGTTCTCCGGACATCAACAATAATCCATTAGTAGTTGAAGAGATTATAAAATATTTTCCTGCCACGGACATGTTAATGAGAAAGTTAAGCAGCGATACATACACATAAAATTGTAATAATGATTTTAATTGCAATAGATATTCTTTTTAAATATCTATTACTATTTTATATAAATATAAAACTGGATAATTTATATATATATATATATATATATATATATATATATATCTATATTACAAGATAATATTTCGTATCCTCTCCTTTGAGCAGAAATTATAGTTGCTAAATTATATTTACTTTCAGAACTCAATAAACTATTTTCATGTTTATATATATATATACAAATATATATATATATATATATATATATATATATATATATATATATATATCATATCTATATATATATATATATATATATATATATATATATATATATATATATAAATAAATACACTGTTGGATAAATATTGGATTTTAAAATTTTATATTAGATTGTTTTGATATATATCGAATTCTTATTTGTATTCAAATTATATATTAATTAATTATAATTATAGATTATATATTATTAAAATCATGATTTTTATTAGATGATTTAATTCTTTATACTAACATTAATAATATATTTTGATCCATTATTTTTTAATATGTAATATCCTTATGATATAATGAATGAAATAATATTTAATAATATTTGTCAATTTAAATCATGACTTTTCGTGAGGTTTCCCGGTCCGTAGAATTTTTATATAGGAAATAGGTAGGGTAGGGAATCTTTAAATTTGGCTCCTATTTTTTAATAACGATAATTAATATTACTAATAAATGAGATGATGCTTTATATGGTGGAACTGACCTATGTGGTTCTACTTTATCGTGTGATGACTTAGTACTTAAGTCAATGACCGCATTTTCTCTCTCCTCGCTGGACATCAGGGGTCTCATTAAGGAATACTA
>OZ025239.1:27104882-27202382 GCA_964019155.1 Osedax fenrisi
TTTAATTTCTTCATTAGAACCAGGTATTTTTTTTTCCATAATGGTATTTATTTTCTGTAATTTATATATATATAAACAATTAGTTGACATATAGATATCCATAAATAGAATAGTGATGTACCTGTATAGTATTGTATATACAAGTATATACAAGAATATAGTCCTACTCATCTTATTACTAATTTATATGTATATGTAAAATGAATCTAATTATACTTTAACATGTAATTGTAATGTATACATACCACAATTGTTGTGTTTCTATAATTGAAGATAGTTGGTATTGCATCATTTGTAAGTTTTATGTAGCGCCCAATTCTTTCGATAAACTTTTCCTCAAAATGTAAAGTACATAATTTTGAAGCGTTGCTCGGTTTCCAGCAAGTTTTATTAGGATTAATTCGTCTAATATTATGTATCCATTGTTTTCACCTTTCGATATCTTTAGATGGAAACCTATATATTTAAAATAAATCTCTATTTATTAAATTTATTATTTAAATATATTATAAAAATACTTTAATCCACTCTATTTATTAAACTCGCCTATTTATATTTATTATATAATATTATATTAATTTTATAATATTATATTAATTATATAATATTATATTAATTATATAATATTATATTAATTATATAATATTATATATTATATTATATATTAATTATATAATTATGTTATGAATATATTTAAATCATAACTTATAAAAATAATAAGGGCACCTGCTCACTAATTTATTTAAATTTTCATAATTATATTGTGTAAATTAACTATATTATTTGTATTAAGTATTTGATAATATACATTTATATAAAAAATGTACTGTGAATTAACTATATATTATTATAAGATATTGTTCTGTATAATAAATATACCGTAATGTTATTATAAAATAGTTTACTATATAATACTTTTACCATGAGTTAACTATATTTAATTATTACATATTTTCTTAAATAATACATCATATAATAATATATATATATAATTATAATTTATGAAGTAATGTATATTTATATATATAATTAATGATATATAACAATATATGTGTCAAATTATAATATTATATTTTTAAAATAAATATTTGTTAAAAATTGAATTATCGAGTATTTAAAAATAATTATAATAACATAAATTATATCACTAACAAGTGTAATGTTACACCATCGGGAAGATCATTCTCTTTTACCGAACAGTTAATGGAACTACATATAGCAGGCATTTTTGTATAAAATATTATAAAATTGTATAGTTGGATATGATGGATTTGAAAATGGCGACATTTACTGAGGTACTGCTCGGCGTATATTTCTCTATGGCGAGATCAGGCGATGCACAGTCTATTCGCTCCTATGTCTATGGTATGTGTATACATCATCAATATAAAGAAAGTGGATGAGAAAGCCACTTTTAGGTGAATTTCTAAACTCCTAGGATTTTCCAAGAACGTCCAATATGTGGCGATACCTTAATTATTACCCTATTATTCTAAAATTCAATATATAATAAACATAATATAAAACAACGTTATTCAATATTAAGATATATTATATATTCTTTAATTATTATGTAATTATGATTATCCCTACTATAATATATTATAAATTGTACGTATTATTAGCGACACAGGGTGTAGGGCATCGGGGACTTGCTGAAGTGATAGCATAACGTCGAGGCATCTCAACGCTGGTCATTTATTACTTCTCCGTGGTTACCCTTTTATGTATATTTCTACACATTTGTTCTTGAAATGATCTTCATTATACTTATTATTAGAGTTATTTACATTATTATAGCTAAGATAGTCATATTCGAAGATTTTAGTAAAATTTAGTAAAACTATTTTCGGTAGATCATTGTTTTTTGTTATCATTTGTGTTATCTGTTTTAGCTTGATTGATATATTCTTGGATAACCTTGCTTTTATCTTCAATATTTTCGTTATCTTCACAGAGAACTACTTTTGAATCTTTGATTTCATCTCCTATATATAATAATAATAATATTTATTAGAACAATTTGTGTTTGTTTTCTGTTAGTTTACTAGTTTATGATAGTAATATTATTTTTCCTCCTAAATGGTTTCAAAATAATAAATCATATGTTATGTTGCTATCGCCCGTCCATATATATATATACATTATACGTTAGCTTCGCCAAGCCTAAATTGTTAACGATGTAGTTTTGTTACCGCTGAGATTATCCCATTAACCTTCCGAGTACATCAAACATCAATTTGAATTATTCCATCATTGTAATTAATTCACAGATATATAATTATGTAATTGATGAGTATAATTATGTAATGGTTTTCTAATTCATTTAAATTGTATTATACGTAATTATATATACTATAGTAGTACTATATTAACCTATATTATATATAATATATTATAATATATATATATATATATATATATATATATATATATATATATATATATATATATATATATATATATATATATATGTGTGTGTGTGTGTGTATGTGTGTATGTGTATACATCATCAATATAAAGAAAGTGGATAAGCAATTGAAATGCAATGCATGTAAAAGATAGATACGTGAATGGCACTTTTATCGATAAATTACCAAAATGTTGATATTGATTAGATATTGATTGGATATTAATCATATTATATATGTAAAATATTAAAACAGTAGGCTTTTCGTCGAAATAGATTAAAGTGACTTCTATCTATATCAATGGATTTAGATTATAAATATCAATAAAATAGTATGATATCTTCAATTTAAATACACAAAATTACAACATTCCTCGTAATTTTGATATGATGTATTTTAAATATATAATTTTATTTTTAGTACATTGAAATTGGTAGTAATTATCAATATATATATGTATAAATAAATATTATTATAAATTAAAAGTTGTGGGCCAGATAGTGCGTTTTGCAGCGCCCGTAGCGGATAGTGCCATACACTAGATTCAATTGCTAATCCACTTTCTTTATATTGATGGTATACACATGTAATAAATACATACATATATGTATGTATTTATTACCAAAGGTTGAAATGCCTTATTCACTTTAATGTTGTCATTGAGAGGAAAACCTTCGTTAAGAGCTATCTTTTTACTAGATTTAAAAAATACATTTATAGTTTATTTTTATATAAAGACAAACAAATTTAAATGGAGCTTATATGGTCCGTTATTTTGGAGGCGCCAAGTCCCAGAAATGTTTTATTGTTAGAAAAGAAAATTAACATAAAAATATTAAAAATTAACACTGCCTAACATCTAATAATATTAACAACAAAATAATAAGGATATATTTATAATCTAAAAATATCCTTAAAATATTTAAAAAAATTACCATCATTTCTGTTATTTTTTGATTTTTCACAATATATATAATCATAATTATTTGAATCTATATTTAAACATTATTTAAATATAAAATATTTATTTGTCTATTTGTATTACAAAATTTGGGAATTGTATTTAAGATACTATGTTAGATGTGTAAAGTAAAACTTAAAATATTTAAAAAAAATGGTATCATTATACCTACCATCATTTCTATTATTTTTTGATTTTACACAATAAACTATGTTAAGTTTGAAAAGTAAAACTGTGTCTGTATTTCATAAATTGTTAACAACAATTTTAAATATAAATAACTTTAAATTATATATAGGAAACGAATTAAGTTTAACAAGTTAACATGTCAAAATTCCTAGATTATATTTTTTGTATTTTGTCAGTATTGTTTGACTGTTAAGCGCTTTAAAATAATTTTATTTTGAATTTTATTTTACCAACTATAACTATTTTAATTGAATGAATTCATTAATGAAAATAAAAAATGATATCACTTAAAACTTTCGTCTGTATTTCGTAAATTGCTAACAAAAATGTTAAATATAAATAACTTTAAATTATATATAGGAAACGAATAAGTAAACACGTCAACATTTTAAGATTAATTTTTTTTGTATTTTTTTTATGTTTGTTTGGCGCTGAAAAATAAATTATATTGAACTTTTATTTTACCAATTATAACTATTTTAATAGAATGAATTCATTAATGAAAATAAAAAAATGATATCACTTAAAACTTTCGTAGCGTTTACATGTAAAAGATAGTGAACAAATTAATTAAATATATACATATTTTAAAAAATATATTGAAATTAAAAATATCACATTAAATATTTGTTTTACATTAAGCTTATAATTCATAAATAAAATATATAAATACATAAACATAGTTACTTTTGAATACTTTTCGGCATCAATTTAAAAATAATAAAATATATTTTGAAATACACTAAGTGTTGATACAAAATTAAAATGAAGGTTCCCTCTCCAACTTAAAGTGAATAAAATCCACTATATTTACGATACCTTGACGTGGTATGGTGGCTCCTGTTGATCATAGGCCTAAATTCGTAAAATTATGTAGGAAACCTAGGTTTCCTACATAACATTTCCTACATATAACTATATATATATATATAGTACAGTTATTACTTTAGTCACTGACTAGGATATTTGTATTTAAATTATCATTAAATGAAATTATAAATATAATTTAATATACACATATATAAGTACATATATTTCAATATGGACTTGACTCGATCTCGGAAATAGATGAATACCTGGAAATTTGAAATTGGCCTTTAAGAATTCTGTGATGAGGATTTCACATTCAATGTTCACTTACTATTATACTGTTCAAGGAGGATTTCACATTCAATGTATAACTCTCAGGTATGATTTAACTTTCAACACTCATATTAGTAATATATGATATACACCCCTATATATTATATAATTATTTATATTTTATATATATGTTTTATAAGTAATGATTATAAATGTATATTAAAAAATTATACATGTGATATGTAATACTTTAATTTTAGTGAATATTTGTTTTATATATATTGAAAATAAAAATATTTTTCATTAACATATTTTCCTTATATTATTTTCTAGTAGAACTTATATACTGATCTACCAACCCTTTTCTATTGATGTTGCATCTCGTTTCGTCCATCAGTTGCTCGACGAAGGTCATAGACGGGCGTCCAGGCGATCTTCTTCTGTGTATCACTAACAATATCACTAACAAGTTTTGTTTTAATTCTTTAAAATAATGCAATATAATACATTACATTTATTAAAAGATAAAATACATTTTCAAAAAAATCCTGATATTTATTGAACATTTCATTCTATTTTCCTATTAAATTATAGTCACTGGTTCCTTATGTTAGCTAGATCATTAACAAGAATTATGTTGTAAATTATTTATAATATTTTAAATTCTAAATACTTTTCTAATATATTCTTCAACCAATTATGTATTGTGAAATACAATAAAGTATAATTCACTGAAATTGTATATATATATATTAGAAAGTAGAAATATAGTTTGACATTTTTCAAAATATAACCTCTTTATTATGTATAAAATGTGAATAAAACATGTATAGAACATTTCCTATATTTATAGATCGTATTTAACTTTCAACCATATAGGATAGGAGAACCATTGAAATACTATTACAACCTTCAATATATCTCTAGATGCGTACTAAAAAGGATAGCGGAAGATCCTCTGTTTAGCCTGCTACATCTCCTGCCATTATCTTTATTATCCTTGCATGTTTTTATTGTATTATGTTAGTATCAAATATATTTACAGTTATTATTTTATCAAATATTAAAAAATTCAATACAAGTCTATTTAAATATATATATATATATATATATATATATATATATATATATATATATACTAGCTGTTTTGGCCCGGTGTATGTGCGGATAGTTGATAATTATTATTAAAAAATTGCATTATCTAGGAGTATTTTAGAAATATGAAATATATTATTTATTTGATTTAAATTAATTATGTTATAAAAAACAAATATTGATAAATTAATATAATATACATAATAAATGGGAGTTAGCCCTATCTGAATTAGCCCTATCGGAGTTGGCATTATCTGAGTTAGCCCTATCGGAGTTAGCCCATATCTGAATTAGCCCTATCGTAGTTAGCCATATCTGAATTAGCCTTATCTGAATTAGCTCTATCGTAGTTGGCATTATCTGAGTTAGCCCTATCGGAGTTAGCCCATATCTGAATCAGCCCTATTGTAGTTAGCCATATCTGAATTAGCCTTATCTGAATTAGCTCTATCGTAGTTAGCTCTATCTGAGTTAGCACTATCTGAATTAGCACTATCGGAGTTAGCCCTATCGTAGTTAGCCCTACGGAGTTAGTCCTATCTGAATTAGCCCTATCTGAGTTAGCCATATCTGAATTAGCCCTATCGGAGTTAGCTCTATCTGAATTATCCCTATCAGAGTTAGCTCTATCTGAATTAGCCCTATCGGAGTTAGCCCTATCGGAGTTTGACCTATCTGAATTAGCCTTATCGGAGTTAGTCCTATTTGAATTAGCCTTATCGGAGTTAGCTCTATCGGAGTTAGCCCTATCTGAATTAGCTCTATCTGAGTTATCCATATCTGAATTAGCCCTATCGGAGTTAGCTCTATCTGAATTAGCCCTAATGGAGTTAGCCCTTTCCGAATTAGCTCTATCCGAGTTAGCCCTATCTGAGTTAGCCCTATCTGAATTAGCCATATCTGAGATATCCATATCTGAATTAACCCTATCGGAGTTAGCTCTATCTGAATTAGCCCTATTTGAGTTAGCCCTATCTGAATTAGCCCTATAGGAGTTAGCTCTATCGGAGTTAGCTCTATCTGAATTAGCCCTATCTGAGTTAACCCTATATGAATTAGCCCTATCTGAATTAGCCCTATCTGAATTAGCCATATCTGAGTTATCCATATCTGAATTAGCCCTATCGGAGTTAGCTCTATCTGAATTAGCCCTATCTGAGTTAGCCCTATCTAAATTAACCCTGTCGGAGTTAGTCCTATCTGAATTAGCCCTATCGTAGTTAGCCCTACGGAGTTAGCCCTATCTGAATTAGCCTTATAGTAGTATAAGAATTGTATAATTATGAAATAAATTAAAATAAATTTAATAAATCATACGAAATTACCTCGTACGAGATTACTGGTAACCATGAATCTCATTGGATGAAACTATTGTTATTAAAAAGCTCCACCTATTGATTATTAGAGGCGAATTAATTTAAAATCTTAATTTATAAATCCACTTTAATATATGATAACACGGTACAATGTAACATTTGATAGTGCATATTAAAGAGGAATAAAAGATGAGTACAACTGGTGTCTTCCGATCTTGCATTTATTTTTTAATTTCGTAGCATTCCGTTTCACAGTTTGCCTTATAAATAATAATATAACTATATTAGTTTTTATATAAATAGCCTTTATACATGCACTGTTAGTGTGAATTCATTATTTAGAGAAAACAGCATTTGTATTTATGTGAATATATTATATATAATATATAATGAATATATATGTAGTATGGTAACTACATACTATGAATGTGAGGTGGAATATTTGATATAATGTTTTTGTAATTGTAAATAATTGGCATGGTTTATAACTATATTAACTATAATATATATATTCGTACAATACCACCAAGTATACTCATCGGTATCATATACCTTAATATATATTATATGTATATATAAACATATATAAATATATTACTATATTTCCAAAACTCGGGTTTATTCCATGAACTTGTTATTGTCAACTATCTCTATAGAAATTTATATTTACAATGTCAATTTGACATAAATGTATTTATATGCCATTAATTTAACCATTAACCATCAATGTAAAGAATTACTTTCTTTATATCAATTCCATTGTTAGAAGGCTGTTATTTTACACATTAAACTTAAATCTATCTAATTCAAATACAAACTCCACAAATGGTATTATTTATTTTAGCTTGTGTTTGTTTCTCACTATAAAAGCAATCTGGTCACTACACTTGAGAGTGATTACACTAGAACCCTTGACATACTTGATCATACTATTTTACTTTCCGTTATTTTAATAAACTAAATAAACCTTATATAGGTATCTCAAACATATCTGTGCACTTCCTATAATTAAATACAACCTGACGAGACCTATCATTCTCCGTGGATAACATATTTTTCACCCGAAATAACATATATAACCGCTTTTTATGTAATTGCTAGCCCCACCTGCCCCACTAAAGAGGCTAACCCTACTAAATTGACTAGCCCCACCCTCCCCACTAAAGATCTCACCTGCCCCATTAAGAGGCTAGCCCCAACTGACCCACTAAAGAGTCTAGCCCAACCCCCCCACTAAAGATGCTATCCCCACCCGCTTCACTAAAGAGGCTAGCCCCACCTACCCCAATAAAGAGGCCCCATCTAGCCTCACTAAATAGTCTAGCCCCACCTGCCCAATTAAAAAGGCTAGCCCCACCTACCCCAATAAATAGGCCCCATCTAGCCTCACTAAATAGTCTAGCCCCACCTGCCCAATTAAAGAGGCAAGCCCCACCTGCCCTACTAAATAATCTAGCCCCACATGCCACACTAAAGAACAAGCCCCACCTGCCCTACTAAAAAGTCTAGCCCCACCCCCACTAGAGAGCCAGCCCCACCTGCCCCACTAAAGAATCTAGCCCCACCTGCCCCACTAAAGAGGCTAGCCCCACCTGCCCCCCTAAATATTCTAGCCCCACCTGCCCCACTAAAGAGCCAGCCCCACCTGCCCCACTAAAGAATCTAGCCCCACCTGCCCCACTAAATAGTCTAGACCCACCTGCCCCACTAAAGAGCCAGCCCCACCTGCGCCACTAATTAGTCTAGCCCCACTTGCCCCATTAAAGAGCCAGCCCCACTGCCCCACTAAATAAGCTAGCCTCACCTGCCCTGTGAAAGAAGCTAGCCCCACCTGCCCTACTAAATAGACTAGCCCCACCTGCCCCACTAAATAAGCTAACCCCACCCGCCCTACTAAAGAGGATAGCCCCACTATGCAAGATGTAATATGATATAATCCGTCTGTACCCATTCACTAATACCTACATTCTAACTCTAGTATGAACATCTAGTTATCTAATTGTATTTATATATATATAGTGATTATAAATGTGTAAGAGTAACTCCGTTTATAGATGTCAGAGATTTGTGGAGAAGGTGTCACCACGTAGATGTCCTCTCTGTGGATGTTGCCCCTCCCCCCAACCTACTGCATAGAGCTACACCAGCAGTGGTACATCTATGTTCCGGTATCGAGAAGCCCACATACTTCATTAAGATCTCCGAACATTTATAGACAGGTTATTATGATCGTTACATGTTTCAGAGTAACTGTATCATCGCAGTATCGGTAATGTATTATGATGGTATAGATTTGTCTCTTATACAGTTATTCAATAACTGTTATTGTTATTGTTATTTTGGTGGCATCCTATTATCCCATCCAGGAGTTTAGATGAAGTTTCTATTTATCATTAAATAGCTCTAATATCCCTTCGAAGCCGCTCTCATATCAAGGCATCCTTGTTTTAACGAGAGCCGATCATTTGTTATACATAATTATTATAATGAATTTTTATAATAATATAAGGTCACTTCTAAATATTATTTTAAGATATATGTTATAGGTTCTGCCGGGATTTGAACTCGTGTCCTACTGCCTACTGTCTGATGCTTTAGCCTGCTGAGCTACCCAGCCACTTATATAGTTAATCACTCTTAGGTGGTGTTTGCACATCAACAATACTTATGCAGAGTATGCAACACACTTTCTAATACCGATTGTGAAGGTTTTTGAGTTTACATGGTAAAATATGTTACTAAATTATAATTAGACCAATAAGAATGGAATAACCTTGATAGACAATTTATAAATTTGTATAAATTCATTAACATTTTTTTTTATTAATTTTTAAAATCATTTTTATATATTTATTAATATATATATATATATTAAAATTTGTTACTGGGCGAATTAAATATTAAATGATTTAATCTATTTTAATATTTAATATATGAAAACATTCGTAGACCAACTAAGAGACGATGTGTCAAGTGAGGAACTACGGACTGCAATGAACGATAGAGAGGAATGGAGGACACGCGTTAAGAAATGCAGAGCTTCACCTGGTCAGGTAAGGTAAGGTCATATTTAATAATATATATATATATGAGGTAAATATATACATTTATTCAATATGTATATACATTAATGTTATGGATCATAACGGATTACTAGATCGTAATATCGAAGCAATATAGTGTTATATTCATATCATGGAATATGCATATTATGCACATTTTGTATTTAATATATTTATATTAGTGTTGCAATTGAACCCTACTATAAGAGTATCAGTATAGTATCCATTCGAAATAGTTGAGTATCATTTTGAATCCAATTTCGAAATTGTATTATTATGTAGTATCAATATCAGTTCGAAGTGCTTTAGTATAAGTTCTAATTTCGAAATCCGAAGTTAGATTGTAACACTAATATATATATATATATATATATATATATAATTATAATTACTATTAATATAATAATACAAAAAATCTAAAATAATACTTTTATATCTATATTTTATACAAAACATTTTTAGATAGAGTAAAATTGCATTGTTTAGATGAAAGCGCTCTTCCTCCCTTAAATGCATATATTGAATGTATATCATATAGACTACATGATATATGAATTAATATAATTTATTTATATAAATACATTTAATTTAATACAAATATCTACTCATTATACGACATACAATATGCGTTGAGTCAAAGTCTGTGGTTTACTTATATGATATCATTGATTAAATTCTATTATGGTAAAAATAACGATTAGTATTTAAATACTACGTAGGTTTTACTTAGTCTTGCAATACCTTGGAAAATATTACAGAATAATGATCAATACCATATCATATCAATGTAATAATATAATACTAAAATGTTGTTAATATCCTTATAAATAAATATAATAATATTAGAGTATCATATATGCAATGATGGGCACCGATTATTTTTTATGGATCGGGATCGGGATTGCCGATACCTATCATTTTCCCGATCCCGATCTTTTCTTTCTGACCCGATCCCGATCCTGCCCATCACTGTATATATATGAGTATGTAAATAAAAGTACCGAATGATCTGTCTAATTCTTTTTCTATATATAAATATTATAAGTTTGCACAATTCCAGAGAGTCCATATTCACAAATATAATTATTTGTATTAGATTTTATAAAATTGGTGAAAATATAAAATAAAATAAAAGTATGTCTATTATTTTACATGTAAAATATATATTTATGTCTCTAGGTTTATATATATAAATTTTTAAATTCAATGAAGATTTTTATAGACACACTCAATAAATGTAGGCAATGCGTTCCCTATCTCTATATATGTAAATTCAACAAAATAGCCCCGGCGATATCATCTTAAGTGATAGTTAAATATTTCACTAACAGTAATAACATTATTAATAAATATGTATAGGTTTATTTTATATCGGATTTATCAATATATTGACTTTAATAAAAATTCGTAATTAATTAAATCAATAAATATGAATATAATACATGTATATTTTATTTTATATGATATTAATACTGAAGTAATCTGGGGCTGGTTGGTCTGGACACAAATATATGTAAAGGCCCAGAAAAAAAAATTAGCCTAGGAATCCGAGGTTAGCACTACCTTCCCCACTAAAGAGGCTCACCCGCCCCACTATAGAGGCTAGCCCCACTAAATAGTCTAGCCCCACCTGCCCCACTAAATAGGCTATCTCCACTTGACCCACTAAATAGTCTACCCCCACCTGACCCACTAAATAGTATAGCCCCACCTGCCCCATTAAATAGTCTAGCCCCACCTGTCCCACTAAATAGTATAGCCCCACCTGCCCCATTAAATAGTCTAGCCCCACCTGCCCCACTAAATAGTCTAGCCCCACCTGACCCACTAAATAGGCTTCCCCTACCTTCCCCACTAAAGAGTCTAGCCCCACTAAATAGTCTAGCCCCACTTTCCCACTAATGATGCTAGCCCCACCTGCCCCACTAAAGAGGCTAGCCCCACCTGCCCCACTAAAGAAGCTAGCCCCATCTAGCCCCACTAAATAGTCTAGCCCCACCTGCCCCATTAAATAGTCTAGCCCCACCTGCCCCACTAAATAGTCTAGCCCCACCTGACCCACTAAATAGGCTACCCCCACCTTCCCCACTAAAGAGTCTAGCCCCACTAAATAGTCTAGCCCCACCTGCCCCCACTAAATAGTCTACCCCCACTCGCCCCACTATAGAGGCTAGCCCCACCTGCCCCACTAAATAGTCTAGCCCCACCTGCCGCACTAAAGAGGCTATCCCCACCTGCCCCACTAAAGAGGCTAGCCCCACCTGCCCCACTAAATAGACTTGCACCATCTAAAGAGGCTAGCCCCATTCTCCCCACTAAATATGCTAGCCCTCCCTCCCCCACTAAAGAGGCTAGCCCCACCTGCTTCACTAAATAGTCTATCCCCACCTGCCACACTAAATAGTCTAGCCCCACCTGCCCCACTAAATAGTCTAGCCCCACCTGCCCCACTAAAGAGGCTAACCCCATCTGCCCCACTAAAGATGTTAGCCCCACCTACCCCACTAAATAGGTCCACCTGCCCCACTAAAGAGGCTAGCCCCGCCTGCCCTACTAAATAAGCTAGCCCCACCTGCCCCACTAAATAGACTATCCCCACCCTCCCCACTAAAGAGGCTAGCCCCACCTGCCCCACTAAAGATGCTAGCCCTACCCGCCTCACTAAAGAGGCTAGCCCCACCTGCCCCACTAAAGAGGCTAGCCCCGCCCTCCCCCACTAAATAGGCTATCCCCACTTGAGTAGTCCACACGTATGTGAAGGTACAACAAAACGCAACCATCTGATGTAATACGATATAATCTGCCTGTACCCATTCACTAAAACCTACATTCTAACTCTAGTATGAACATCTAGTTATCTAATTGTATTTATATATATATAGTGATCAGTGATGGGCACGATCACGATCGTCGATCCCGATCGCGATCGTCGATCCCGATCGCGATCGACGATCGTTTGAAAATGATCGAGTAAAATGATCGACGATCGTTAGAAAATGATCGAGTAAAATGATCGACGATCGTCAGCAACTGATCGCGATCGACGATCGTGAAAAAAATTAGATATATATATATATATAATATCATATTAGATAGAATGAATTTATAATTAAGTTAAGGTAATTACCCCTTACATATTCTTTGAAATCTTTATTGTTAACAATACTAATTGGAGTCATAGTATTTATTAGAAATTTTAGTAGTAATTTGTCAGTTTCTGCATGTGATATTGTAGTCGATTTCTCGATTGATAATTGAACCAATGAAGATTGTTTAATCTTTTTAGTATAGGATAGTTCTGAAGGTTCTTGGAGTTGTCTTTTTTTACTATTCTCATTGTGTTCACATTTTACTCTATCATATTCATCTAATTTAGTATGATGTACACTGTACAATGTACACTGTACATTGTACAGTTTTGTAATGACGTCTTAAATTTGATGATGACGAAATCCCAGCTATTATTTTTTTTCTACAAATCTTGCATGATGCTTCAACTTTATTATTAATAATTTTTAAGTCATTAAAATAAATATTTGATTTAATAAAGGGCGAATTTATCCAAGACATTGTATATCTTAGAACTTATAACTTATAATGATCTAAAATATTAATAAAGTTATAGACCTATATGATACGCCTAAAGGGAAATTGACAGTTTGACTCATTTTTGGCGTAGAGACTCTATAATATAGTAGATAATTAAACGTATTGTTTGATCTTGCATGTCTCGCGTGGTAAAATATTACGATTACATTAGTAAAAAAGATACATTGGTATATATATATATAAATATATTGATATGACGGCGTGAATGGGTGAGTATACTTGCGAGTACTGCGAGGATCATTAGTGGTTCATGCAGCAGTCCGGAATTCATATGCTTATATGATAATACGATCGAGATCCACGATCGATGATCGAGATCCACGATCGACGATCAAAATAATTACACGATCTACGATCGAAGATCGTTAAAAAATGATCGAGTAAAAAGATCGACGATCGTTAGAAAATGATCGACGAAATTGATCGACGATCGGCGATCGTGAAAATTCGTGATCGTGCCCATCACTGATAGTGATTATAAATGTGTAAGAGTAACTCCGTTTATAGATGTCTGAGATGTATGGAGAAGGTGTCACCATGTAGATGTCCTGCTGTGGATGTTGCCCCCTCCCCATGCTGTATAGAGCTACACCAGCAGTGGTACCCCTATGTTCCGGTATCGAGAAGCCCACATACTTCATTAAGATCTCCGAACATTTATAGACAGGTTATTATGATCGTTACATGTTTCAGAGTAACTGTATCATCGCAGTATCGGTAATGTATTATGATGGTATAGATTTGTCTCTTATACAGTTATTCAATAACTGTTATTGTTATTGTTATTTTGGTGGCATCCTATTATCCCATCCAGGAAATTAGATGAAGTTTCTATTTATCATTAAATAGCTCTAATATCCCTTCGAAGCCGCTCTCATATCAAGGCATCCTTGTTTTAACGAGAGCCGATCATTTGTTATACATAATTATTATAATGAATTTTTATAATAATATAAGGTCACTTCTAAATATTATTTTAAGACATATGTTATAGGTTCTGCCGGGATTTGAACTCGTGTCCTACTGCCTACTGTTTGATGCTTTAGCCTGCTGAGCTACCCAGCCACTTATATAGTTAATCACTCTTAGGTGGTGTTTGCATATCAACAATTCTTATGCAGAGTATGCAACACACTTTCTAATACCGATTGTGAAAGTTTTAGAGTTGGTAAAAACATGGTAAAATATGTTACTAAAATAT
The DNA here is from genome assembly GCA_964019155.1 of Osedax fenrisi. Taxonomy (NCBI): domain Eukaryota; kingdom Metazoa; phylum Annelida; class Polychaeta; order Sabellida; family Siboglinidae; genus Osedax; species Osedax fenrisi. The sequence continues at coordinate 27,119,810 of OZ025239.1, forward strand.
AATTAGACCAATAAGAATAGAATAACCTTGATAATTATATATAGAAAATTTATATATTTGTTAAATTTGTTATTGAGCTAATTAAATATGAATTGATTTAATTTATTTTAATATTTAATATATGAAAACATTCGTAGACCATCTAAGAGACGATGTGTCAAGTGAGGAACTACCGACTGCGATGAACGATAGAGAGGAATGGAGGACACGCGTTAAGAAATGCAGATCTAGCTTCAACTGGTTAGGTAAGGTCATATTTAATAATATTTATATATATATATAACATTAATGTATATACATATTGAATAAATGTATATTTTACCTCATATATATATGAGTTAAAATATACATTTATTCAATATGTATATACATTAATGTTATGGATCATAACGGATTACTAGATCGTAATATAGGGCTTATATCGAAGCAATATAGTGTTATATTCGTATCATGGAATATACATATTACGTACATTTTGTACTTAATATATATATATTTAATATATACTATAAGTGTATCGGTATAGTATCAATTCTAAATAGTCGATTATCATTTTGAGTCCATTTGGCAATTTAATAATTATTGATTATCAGTATCAGTTCAAAATGCGAAGTCCGAAGTACTCTCGGATACTAATATATATAAATAATATATTGTATACTGTAAATGTATAACATATACATATATATCAATTATGTAGGATGTATTATTATATTTTATATTAATTAAATAAATAATGATAAACTTGAATTGTAATGATGAAAAAATCAAAAAATAAATATTACATTATTGTGACTATTTTTTTTACACCATTTTAAATTAACTACATGTATATAAATACAGAATATATATGATGGAGGAAAGCATCTGTTAAATAAAAAAAAATGATGTAATTAGTTATCTCTAGTAGAGATTCTCTAATAATTATCCTTAGTGTTTTTAGATAGAGGTAACATAGCATTGTTTGTATGAACGTGAGCCTCCCCCCTTAACCACTCTTCTGTGTGTATTATCACTCCACCGTGTGTTTCAGTACAAGATAAGTGCAGTCACACGGAGAACAACATCTCTTTGAAGCCCCTCCCATTCATGTCCTCCTGGCACCAATAGGACATAGTGAATACCCTCCCATTCATGTCCTTCAGGCACCAATAGGACATAGTGAATAGCCTCCCATTCATGTCCTCCTGGCACCAATAGAACATAGTGAAGGTAGGTATCTTGTATGCATCTAATAGTGTTGTAATATCCGAGGCTAGCCATGCCTTCCTCACTAAAGAGACCCCATCAGGCCAACTAAAGAAGCTGGCCCTGCCCCACTAAAGAGGCTAGCCCCCCCCCCCACCCCACTAAATAGGATAGCCCCACCTGCCCCAGTAAAGAGGCTAGCCCCACCACCCCACTAAATAGGCTAGTCCCACTCGCCCCAGTAAAGAGGCTAGCCCTACTAAATAGACTAGCCCTGCCCTCCCCACTAAAGAGCCTCACCTGCTCAACTAAAGAGGCTGGCCTCACCTACCTCCACTAAAGAAGCTAGCCCCAACTGCCCCATTAAAGAGGCTAGGCCTGCCCTACTAAATAGACTATCCCCGATTGCCCAACTTAAGACACTAGCCCCACCAGGCCCAACTAAATAGTCTAATTAACAAAATCTATTTAAAATAACCTAATTATCATATTGTATTCCTGCAAAGACTGCGGGAATCATGTGACATTCTGACAATTACCATAGTTTACACAGCAATACTTCTTATGCAGAATGTATCAGATGTTATATTTTGATTACCAACATTCTTACACACACTACGAACATATAATTAATTATATATAGAGTATGTTAAAATAGGCAATCTATGCACCACACTTTTGTCCCCATGTAAACACCACCTAATTAATGTTTCCTGAAATAATGTTCGCACGATTATTAACTATTATCATAGTAATGGAATATCTTTAAAACAATCTATAAATGTTTGCATGTTGCTCATTATAATAGTTAGTTGAACAGTTTGTATCAGTATACATATTATCAAAAGTGTACAAGTTTCACTACTATAAAATACTTTTAAATACTATAAAATAACTGAATAGGATATATATCGAATATATTAAAACATAATTTATAATGCCTCTACAAGGTAGACTTCTCTTACGCCGAGCTGGTGCCAGCTAAAGAGGTTAACATCAAGTATACTAAGATGGTCATCGCGTTCTACGAAAGTAAGGTGAAATGGCACACACATGAATCGTATCGGTATCACTATCCCCATAGGTACCACTAGCCCCATCGATATCACTAGCCCCATCGATATCACTAGCCCCATCTGTACCACTAGACACATCGGTACCACTAGCCCCATAGGTACCACTAGCCCCATCGATATCACTAGCCCCATCGATATCACTAGCCCCATCCATACCACTAGCCCCATCTGTACCACTAGCTCCATCAGTACCACTAGCTCCATCAGTACCACTAGCTCCATCAGTACCACTAGCCCCATCGCTACCACATACCTTCACTTGAATGTATATAGGGCATATAGTTTGTAAAGCATAATCACTTTAATGTGCAATTTATAGATGCACTATTACAAAGGTTGCATGTGTTCATAGAGCTAGTGAGAAAGCTTTCTCTCTAGCCATATGTATGTGTTATTCATATTATAATTTCTAGGAAATCTATAAATAGATTTTTATTACTTTTTTATTGCTTTTTTTTAAATAATAACAATTCATATATACAAATATAAACTGTATTTAAATTAATTATACAGTATAATAATATTAACCAGTTGGTAATTAATATTGAGGAGAGGCCACACACCAAGGCAATTTTGTTTATTTTACATGTATTAGATAGGAAATTCATAGTGTTATTCAAAAGCCTATTCAATGGATATTGTATAAATATAGGAGATTTTTAAATTATACTAAGGGTATATATAGCTACAATATAATGAAATTTGTTTCTAATATATTTTATAAATTATTTATATATATGTATTTATATATTATTTATATATATTTTTTCATATGATGGCATACAAAATAGAATATATAAATAAAATACTATTATTAAGGCATTACTATATTCTTATAAATGTTATTTATATATATTAAGAACAATTAGATTGATTGTATTCATATTCAGAGAGTAGTAGGCAATTGAAGTCTATATGTATTGATAACAAAATATTCTGAGTAAATTGTATTTAAAGTTTTTCAATTATAAATTCAATAATTCAATAAATAAAACATATTATTGTATATAAATATATTATAATTCAATACACTAAACACATTATTTTATATTTAGTACATGTATATACCATCGATATAAAGAAAGTGGATAAGCAATTGAATGTAGTGTATGGCACTATCCGCTACTGGCGCTGCAGTCGAAACCCACTATCTGGCCCACTACTTTTTATTTATAATAATATTTATTTATACATATATATATTGAAAATTACTACCAATGTTAATGTATTATCTATACTAAAAATAAAATTATATATTTAAAATACATAATATCAACATTCCACATAATTTGGTGTATTTAAATTGAAGTTATAATACTATTTTATTGATTTTATTGATATTTATGATTTAAATCCATTGATATAAATAGAAGTCACTTTAATCTATTTCGACGAAAAGCCTACTTTTTTAATATTTGACATATATAATATGACTAATATCCAATCAAAATCACTGATACCATTTTGTTAATTTATCGATAAAAGTGTCATTCACGTGTCTATATTTTACATGCATTGTGTGCGTCAATTGTTTATCCACTTTCTTTATATCGATGGTATATACATATTATGAATTCAATAGTTATTGTATATATATTATATTTTATATATAAAAACACATTATTTTACAATTATATGGAAATAAATTAGCATATTTAAATATATAAAAAAACACTCTTTATATAGCAGTTCTAGCTATTTTTCATTATTAACTTTTTGACATATACTAAATAACATTCTATAAATGTATATTTTATAATAATATTTATTTTACTTTTTTTTTGATTTTATCAAATTTCAGCTATGAGGTATCCCCTTAAATAATCAATTATTTAAAAATAATTAGTTAAACAGTTAACTTTATATTAATATATATACATATATTTATATTTGATATTTGCAGACTACCTTTGTGTGGAGGATACCCCAGTCTGCCACAACTCTGGAGAGAAACACCTCAGCATCACCATGGTAACCGCAATAAACAAAGGGTAACCACGCGATATCACATGACCTAGCGTGTATTACATAATAGTGCATGGTTGTTTAATGTGACCTCGTCTGTAGCTTTATCAGAGTTAACATACCTTCTTAATGTAATACGATATAAGCCACCTATACCTGGTATACTGGTTGGGAATTAGATTCTAACTTTAGTACACTATTACTGTTCACTATCCCCATAGATACAACTAGCCCCATTTGTATCACTAGCCCCATGGTACCACTAGCTCCATCCATACCACTAGCCCCATCTGTACCACTAACCCCATAGGTACCACTAGCCCCATAGGTACCACTAGCTCCATCAGTACCACTAGCCCCATTGATATCACTAGCCCCATCCATAGCACTAACCCCATCGGTATCACTAGCCCCATCAGTACCACTAGCTCTATCGGTACCACTAGCCCCATTAACCTCATATGTACCACTAGCCCCGTCCGTACCACTAGCCCCATCTTACCCCGCATTAATATGGATGTCTGCAATAGTGATGGCGGTTTATTCAAAAGACGTTGAAATCATTTAATATCAACCCGTTCTGAAAAAAGAACAACGAAGCTATTCGTATGGTCGATATAGGTCAAATGGATAAGGTAAATTTATTTAATAAATTAATATATACAATACCATAATTAGGCCATTATACATTAATAATTGGTTTATTTAATTAATTGTTGTTAATTTATAATTTGTAGAAAATTTTCCATACATGTTAACTATGTATATCCTAATTTGATACATGATTAGGCCAAACTATTTCATACGTTTACATTTAAAAATAAAATTAACTTTATAAAATATAAATACAATAAGGAAGATATTATTATTTGTCATCATATTTATAAAAATTTTATTTAAATAACGAATCGAAATTTATTAATTTAACTTTGTATGGAACTATGTAGAGACTAGTGATGTAAATGATGCCAGTCAAATCTAAAGCATTGTTGCAGTCTCAGTCTCAGTTACCTAAAATTCAACTCAGCTCGAGCTCGTTTGACTAGAATCTTGGTACGGCTCAGGCTCTTTTTTTTCCGAAAATGAAAGTCTTTGCTCGGCATAAATAACTAAAAGTCTCGGCTCAGCATCATTTACATCACTAGTAGAGACATTCTTGCGATGTTATAAGTGATTATGTAAAAATGCATGTGCTGCGGGATCTCCCGTTAATCTACTTTCACAATAATATAAATAGAGCTAATAGACGATTATTACAGCTAAATTCTAATATTATTGTGTTTACACTAGCCAAATAAACGATATATATTCTAAGCAAATACATTAACAACAGCGTTCTGGACGAGGATGATTACGATAGTTGCTTAATAGGGATGATCTGCAGCTATCTAAAGAATAACAATGGTTAGATAACATTATTATTATGTAATATTACATCACATATCCACATTTATCTTTATCAATTAAATAATAGTATATAGTACTAAGTTATTACTATCCCGGATGTACAATTATATTTGTATTATTCAATTTATTCAATCCCTATTATTAAAGTTGTCTGTGTAAATTGAGAGGACCTACTTTATATTATGTAATGTAGTCGATATATAGTAGCTGACTTATACGCAATGTTTTAAAGTAATTGTACATATTTAATCTGATATATAATATATTATATTGATTATTATATATAAATTTACTATAATAAATATTTTGAAAATAATGTCAACCACATTTTTTTCGATAACCATTACAAATATCTAATTTATATTACTAATGGATAATTAATAATTTATATTGATTACAATAAAAAATTATTAATACAATTATTTTTATAATTAAATTTACTGGATTTCAAATTTGTTTTATGACATATTTTGAAATATTATTATAAGCCACATTTACCTATCTCTCCTTTTAGCAAATCATATTATTGTTAATAATTTGTTAATGATATTTGTTTTTATTTATAACACAAAATAATTATAATTTTCAATATTGTAAAGAAAATACTTTATTATTAACATATATTTATATTTATATAGTATTGTATTATATATAAGTAATTAGTTATATTATTTTTAATAATTATGAATATTGATTATTTATTAATATTATAATATTTTATTTCTATTCGATAACAAAATTCTTATTATTTTTTAATGATTATTAAATAAACATGATGAAATAAAAAAACACTTACAGTTACTACATGCGAAAAGAGGAATACCACTTTCAAATAGAATTGATTGGAATGAGATTCATTGTGAGAGCCGATCTAGGAGTATAGTGAAATAGTGAAATAGTGAAATAGTGAAAACTTTCATAGAATAACTGTTAACATTTGATAAATAAAATATAATAAATTATATAATATATGTATATATTAGTATTCTAAGTAAAATGTATTGACCAATCATGATGAAACTTATTACCGATATACTGAACTTCTAACTTGACGTTGTTCATCACATATGTTATATTATTGTATATCATTTAAAGCAATTAATGGTCGACATACAGACCAATGCATTTAAAGAGAATTACTGTGTATATAACATCTTAAAGGTATACGTCTGTACATTCTATTGTATCCATCTCGCATGATCACACAATGCTAGACTGGCAGTGATCAGATACATTAAATCTGTTATTAAACATATTACCCTTCCCAGACTCTCTTCTATGTATTTCACTATATTTACTGAAATATTATTCTGTTTAATATTAATATATAAATTACATTTGTTTTCATTTAAATTATTGCAGAAGTTTCAGGTATTTAAAAAAATACTAAAAATTAATCAAATATTAAAATAAGCATTCTTTTAAAATAATATATTTAAACACATTGTTTTAATTAAAATGGAAACAACTATTAATCCACTAATGTTTTCATAGAAACATGATTAACAATTAAATTGATTATATTTTAAATTATATAAAAGTGATGACAATAATAAAATAAATTATTTATTTATTTTCTTGTTAATAGAAATGTAAACATGATATTTTTCTATAACATATAACACCATCGAAATAAATAATTTGATTTTATTTTAATTATATAAAAGATATAAATAAATAAGTTAAACAATAATTAAATATTATTAATTTTAAATAGATTATATTCATAGACAACTGTATTGCAAACTTTAATTTCATTCTACATATTCTATATAAATATAATATTGTATACACATATTTTAAAAGTATTATAATGAAATAAGATACTAGAGACTTAAATCCTGCACAAATATTATAAAGAATATATAAATTATACTATTGAATATCTTTCTAATTAAACAACCCTTCTTATATTTTATATTATAATTTTAATATTGAATAAATATATATTAAAATATTTAAAAAATATGAGATATAAATATAATCATTATATAATGAGTAAAATAAATAATATATAATAAATTAAACTTTGATTCTAAATAAATCCTCTTGTGAAAAATGTATTTATTTTTCTAAATCTTATATTCTAACCTAACTTTCATAAATATTTATCCGAATTATTAAACAAATATATTAAAGGCATACTAATATCAAAGCTCTTTTAGGATCAAAGCCCAATTGGCTTTGCTAATATCATCTATTCACATCTAAAGATTAATGTAATGATATTTTAATTGCTATGTTGATTTAAATATGACATAATCAATTTTCTTATAAAATCCTATCTAATATATATTTACTAATTTTGTATTCTTTCTAGATAATTTATACTTTACATAAGCTGATTGATATGAACTATATAATAGTTATATAATTAATCTGAAAACTCCCCCAAAATAACTGAGTTTTAATATTAAGATAAATATGTCTAATATATAGTTTATTTAATTTGTTATTGTTGATTTCTATAATTATATTTGTTCATAATATATATATATATATATATATATATATATATATATATTTGAGATTTCTGTTTTATTAATATGAATGGTTAATAAATAACTTATAAAACAATTTACATCTGAATATTAGTTACTAGTACTACATATGAAATCTATCATCAGCATATATTTGAATGTGAGTTAATTGTCCCTGGTTAGTCGAGTTTTAAACTTACCCCCTTCAATACTTAATGCTGTTTCTAAGTAGGAATAAATCAAGAGAGTAAGTCATATTTGTGGATTCCTAGTATATTTCTGAATTACTTATATCAAGACATTAATAGTTATAGAGACTTCATTAATTGACTAATAAGAATATAGAAATAATATTACTAGATTTGAAAAAACGAATTAAGAATATGCAGTTGAACATATAATATGTGTTAATGTGTTAACAAATTAAAAATATGTTAACAATTATGATATAGTTAAACACTTATAAATAACTAATTAATATACCTAATATAATAGGTTACAACTAAGTTGATTAGAAAGACAGAAATGAAACCATATAATTTATATATTTCTCATGAAATATATTCTGAGAGCAGTGAAAAATAAATTTGAAAACCAGAAGAAGACTAGGAAATATCTACTACCTACTTAGAAATTATCTATGGTAGATGTAAGTAGAATATTATGTAAGCATTAAATTGCAAATGAATCATTACATATCAAGGGCTATGTTCATACCACAGACATTAGGTGTGTTTATGACATTATGACATATCGTAAGATTTAAATGAGATACACCTACACAAATAGTAACAACTTTCTATATGGTGATTATAATATTGTGTTTACTTAAACTTAGTACCTACATAAATAGAAAACACTCAAACAAATGAATACCAGTAAACTCGGACCAGGTAAATTCGGACCAGGTAAACTCGGACCACTTTTAAAGTAAACTCGGACCACTTTTTAAAAACATAAAGTAAACTCGGACCACTTATTAAAAACATAAAGAAGATTCCGACCACTTTTAAAATAACTATATTTTGTATATTTCTATAATATAATATGCTTTAACTTAATTCCACCTTATATAATTATATTATATATGTTAAATAAATTATAAAAAGAGTCATTTAATATGATATTTTTGTGGAATTATATATTTAATAGGTAAACATTTAATTTGAACTCGCACCACTTTTGAAGTAATCTCGGACCACTTGTGAAGTAAACTCGGACCACTTATTAAAATAACTTATATATTGTATACTTCTATCATAATAAATATAGCTTCTATCGTGGGTCTCTTCGGTGATATACATAGAGCTAGAGAGAAATTTCTCTCTAGCTCTGTGGTGATATACGACAATTTAAATTATGTTAAGTTATTAAATGTTATTAAAGTTATTAAATGATAAATTATGTACCGCATTAAGTATTGAAGGGGGTAAGTTTAAAACTCGACTAACCAGGGACAATTAACTCACATTCAAATATATGCTGATGATAGATTTCATATGTAGTACTAGTAACTAATATTCAGATGTAAATTGTTTTATAAATTATTTATTAACCATTCATATTAATAAAACAGAGATCTCAAATATATATATATATATATATATATATATATTATGAACAAATATAATTATAGAAATCAACAATAACAAATTAAATAAACTATATATTAGACATATTTATCTTAATATTAAAACTCAGTTATTTTGGGGGAGTTTTCAGATTAATTATATAACTATAATTATATAGTTCATATCAATCAGCTTATGTAAAGTATAAATTATCTAGAAAGAATACAAAATTAGTAAATATATATTAGATAGGATTTTATAAGAAAATTGATTATGTCATATTTAAATCAACATAGCAATTAAAATATCATTACATTAATCTTTAGATGTGAATAGATGATATTAGCAAAGCCAATTGGGCTTTGATCCTAAAAGAGCTTTGATATTAGTATGCCTTTAATATATTTGTTTAATAATTCGGATAAATATTTATGAAAGTTAGGTTAGAATATAAGATTTAGAAAAATAAATACATTTTTCACAAGAGGATTTATTTAGAATCAAAGTTTAATTTATTATATATTATTTATTTTACTCATTATATAATGATTATATTTATATCTCATATTTTTTAAATATTTTAATATATATTTATTCAATATTAAAATTATAATATAAAATATAAGAAGGGTTGTTTAATTAGAAAGATATTCAATAGTATAATTTATATATTCTTTATAATATTTGTGCAGGATTTAAGTCTCTAGTATCTTATTTCATTATAATACTTTTAAAATATGTGTATACAATATTATATTTATATAGAATATGTAGAATGAAATTAAAGTTTGCAATACAGTTGTCTATGAATATAATCTATTTAAAATTAATAATATTTAATTATTGTTTAACTTATTTATTTATATCTTTTATATAATTAAAATAAAATCAAATTATTTATTTCGATGGTGTTATATGTTATAGAAAATATGTTATAGAAAAATATCATGTTTACATTTCTATTAACAAGAAAATAAATAAATAATTTATTTTATTATTGTCATCACTTTTATATAATTTAAAATATAATCAATTTAATTGTTAATCATGTTTCTATGAAAACATTAGTGGATTAATAGTTGTTTCCATTTTAATTAAAACAATGTGTTTAAATATATTATTTTAAAAGAATGCTTATTTTAATATTTGATTAATTTTTAGTATTTTTTTAAATACCTGAAACTTCTGCAATAATTTAAATGAAAACAAATGTAATTTATATATTAATATTAAACAGAATAATATTTCAGTAAATATAGTGAAATACATAGAAGAGAGTCTGGGAAGGGTAATATGTTTAATAACAGATTTAATGTATCTGATCACTGCCAGTCTAGCATTGTGTGATCATGCGAGATGGATACAATAGAATGTACAGACGTATACCTTTAAGATGTTATATACACAGTAATTCTCTTTAAATGCATTGGTCTGTATGTCGACCATTAATTGCTTTAAATGATATACAATAATATAACATATGTGATGAACAACGTCAAGTTAGAAGTTCAGTATATCGGTAATAAGTTTCATCATGATTGGTCAATACATTTTACTTAGAATACTAATATATACATATATTATATAATTTATTATATTTTATTTATCAAATGTTAACAGTTATTCTATGAAAGTTTTCACTATTTCACTATTTCACTATTTCACTATACTCCTAGATCGGCTCTCACAATGAATCTCATTCCAATCAATTCTATTTGAAAGTGGTATTCCTCTTTTCGCATGTAGTAACTGTAAGTGTTTTTTTATTTCATCATGTTTATTTAATAATCATTAAAAAATAATAAGAATTTTGTTATCGAATAGAAATAAAATATTATAATATTAATAAATAATCAATATTCATAATTATTAAAAATAATATAACTAATTACTTATATATAATACAATACTATATAAATATAAATATATGTTAATAATAAAGTATTTTCTTTACAATATTGAAAATTATAATTATTTTGTGTTATAAATAAAAACAAATATCATTAACAAATTATTAACAATAATATGATTTGCTAAAAGGAGAGATAGGTAAATGTGGCTTATAATAATATTTCAAAATATGTCATAAAACAAATTTGAAATCCAGTAAATTTAATTATAAAAATAATTGTATTAATAATTTTTTATTGTAATCAATATAAATTATTAATTATCCATTAGTAATATAAATTAGATATTTGTAATGGTTATCGAAAAAAATGTGGTTGACATTATTTTCAAAATATTTATTATAGTAAATTTATATATAATAATCAATATAATATATTATATATCAGATTAAATATGTACAATTACTTTAAAACATTGCGTATAAGTCAGCTACTATATATCGACTACATTACATAATATAAAGTAGGTCCTCTCAATTTACACAGACAACTTTAATAATAGGGATTGAATAAATTGAATAATACAAATATAATTGTACATCCGGGATAGTAATAACTTAGTACTATATACTATTATTTAATTGATAAAGATAAATGTGGATATGTGATGTAATATTACATAATAATAATGTTATCTAACCATTGTTATTTTTTAGATAGCTGCAGATCATCCCTATTAAGCAACTATCGTAATCATCCTCGTCCAGAACGCTGTTGTTAATGTATTTGCTTAGAATATATATCGTTTATTTGGCTAGTGTAAACACAATAATATTAGAATTTAGCTGTAATAATCGTCTATTAGCTCTATTTATATTATTGTGAAAGTAGATTAACGGGAGATCCCGCAGCACATGCATTTTTACATAATCACTTATAACATCGCAAGAATGTCTCTACTAGTGATGTAAATGATGCTGAGCCGAGACTTTTAGTTATTTATGCCGAGCAAAGACTTTCATTTTCGGAAAAAAAAGAGCCTGAGCCGTACCAAGATTCTAGTCAAATGAGCTCGAGCTGAGTTGAATTTTAGGTAACTGAGACTGAGACTGCAACGATGCTTTAGATTTGACTGGCATCATTTACATCACTAGTCTCTACATAGTTCCATACAAAGTTAAATTAATAAATTTCGATTCGTTATTTAAATAAAATTTTTATAAATATGATGACAAATAATAATATCTTCCTTATTGTATTTATATTTTATAAAGTTAATTTTATTTTTAAATGTAAACGTATGAAATAGTTTGGCCTAATCATGTATCAAATTAGGATATACATAGTTAACATGTATGGAAAATTTTCTACAAATTATAAATTAACAACAATTAATTAAATAAACCAATTATTAATGTATAATGGCCTAATTATGGTATTGTATATATTAATTTATTAAATAAATTTACCTTATCCATTTGACCTATATCGACCATACGAATAGCTTCGTTGTTCTTTTTTCAGAACGGGTTGATATTAAATGATTTCAACGTCTTTCGAATAAACCGCCATCACTATTGCAGACCTCCATGTTAATGCGGGGGGAGATGGGGCTAGGGGTATCTATGGGGCTAGTGGTACCGATGGAGCTAGTGATACCAATGGGGCTAGTGGTACCGATGGAGCTAGTGGTACCGATGGGGCTATTGGTACCGATGGGGCTAGTGGTACCGATGGGACTAGTGGTATGGATGGGGCTAGTGGTACCAATGGGGCTAGTGGTACCAATGGGGCTAGTGGTATGGATGGGGCTAGTGGTACCGATAGGGCTTGTGGTACCGATGGGGATAGTGATACCGATACGATTCATGGGTGTGCAATTTCACCTTACCTTCGTAGAACGCGATGACCATCTTAATATATTTGATGTTAGCCTCTTTAGCTGGAACTAGCTTGGCGTAAGAGAAGTCTACATTGTAGAGGCATTATAAATTATGTTTTAATATATTCGGTATATATCCTATACTGTTATTTTATAGTATTTAAAAGTATTTTATAGTAGTGAAACTTGTACACTTTTGATAATATGTATACTGATACAAACTGTTCAACTAACTATTATAATGAGCAATGTAAACATTTATAGATTGTTTTGAAGGTATTCATTATAATTTTAGTATTCCATTACTATGATATTAGTTAATAATCGTGCGAACATTATTTCAGGAAATACTGATTAGGTGGTGTTTACATGAGGACAAAAGTATGATGCATAGATGGCCAATTTTGATACACTCTATATATAATTAATTATATGTTCGTAGTGTGTGTAAGAATGTTGGTAATCAGAATATGACATCTGACACATTCTGCATAAGAAGTGTTGCTGTGTAAACTATCACAATTGTCAGAATGTCACATGATCTGTGCAGGAATACAATATGATAATTAGGTTATTTTAAATATATTTTGTTAATTAGACTATTTAGTTGGGCCTGGTGGGGCAAGTCTATTAAGTAGGGCAGGGATAGCCTCTTTAATGGGGCAGGTGGGGCTAGTCTATTTAGTAGGGCTAGCCTCTTTAGTACAGCAGATGGGGCTAGCATCTTTACTGGGGCGGGTGGGACTAGACTATTTAGTGGGGCCTGGTGGGGCTAGCTTCTTTAGTGGGGCGGGTGGGGCTAGCTTCTTTAGTGGGGCCTGATGGGGCCAGCTTCTTTAGTGAGGAAGGCATGGCTAGCCTCGGATATTACAACACTATTAGATGCATACAAGATACCTACCTTCACTGTGTCCTATTGGTGCCTGAAGGACATGAATGGGAGGGTATTCACTATGTCCTATTGGTGCCAGGAGGACATGAATGGGAGGGGCTTCAAAGCGATGTTGTTCTCCGTGTGACTGCACTTATCTTGTACTGAAACACACAGTGGAGTGATTAATACACACAAGAGTGGTTAAGAGGAGAGGCTCACGTTCATACAAACAATGCTATGCTACCTCTATCTAAAATCACTAAGGATAATTAATAGAGAATCTCTACTAGAGATGACTAATTACATCATTTTTTATTTATTTAACAGATACTTTCCTCCACCATATATATTCTGTCTTTATATAAATGTAGTCAATTTAAAATGGTGTAAAAAAATAGTCACAATAATGTAATATTTATTTTTTGATTTTTTCATCATTACAATTCAAGTTTATAATCATTTATTTAATTAATATAAAATATAATAATACATCCAACACAATTCATATAGATGTATATGTTATACATTTACAGTACACATTTCAGATAAAAATAATAAAAATATAAATAGTAGTAGGCATTCACATATGATTACTAAGTAAAAAATTAAGAAAATTACATTCAAAGTTTAATAGATACCATTTAAATAAATATAATACATAGAATTTGATGTATTGTATCCCCTAATGTATTACGACTCGAAGGTGAACTCCTAATCATTGAAGCAGATCATTAATGTTTACTTTTATAACGATTAGTTTTATAACAAATAGTAGACATACGATATAGGAGCACGTAACCTATAGTTATTATTCACATACGCATAACGTAAGCGCTACACCTAACTGATGTGTACACTGTACTACGAGATCTCGTTGAATGCAGCAGCGCCATCTATATCAATAAAGAAATCATCCTCTTTCTTTATATCGATGGGCAGTGCACATGTAGCTAATACTAACACAGTGCGCGTTGAGTTGTTATTATTGGCTGCACATGCGCGGTAAGATTGATTTTAAACATGATGTTGATCATGGATTCTGCTGCTTCATATGATTTATTTAAATGTGAGTATTGAGAATACCCCCAATTTTTTTTTAATTTAGGTCAATATTGGCAATGCGAAGCCATGGTCACTTTAAAATTTTTTTTAACCTCTCATAATTTTTTACAGAATCGTTATATTTGATAAATTCATATTATAATTCAATAAACAAAATAAAAAAAAATTCATTAATCACTATAGACTACAATTTGGCTGAACAAATAATAACTACCATGGCATTTATTTAATTTTGTTAAAAATCATCAATAAATGACCATTTTTTCTGTGGTACCTGTACATTTTAAGGTTTTTTTAAATTTTGTTTCTACCTCATCCTAAGATCTTTAAGATGTTATATTTTAACGTACAAGTATTATAAATTAAAAAAAATATCTCTTTATAATTTTAATAAATTATCAAACTGAGCTAATTTTTAGAAAATTTGTATATATTTATAAATTTATTTTATTGTTTAAATTAATTATCTAATAACTAATATTGTAATTAGGGATACTATAGATAATATTTATTATATATTAATGTTATCTATAAGAAGAATATAGTATTTAAGAAAATTAATCATTATTATATATATAACCATTACAATGAAATACAAATAAAATTTACAAAATTCAAATAAATGTCCGTAAGGACATTTGTTTATAAACATATACAATACAATTACATAGGAGTAACGAAATTTCTAGATTTTTTTTAAATTATTATTTTTTTAAAAACCTCCATCACATCTATGCTATCACCAATAGTGAACCAAATATATATATTTTAATAAAAAAGTATCATGAACATCATATATATAGAATCTACTATAAAGCAGTATAATCTGTAAAACTAAAATCACTCTCAATGCGCGGCCATCGAATTAAAGCATAGTTTTGTTATTATACTATAAATATATAAACTATATACGGTAAACTATAAATATATGATATAAAGTAATAGGATTATTTCTTTATTGATAGAGGAAGGTTGGGTAATGGCCCCATCTACGTATACGTACTAACTCTCCGATACGGTTTATGTAGCCAGTCTTTCTAGTGTAAACAGTCATACATCCTTTCCAAGTAGCCACGACCTAGTGTGGGGAGGAGGGCCAGACGACGATGATTGCGTATCATCTGTGGGGTTATGAATCATAACTTAAAACATGTTTAATATATAATAAAGTTTTGGATCAAAACTTAAATGCATGTTTAAAATCACTCTTAATGGGCGTTTGTCGGTAACTATGCCCACCCCCAGTATATGGAAAAGTAAACTATATAGAGAACAATGTGCGATATACAAGCCATTACAGTGTGGTACAAATAATCTCTTACTGTAGATCACATAATGTATTCTAATCAATTACAAATAGATGATGTATTATAAATGTATTGCAAGCCATTACCTAAAAAGATCTCCTAACCAATCAGAATTGGTCTATCATTCAAAGTGTATCGGTGTAATGGGTAGCGTAATAACATGTCGATATGTAAATATAGGTTATACGTGTATGATGTAATGGGTTAGCCTGATAGTAGCATGATGGTTACAGTGAGCGGGTGATACTGACCTATGTGTTTCTATTTTATCTGGTGATGACTTAGTACTTAAGTCGATGACCTTATTTCCAATCTCCTCGCTGGACATCAGGGGTCTCATTTAGAAATAATATTGACTGAATATAAATATATAATTATTATAAGTGCATAGGTAGATAATATATATGCATGTAAGCTGAAATACTGATAATTACAGCAAAAACGCATGACTACAAAATATATTTTAAAGATGAAGCATTTAAATTTATTATTTATTGTGCTATATTAAGAATGTTATTGTTTTAAAAGTAATTTCATTTTCTTCTTCTCCTTTATGTTTTCCTGCACCAAAAAAAATTCTCTTGAAATAACACCCTCAGCTAATTTTAAATGTTATATCACATGTTATGAACATTAATATATATGTGTGAATATACAATTATGAAATTAACAATTATTACAAATCAAAGTGAGGTCACTTAGTCAGTAGATGAGATTTATTCACAAATTCACAATTATATTTTGCATTGTTCATAAACACATTAGATAATAATAAATCTGGTTTCTGAATCTTAATAACCTCATGTAATATTAACTCATGGTTATGTTGTTTTACTTCTTAATCTACTATCTAATGTCATATATATCAATTATATATTATACTTTATAATTACTGGCCAATTTATTATACACATATATGATGATAATATATTATTATGAAAATAATATTTACATGTATTATATTGTATTGAGCTTAACACAGAAACACATGCTGTGTAATACACAGTGTATATACAATGTACAATGTATATAGTGAATGTATAGAGTGTATACTATACATATACATGTATATATTTATATATTACATATCAATTGTTGGCATTTATAATAACACAAATAAATATTCTTAATATTCATATGTCATTTATTGCTTATATTTTCTTTGTTACTGTGAATGTTGATACATCTGGATATCAGGTCTAGCATATTGTGTTTATATAATAGGTGAACAATATATATACATATTATATATATATATATAAAATATCTAGATTAATTTTTTTTAAATCTACTAAAATATTTTCTCAGAAAATACTTGAAAATAGTAATACTGTGACATATTTCCTAGCTAGTACCTGGGCATGGTTACTGGATGTGCCAGTAGTGATGGTTTCTGTGCGAAACACATGCAACCAGAACTATTGCATATGCAACTGCCAGATAAACACACAACCAGAACTATTAACACATGTACAACTGCTGCATTAACCATGGCCAGATATACTATCTAGGCAATATTTCAAGGTATTACTATTTGTATGTATGTTACCTTGTGTCTATGAGATAATATTTTAGTAGATTTAACAAAATTAGGCTAGACATTTTATATATATATATATAAATACATTGTTATATGAACACAATAGGTTTGATTTCCAGATGTCTCAACTATCACAAAGATAACAAAGAAAATATAAACAATAGATAATACATGAACAATAAGAATATTTATTTGTGTTATTATAAATGCCAACAATGGATATGTAATATATAAATATATATATGTATATGTATATTATACACTATATATATTGTATATTGTATATACAGCAAGTGTTTCTGTTTTAAGAGCAAAACAATATAATACATGTAAATATTTTTTCATAATAATATATTATCATCATATATGATTATAATAATTTGGCCAGTATTTATAAAGTATAATATATAATTGATATATATGACATTAGATAGTAGATTAAGAAGTAAAACAACACAACATAGCCATGATTTAATATTATACGAGGTTATTAAGATTTATAAATCAGACTCTGATTGGCAAGAGCCGAGGTTCGCTAACTATTCAAAGCGGTAGATGGCAATACTCGTCATTCTATATGTTTATTAGTAAAGCGTTATTTTGTAGATAATAGTAATTAAAATGTATAATAAATATTGGAATCCATTGATTATATTTATTGAATATATTATGTTTCGTTTTATTTATATATATATAATATATATTAAATATCAACTTTAAATACACAGGTCAAGGTCAATGGGTCATACCGCTGATTAACCCCTTCGGAAACACCGTGATCATTTCAATGTTACTTAATTTACCAGGCAGATAAATGTATTAAAGGTAAATATTGTGGTAATACATATGAATAAAGTTATAAATATTATAACTTTATGTTATGAAAATGTTATAAGTATATTTTATATTTAATAAATATTTATAAATATAAATAAATTAATAATATTTATAACTATAATATTTTGCAATAAATCTTTATTATATTACACACTAATTATTATCTAATTATTATCTTTATATAACATAATTTCAAACATCTATTCAATAATATTCCTATATTATAATATGGTCAACTGAATGAAATTACAAAACAATTCAAATTGTTTGTGCCAGGTTAATATTATTTAATATATTTTTAATTTGTTAATACAGAATTCTATAAATAAAATATATTTATCAATACTTATCTAGATTTTTTTTTATAAAATCAATAAATTATAAATCTTAAAAATTCAAATATAATTAATTGTATCTATAATGAAACTTTATAATATATATATTGTTTTTAATATATATTTTAATATTTGCTAAATATTATATACTGAATGAAATTACAAAACAGTTTAAATTGTTTAGACTAGGTTAATATTATGTAATATATTTTTAATTTGATATTACAGAATTCTATAAATAAAATATATTTATCAATACACTATCTAGATTTTTTTTATAAAATCAATAAATTATAAATCTATAAAATTAAAATATAATTAATTGTATCTATAGGATTAATTGTATCTATAATGAAACTTAATAATATATAAAATGTTTTTAATATAAGTTTTAATATTTGCTAAATATTATATATAGGATGTTCTACTGATATACAATGACAAAACAGTTACGATGATTTAGCAACAGGTTAATATGTAATATACTATTTTTAAGACAATGTATAATTAATTCTATAAATAAATTATTATTACTTAAATTTATATTTAATAATAATTCATTAAT
This sequence comes from Osedax fenrisi, assembly GCA_964019155.1. Classification (NCBI taxonomy): domain Eukaryota; kingdom Metazoa; phylum Annelida; class Polychaeta; order Sabellida; family Siboglinidae; genus Osedax; species Osedax fenrisi. The sequence continues at coordinate 27,139,749 of OZ025239.1, forward strand.
TTGAATAAATATTAATAATAGTATATTTTTGTAACATACATTTATTAGATTTATTAATTTTAAATTGTTTAATCTATATATAAATAATTATATATTACCTTAATGTAAAATTATTCAAATAATATACAGGTATATTCTAATCGCATATATAGTATTTGTATTGTATATCTACCTACATTTACCTAAACTATATAGGATATTAAACTGATATACACAATGTTTTCTAAAAAGTGTAGATTTCAATTACAACAAAAAAAGGTTAATATGGTTTAGAATTAATTTTAAGTTTAATTTAAGTTTAATTTAAGTTAATATAAATCAATATTATTTTGAAGAGAATATACAGAATTCTATAAATAATATATCATTATTTAATTTATATATTATTATTTAATTATTTATAATTATAAATAAATCTTATATGTTTTATTAAATGTTTTATTAAAATTTAAAATTAAGATCAACATATTTATCTATATAATTCATACAACATTTTTTTTGGACATAATATAATTATTATTATTATTATTATTATTATTATTATTATTATTATTATTATTATTATTATTATTATTATTATTTTTATTATTATTATTATATAATCTATAGAGCTAGAGAGAAATTTCTCTCTAGCTCTGTGATATAATCGCATACTATGTGCACATTTTTTGAGAAACCGGCCATTAATACAGCTTTTATTACTAAATTAAATTAATATAAAATAATGTTGAAAATAAAGTATCCATTTTTTATATAAATGATATACCATCAATGCTGTAGAATTGATATGTTGACTTATGAAATAAGTGCTATTTATAGAATATACAGAGCGCGAATAACGTATAAACTAGTTATTAATAGCTTAATAGAATGTGCAATAGCTAATTATAAGTATGTTATGGTGTATGATGTAATGCTGGTTATCATTGTAGTAACATACACATACACGCTGTGTAACGTATATATTATACACACGTATGACATGTACGTCGTATGTATGTAGTATAGCAGTACAACAACTATGTAGTATAGCACTAGGGATGGCAATAACTATTATTACTAATAATAAATTATTAATTACCGAGAACATGACGATAATAAAAATAGTAATTCTAGTCGAAATGGACGCAACCAATAAATCGTGTCCTCGATCTATAAATAGATTTATAGTTTCGCGCATGTCCGCCACACGTCGCGGAGGTAGCTGCTGCGGGTTTGTTATACTAATGCTGTAGCTAAATGTTGGCCTACTTCGGGAGCGAATAATTGACACGAACGCACGCGTAATGCCTACACACACGCACAGTGTGCGTCGCACACTGTGTATCCAGCGCAACATTTGTAGTGGATTACCACAATGTAAACAATAGGAAAGTTCTGAGGGTGCCCGATATCACGTGACATTATTATGAGCGGTGAGACTACCGAATATCATCCCCGTTTGTTTTGATTACGATTGTCGAGGTCTAATTTATAATATTTTAGATTTATCTTATAGGTATCTCGATGTATAATTTAAAATTATAATAATAAATAATTATATATATCGTATAATATATACTACATATACATTGTTCATATAAGTTATTACTAGTGTCACATTAATATGGTGTTAAATATCGAAACGGTTATTTTGAATTAGACTGCATATATCGTAATCAAAACAAACGGGGAGGGGGCGTATTCGAAACAAACCATTAAAGGACCATGAATGGTCACCTGCATGAGGAGGAGGAGGGGGAGTGATAGACTAAACCTGAGAGTTCGCGTATAGCTATAAACGTGACGAACAGACTGGTCAACGGAGAGTGAAGGTGCGTGACATGGTGCGGTGTTAGTCCGGAGTGCCTGAGATCACTTGTGTCGATGGAATACGCGGTGGGTTATACGGAACTAGCTATCGGGTAACTGTACCCTTCAGGGACGAGTTCATAGGTGTGACAAAAGGGAAGGGATTGATAAGTACGTAAACGATACGTTTCGCATGAGTTGCTATCGATAAATGAGGTTACGAGATATATTGCAATACACACGCGTATGAACAATGACTCTGATTGGTCGAGAGACAGGTTCGCTAACTGTTTAACACGTCTCTCGACCAATCAGAGTCATTGTTCATACGCGTGTGTATTGCAATATATCTCGTAACCTCATTTATCGATAGCAACTCATGCGAAACGTATCGTTTACGTACTTATCAATCCCTTCCCTTTTGTCACACCTATGAACTCGTCCCTGAAGGGTACAGTTACCCGATAGCTAGTTCCGTATAACCCACCGCGTATTCCATCGACACAAGTGATCTCAGGCACTCCGGACTAACACCGCACCATGTCACGCACCTTCACTCTCCGTTGACCAGTCTGTTCGTCACGTTTATAGCTATACGCGAACTCTCAGGTTTAGTCTATCACTCCTCCTCCTCCTCATGCAGATGACCATTCATGGTCCTTTAATGGTTTGTTTCTAATACGCCCCCTCCCGTTTGTTTTTATTACGATATATGCGGTCTAATTCAAAATACCCGTTTCGATATTTAACACCATATTAATGTGACACTAGTAATAACTTATATGAAAAATGTATATGTAGTATATATTATACTCTATATTTTATTATTTATTATTATAATTTTAAATTCTACATCGATATATAAGATAAATCTAAAATATTATAAATTTGACCTCGACAATCGTAATCAAAACAAACGGGGATGATATTCGGTAGTCTCACCGCTCATAATAATGTCACGTGATATCGGGCACCCTCAGAACTTTCCTATTGTTTACATTGTGGTAATCCACTACAAATGTTGCGCTGGATACACAGTGTGCGACGCACACTGTGCGTGTGTGTAGGCATTACGCGTGCGTTCGTGTCAATTATTCGCTCCCGAAGTAGGCCAACATTTAGCTACAGCATTAGTATAACAAACCCGCAGCAGCTACCTCCGCGACGTGTGGCGGACATGCGCGAAACTATAAATCTATTTATAGATCGAGGACACGATTTATTGGTTGCGTCCATTTCGACTAGAATTACTATTTTTATTATCGTCATGTTCTCGGTAATTAATAATTTATTATTAGTAATAATAGTTATTGCCATCCCTAGTGCTATACTACATAGTTGTTGTACTGCTATACTACATACATACGACGTACATGTCATACGTGTGTATAATATATACGTTACACAGCGTGTATGTGTATGTTACTACAATGATAACCAGCATTACATCATACACCATAACATACTTATAATTAGCTATTGCACATTCTATTAAGCTATTAATAACTAGTTTATACGTTATTCGCGCTCTGTATATTCTATAAATAGCACTTATTTCATAAGTCAACATATCAATTCTACAGCATTGATGGTATATCATTTATATAAAAAATGGATACTTTATTTTCAACATTATTTTATATTAATTTAATTTAGTAATAAAAGCTGTATTAATGGCCGGTTTCTCAAAAAATGTGCACATAGTATGCGATTATATCACAGAGCTAGAGAGAAATTTCTCTCTAGCTCTATAGATTATATAATAATAATAATAAAAATAATAATAATAATAATAATAATAATAATAATAATAATAATAATAATAATAATAATAATAATAATAATAATAATAATAATAATAATAATAATTATATTATGTCCAAAAAAAATGTTGTATGAATTATATAGATAAATATGTTGATCTTAATTTTAAATTTTAATAAAACATTTAATAAAACATATAAGATTTATTTATAATTATAAATAATTAAATAATAATATATAAATTAAATAATGATATATTATTTATAGAATTCTGTATATTCTCTTCAAAATAATATTGATTTATATTAACTTAAATTAAACTTAAATTAAACTTAAAATTAATTCTAAACCATATTAACCTTTTTTTGTTGTAATTGAAATCTACACTTTTTAGAAAACATTGTGTATATCAGTTTAATATCCTATATAGTTTAGGTAAATGTAGGTAGATATACAATACAAATACTATATATGCGATTAGAATATACCTGTATATTATTTGAATAATTTTACATTAAGGTAATATATAATTATTTATATATAGATTAAACAATTTAAAATTAATAAATCTAATAAATGTATGTTACAAAAATATACTATTATTAATATTTATTCAAATTAATGAATTATTATTAAATATAAATTTAAGTAATAATAATTTATTTATAGAATTAATTATACATTGTCTTAAAAATAGTATATTACATATTAACCTGTTGCTAAATCATCGTAACTGTTTTGTCATTGTATATCAGTAGAACATCCTATATATAATATTTAGCAAATATTAAAACTTATATTAAAAACATTTTATATATTATTAAGTTTCATTATAGATACAATTAATCCTATAGATACAATTAATTATATTTTAATTTTATAGATTTATAATTTATTGATTTTATAAAAAAAATCTAGATAGTGTATTGATAAATATATTTTATTTATAGAATTCTGTAATATCAAATTAAAAATATATTACATAATATTAACCTAGTCTAAACAATTTAAACTGTTTTGTAATTTCATTCAGTATATAATATTTAGCAAATATTAAAATATATATTAAAAACAATATATATATTATAAAGTTTCATTATAGATACAATTAATTATATTTGAATTTTTAAGATTTATAATTTATTGATTTTATAAAAAAAAATCTAGATAAGTATTGATAAATATATTTTATTTATAGAATTCTGTATTAACAAATTAAAAATATATTAAATAATATTAACCTGGCACAAACAATTTGAATTGTTTTGTAATTTCATTCAGTTGACCATATTATAATATAGGAATATTATTGAATAGATGTTTGAAATTATGTTATATAAAGATAATAATTAGATAATAATTAGTGTGTAATATAATAAAGATTTATTGCAAAATATTATAGTTATAAATATTATTAATTTATTTATATTTATAAATATTTATTAAATATAAAATATACTTATAACATTTTCATAACATAAAGTTATAATATTTATAACTTTATTCATATGTATTACCACAATATTTACCTTTAATACATTTATCTGCCTGGTAAATTAAGTAACATTGAAATGATCACGGTGTTTCCGAAGGGGTTAATCAGCGGTATGACCCATTGACCTTGACCTGTGTATTTAAAGTTGATATTTAATATATATTATATATATATAAATAAAACGAAACATAATATATTCAATAAATATAATCAATGGATTCCAATATTTATTATACATTTTAATTACTATTATCTACAAAATAACGCTTTACTAATAAACATATAGAATGACGAGTATTGCCATCTACCGCTTTGAATAGTTAGCGAACCTCGGCTCTTGCCAATCAGAGTCTGATTTATAAATCTTAATAACCTCGTATAATATTAAATCATGGCTATGTTGTGTTGTTTTACTTCTTAATCTACTATCTAATGTCATATATATCAATTATATATTATACTTTATAAATACTGGCCAAATTATTATAATCATATATGATGATAATATATTATTATGAAAAAATATTTACATGTATTATATTGTTTTGCTCTTAAAACAGAAACACTTGCTGTATATACAATATACAATATATATAGTGTATAATATACATATACATATATATATTTATATATTACATATCCATTGTTGGCATTTATAATAACACAAATAAATATTCTTATTGTTCATGTATTATCTATTGTTTATATTTTCTTTGTTATCTTTGTGATAGTTGAGACATCTGGAAATCAAACCTATTGTGTTCATATAACAATGTATTTATATATATATATAAAATGTCTAGCCTAATTTTGTTAAATCTACTAAAATATTATCTCATAGACACAAGGTAACATACATACAAATAGTAATACCTTGAAATATTGCCTAGATAGTATATCTGGCCATGGTTAATGCAGCAGTTGTACATGTGTTAATAGTTCTGGTTGTGTGTTTATCTGGCAGTTGCATATGCAATAGTTCTGGTTGCATGTGTTTCGCACAGAAACCATCACTACTGGCACATCCAGTAACCATGCCCAGGTACTAGCTAGGAAATATGTCACAGTATTACTATTTTCAAGTATTTTCTGAGAAAATATTTTAGTAGATTTAAAAAAAATTAATCTAGATATTTTATATATATATATATAATATGTATATATATTGTTCACCTATTATATAAACACAATATGCTAGACCTGATATCCAGATGTATCAACATTCACAGTAACAAAGAAAATATAAGCAATAAATGACATATGAATATTAAGAATATTTATTTGTGTTATTATAAATGCCAACAATTGATATGTAATATATAAATATATACATGTATATGTATAGTATACACTCTATACATTCACTATATACATTGTACATTGTATATACACTGTGTATTACACAGCATGTGTTTCTGTGTTAAGCTCAATACAATATAATACATGTAAATATTATTTTCATAATAATATATTATCATCATATATGTGTATAATAAATTGGCCAGTATATATAAAGTATAATATATAATTGATATATATGACATTAGATAGTAGATTAAGAAGTAAAACAACATAACCATGAGTTAATATTACATGAGGTTATTAAGATTCAGAAACCAGATTTATTATTATCTGATGTGTTTATGAACAATGCAAAATATAATTGTGAATTTGTGAATAAATCTCATCTACTGACTAAGTGACCTCACTTTGATTTGTAATAATTGTTAATTTCATAATTGTATATTCACACATATATATTAATGTTCATAACATGTGATATAACATTTAAAATTAGCTGAGGGTGTTATTTCAAGAGAATTTTTGTTGGTGCAGGAAAACATAAAGGAGAAGAAGAAAATGAAATTACTTTTAAAACAATAACATTCTTAATATAGCACAATAAATAGTAAATTTAAATGCTTCATCTTTAAAATATATTTTGTAGTCATGTGTTTTTGCTGTAATTATCAGTATTTCAGCTTACATGCATATATATTATCTACCTATGCACTTATAATAATTATATATTTATATTCAGTCAATATTATTTCTAAATGAGACCCCTGATGTCCAGCGAGGAGATTGGAAATAAGGTCATCGATTTAAGTACTAAGTCATCACCAGATAAAATAGAAACACATAGGTCAGTATCACCCGCTCACTGTAACCATCATGCTAACTATCAGGCTAACCCATTACATCATACACGTATAACCTATATTTACATATCGACATGTTATTACGCTACCCATTACACCGATACACTTTGTATGATAGACCAATTCTGATTGGTTAGGAGATATTTTTAGGTAATGGCTTGCAATACATTTATAATCAGTGTTCGAAAAAAATCCGATTTTTTTAAAAAAATCAAAAAAATCCGATTTATTTGATTTAAATCGGATTTTTTTGATTTAAATCGATTTGTTTGATTTTAATGCAAATGATATTTAAATTGTACAATTTAAATTGTTAAATAATATAATAAATAAGTGTTTATTTAATTATAAAAATTGAATAAATCATGTTTCTACTGCTAATAGACTTAAAATTTAAATAATTATTAATTTATAAAATTATATATAATATTAATTATCTATAAAATTAAGTAAAGATATATAAATAAATAGAATATTATTATAATAAATATGTGATATTGTGTATGTCTTGAATTATCTAAATTAATGTATACATTATATTATATGCTTTGCATAATTCATCATTAAATAATTATTATTTAATTGCTAGTATTTTTATAGGGTTACGATCAAAAATGACGAGTTGAGGGTTAAAGTTTAAATTTTAAATACAAAATAAATGTGTATAGGCTCACTTTGGGATGTAATGCAGCTAAATAAATCAAACAGGACAAAACTAAACCAAATAACCCACAAATATCTATACAAAATATACATATATACTATTAACTCGTATTTCAAATGTAACCTTTAACCCTCAACTCGTCCTTTTTGATCGTCTCCCTTTTTATATTATATTGACTACTTTATTATCTAGAATTATATTCAAATAATGATGCTAAAATTATTAATACAAGAAATCAAATAACAACTTTTTAATAATTATTTAAATAAATTACTTTATATTCAAATATTTGTACATAAATACAAGCTTTGCAGCTTTATTAACTCCGAGTCTATTTCTTAATTTTGAATGCACCAATATTTTTTGGATTTTATATTGAAAATAATAAAATTATATCTTTCTCCAATACATAATTCTTATTTATTTAACATTATATATTTTTCCTTTGATGTTTATGAATCATAATGTATGATATATATATATATATATATATATATAATTCTCATTTATTTAAATAATAATGATATAACATAGCCTCCTATATCCCTATAGAGATATAGGATGCCATCATGAATATAATTATTATATTATAAAAATGATCTAATAATTATATAATATACTTTGAGAAATATTGATTTAAATAAAAAAAATATGATTTTTTTAGGCTGATTTAAATCTTGATTTAAATCATTCGAACCCTGTTTATAATACATCCTCTATTTGTAATTGGTTAGAATACATTATGTGATCTACAGTAAGAGATTATTTGTACCACACTGTAATGGCTTGTATATCGCATATAAGCGCATTGTTCTCTATATAGTTTACTTTTCCATATACTGGGCATAGTTACCGACAAACGCCCATTAAAGTGATTTTAAACATGCATTTAAGTTTTTATCCAAAACTGTATTATATATTTAACATCTTTTAAGTTATGATTCATAACCCCACAGATGATACGCAATCATCGTCGTCTGGCCCTCCTCCCCACACTAGGTCGTGGCTACTTGGAAAGGATGCATGACTCTGTACACCGGAAACACTGGCTACATAAACCGTATAGGAGAGTTAATACGTATACGTAGATGTGGCCATTACCCAACCTTCCTCTATCAATAAAGAAATCATCCTATTACTTTATATCATATATTTATAGTTTACCGTATATAGTTTATATATTTATAGTATAATAACAAAACTATGCTTTAATTCGATGGCCGCGCATTGAGAGTGATTTTAGTTTTACAGATTATACTGCTTTATAGTTGATTCTATATATATGATGTTCATGATACTTTTTTATTAAAATATATATATTTTGGTTCACTATTGGTAATGCGATGGAGGTTTTTAAAAAATAATAATTAAAAAAAAAATCTTGAAATTTCGTTACTCCTATGTAATTGTATTGTATATGGCTACTAAATAGGCTACCCCCGATCGCACCACTAAAGAGGCTAGCCCCACCCCCCTACTAAAGAGGCTAGCCCCACCCCCCCACTACAGAGGCTAGCCCCACCTGCCCCACTAAAAAGGCTAGCCCCACCCCCCCACTAAAGAGGCTAGCCCCACCTGCCCCACTAAAAAGGCTAGCCCCACCCCCCCACTAAAGGGGCTAGCCCCACCTGCCCCACTAAACAGGCTAGCCCCACCCCCCTACTAAAGAGGCTAGCCCCACCCCCCCACTAAAGAGGCTAGCCCCACCTGCCCCATTAAAAAGGCTAGCACCACCCCCCCACTAAAGAGGCTAGCCCCACCTGCCCCACTAAAAAGGCTAGCCCCACCCCCCCACTAAAGGGGCTAGCCCCACCTGCCCCACTAAATAGTCTAGCCCCACCCCCCACTAAATAGACTAGCCCCACCCCCCCACTAAAGGGGCTAGCCCCACCCCCCACTAAATAGGCTAGCCCCACCTGCCCCACTAAAGAGGCTAGCCCCATCCCCCACTAAAGAGACTAGCCACACCCCCCCACTAAAGATGCTAGCCACACCCACCCCACTAAAAAGGCTAGCCCCACCTGCCCCACTAAATAGGCTAGCCCCACCCCCCCACTAAAGAGGCTAGCCCCACCTGCCCCACTAAAAAGGCTAGCCCCACCCCCCCCCACTAAAGGGGCTAGCCCCACCTGCCCCACTAAATAGGCTAGCCCCACCCCCCCACTAAATAGACTAGCCCCACCCCCCCACTAAAGTGGCTAGCCCCACCACCCCACTATATAGGCTAGCCCCACCTGCCCCACTAAAGAGGCTAGCCCCACCTGCCCAACTAAAGAGGCTAGCCCCACCTGCCCCACTAAAGAGGCTAGCCCCACCTGCCCCACTAAAGAGGCTACCCTTACTAAAGAGGCTACCCCCACCCGCCCTACTAAAGAGGATAGCCCCACTTGAGTAGTCCACACCTGTGTGCATGTACAACACCATGCAAGATGTAATATTATATAATCCGTCTGTACCCATTCAATAATACCTACATTCTAACTCTAGTATGAACATCTAGTTATCTAATTGTATTTATATATATATAGTGATTATAAATGTGTAAGAGTAACTCCGTTTATAGATGTCCGAGATGTGTGGAGAAGGTGTCACCATGTAGATGTCCTCGCTGTGGATGTTGCCCCTCCCCATACTGTATAGAGCTACACTGGCAGTGGTACCCCTATGTTCCGGTATCGAGAAGCCCACATACTTCATTAAGATCTCCGAACATTTATAGACAGGTTATTATGATCAGTTACAGGTTTCAGAGTAACTGTATCATCGCAGTATCCGTAATGTCTTAAGGTGGTATAGATTTGTCTCTTATACAGTTTTTCAATAACTGTTATTGTTATTGTTATTTTGGTGGTATCCTGTTATCCCATCCAGGAAATTAGATGACGTTTTTACTTATCATTAAATAGCTCTAATGTCCCTTCGAAGCAGCTCTCATGTCAAGGAATCCTTGTTTTAACGAGAGCCGAACATTTGTTATACATAATTATTATAATGAATTTGTATAATAATATAACGTCATTTCTAAATATTATTTTAAGACATATGTTATGGGTTCTGCCGGGATTTGAACTCGTGTCCAACTGCCTACTGTCTGATGCTTTAGCCTGTTGAGCTACCCAGCCACTTATATAGTTAATCACTCTTAGGTGGTGTTTGCACATCAACAATTCTTATGCAGAGTATGCAACACACTTTCTAATACCGATTGTGAAGGTTTTAAAGTTTACATGGTAAAATATGTTACTAAAATATGGAATGGAATAAGAATGGAATAACCTTGATAATTATATATAGAAAATTTTAGATTTTTATAGATTTATAAATTTATAACAAATTTTTAATTTATTTTTAAATAATTTATATATATTTATTTATAATTATATAATTATATTAAAATTTCTTACTGAGCCAATTAAATATGAACTGATTTAATCTATTTTAATATTTAATATATGAAAACATTCGTAGACCAACTAAGAGACGATGTGTCAAGTGAGAAACTACCGACTGCGATGAACGATAGCGGGGAATGGAGGACACCCGTTAAGAAATGCTGAGCTAGCTTCATCTGGTAAGAATAGGTAAGGTCATATTTAATAATATATATATATATACACTTATTCAATATGTATATACATTAATATTATAGATCATAACGGATATATATATATAGCATATATATATATGTATTAGTGTTGCAATTGAACCCTACTATAAGATTATCGGTATAGTATCAGTTCGAAATAGTCAAGTATCATTGTGAGTCAGATTTCGAAATTGTATTATTATTGAGAATCAATATCAGTTCGAAGTGTTTTATTATCAGTTCTAAGTTCGATGTCCGAAGTTCACTTGTAACACTAATATATATATATATATATATAATTATAATTACTCTTAATATATTAATATATCTAAAATCTAAAATAATATTTTTATATCTATATTTTATACAAATTAATCTCAAATTCAAAATTAAACTGAAAATCAAATCATTATTATATATATATATATATATATATATATTTATGAATGCAGGTATTTAATATACTAATACAATATTAAAAGGCTAGGTAATTAAGAGGCTGCAGCCAGGAACCCATGGGTTCCAATATAAATTCAATTAAATCATATATAGATTTTATTTGTTAATGTTGACTTCTGAACATAATTATCATATAGTATTCCTGCGCAGACTGCGGCAATCATGTGACATTCTGACAAGTGAGATAGTTTACACAGCAATATTTCTTATGCAGAATGTATCAGATGTCATATTCTGATTACCAACATTCTTACACACACTGCGTACATATAATTAGTTATATGTAGAGTATGTCAAAATAGTTAATCTATGCACCACACTTTTTTCCCCATGTAAACACCACCTAATCCTTGTTTCCTGAAATAATTCGTCGAATAGCTTTCATTAGAAGAGACAGTAATACTGAGAATATATTTTTATTAAAGAATATTATATATCAAAATAAACAAACGCTCTGCCCCTACAAATATGCTTACTCTATGTATCTAAGGCCTATGATTCAGTATATCACGATGCTTTTCTTTCTATTGCTAATAGAGTTGCATTACCGTAAACAATCGTAGAGTACATTAAATACACTTACTATTTTTAATATTCAGCTTAAAAATAACTATGGAATATCGCCTTGTATTGCAGTTAATCGCGGCGTAAAACAAGGTGACCCCATGTCACCCTTATTGTTCAATTCAGTAATAGATTATACAACTTCTGAATTACCAAACTTTATTAGCATAGATAATAATAGCATCATTAAGTATATGACATTCGCTGATAATCTTTTATTTTTTGCGAAAGATGATTCTAGTCTTCAAGCCCACTTAAATCATGTTTTACATAGACTTAAAGCATGTGGGTTTTATATTAATCCAGCAAAGAGTGCAACTCTTAAAATTTTTATCAAACCTAAGAAAAAGCAGTGTATCAGTAATCCATATAGTTTTATTGTACTTGATAATATTTCCCTTAAACCCTTGACTATTGATGATACATATAAATACTTAGGTATCGAAATAGGACCTATAGATAATAAAAATAATACAATAGTAATAGAGTTAACATCTAAATTACTATTAATAACCAAAGCATTATTAAAACCTCAACAACAACTTGATATACTTAAATCTTATCTTTTACCTAGTTTATTACATAGGCTAACTTTCTCTAATATAGATCAATTAGGTCATTTGTTAGATGGTGGTAGTAATTATAACAATAATAATAATTAGTGGGAGTTACAAGATGTGATAATAATAGATAGGTTATGTAGATAGATTTTATAGTAAGTAGTTTTTAATTTGTGATTTGAATAAAATATTAAATATTATTATATATATATATTCTATTTGAGTCGAAAACGTAAATTATAATCTGGATATAATTTTATATAAATTATAATAACAATATTAAATCAGAATACATTTATAAAAGACTAAAAAGTTATAAAGTATTCCTTATGACATAGGGCTTATGTACATAATACATATGTTATATAATGCATATCAAATACTTATAATACAGAATATAGGCATATATTAATTCTAATTAAAATATATTCATTAACATATTTTTCTTATATTATTTCTAGGAGAACTTATACACGGATGTTTCGCTGAATCTGACTTTGAGTGAATTATGCTGAGAATCTGTTGATTAGATCGGCATTCGTCTTATATATTTATATTTTGAACTCTTTCCTCACAAATAATGAAGTGAACCTATATTTAATAATAATATTAATAAACACACTTATTAAAGATTATCTATTATTGATAATACATTTTAAATTATTATGTATTATAATATATTATTTAAATATATATATTATTTAAATAGGTTAATAAATGAATGATATTACTAAATACATTACAAATAGATAAATATTTAATCATATTGTGTGCAAGTTTTGCGGGATTAATTTATGTAAAAAATGTTAAGGAAAATATAAAAAATTAACTCAGATTTCTCTTGAATCTATGAGGCAAAGCAGGTACCTTTATTGCAGTATGGGTACACTATCGTATTTAATCACTGGTTATATGTGTTTATAGAGCTAAGTTTTCTCTGAAATATGTGAAATATCTACTATTCTCTATGTAATATTTCATTAAATATTTTAGAATGAAATAATGATTTAAAAACAGTTATATATATATATAGATGTTAGTGTTTAATGAAATTCCCTTATATATATTGAATCGTATAATAGATTTATATCATGTATGAATTGCATAAATCTAATTCATACATAATTATAATTTTCGGTAATCTTTTTATATTAAAATAAATGTATTTATATAATAATTGTTGCCTACTATCCGAGATTCTGTCGTGAAGTATAATGAAGTGCTGTTTGTTTATTGACATATACACATGAACAGCACCTGCTAGTTTTGAATTTTTTGATGCGTTATTTATAATGTAAATAAATATTCGTAGGAAACTGTACATTTTTGAAATTTAAAAAATAATTTTTACGCTATTATTTATATGATGATATCTGTGTGTTCACTATTTATATATAATAAATCATTCGTAAAGTTTGGTTTTAAATTCTATACATATCTACGAGGTGAGTAAAAGAGCAATGTTATTGTATGTAATTTAATGAAACATTGTGTACGAATATGTCGGTATACTTAAATCTATTTCAGTGATTTTGATACTTCCAACTACTTACAGAAGTGGCAAGGAGTAACTATTAGTTACGTAAATAGGGAGTGTCATATCTTTACTTCGCAACATATTTGTTATTAATATACAGAAGCTATATTCTTGCCTGATGGGTAATGTTTTATTTATTAGTAATTAATCTCTTAATTTATTATATCTAAGTAGTAGTAGTACACAAATTTGTTATTAAAATATACTTAATTATCATTACAATTATGTATAAATCATACATAAATAACTATAAATACATAAATGTGCATTATAAACATAAGGACGTAAACAAATTGGTGTGAGAAATAACACTAGAAGATTATATCTCGAAAATCTTTCTTTTTTATATATACATAATATAATATATTTTTATTTACTCATATAACTGTTTGATATAACTATATGTATCTTATTATATAATAATTGTTTTTAATAAAAAAGTTTAATAATTTATATTGAAATTTCATTATACTAAACCTGACTCTCTCAGTATTTTGATTTTTCCTAATACTACTCTACTAAAAAGAGAGTAATTATGTTATTATTGCTTCTTTGTTGTTAAATTGCTATATTATGTAAATGACATTCATAATTATATTAAAGTTTTATTTTATATACTTATCAAAATTAAAAGGTTATAGTAAATTTTTTATAAATTATAATATAACAAATGTTATAAAGTAATTTTCATATTTATAATAAAATTGTGCATAAAGTATGCTAATAAGGAACAAATAAGTCATAACTTTAAAGCTGTAGTGTTTTATAAGTGTACTATTCCATTTTACATGTAAAATATGCAGAAAATTACTCATTTTTAGAACAATCCAAATTGAAGCTATTATATATATAACATTAACTTATTAATTCACTATTGTGAATTCTACACTTCCATCTAATTAATTTCTATTTATACATACTTATTCTATTTGTTAACTTGCGGATAAAATGTAATATATTTACTTAAATTATAATATAAAATAAATTTATAATTATGAGTACGAGTGTTATCTATATAATACATTCTGTATTTCTTAATGGATATCTGTGATTTTAACTATATTTTGATGTAGAGAAAAAATTATACACTATTGTATCTGCTTTATTTAGAACTTGCTCTAAAATATCAGATATTTTAAACATATCTCCTATTGCATTCAATTAATTATTTAATAGAATATTATAATAATTACAAAACCAATATTAAATATAACAAAATTCAAATTAAAAAATATATTTATTTTTGTATTACTATTTATCTATTACTAGTATATTTAGTAAATATTATTTACAATAAAATCATGCGATATAAAGATATTCAAATGTAAAATTATTGTTCATTGTAGGATAAATCATCCTTTTGCATTGATTTTATAAATTAGGTATATACAACTTATAATAAATACATATTTTATGAATATTAACTAGTCATGTGAATACTTTAATAATGATATCTTAATCTAAATCAAATTATAATCACTATAAATTAATATTACTACTAATGTTGATATAGAGAACATTAAGAAGATTAGATACCTGTATAATTATACATATTATTTATTTGATAAAATGCTATACATAATATAATAAATTTACTATGTGAATTATATATATATAGATCTATATTTTAAGTATGCTATACAATGTCTAAAATAAAATTATAATATTCTAGAATGCCTATAATGCAAGATATTTATTTCTTGTTAATTATTAAAAACTAAATTTACAATAATTTAAGATAGAATTTTATATTAATATTTAAATTAAGATATAATAATAATAATTAAATAATATGTTTTGTGAATGTTTATATTCTAATTTCAAATAGAAATGTTCATATAATAATTAAACATTTATTATAACAACACTGTATCATTATATATACAATAATATGAATTTGTATCTATATTTCATTAAGAATACAATTAAACTATTTTTTATTGTAATACATTAAAATAGTTGTGATAAAATATATGAATAACAAATTTATATATATCATATAAATATAAAATCATATATATTCATTAACAAATAAATAACATTATTATAATATTGACTATGTCTATTTTATAATAGAATCAATTAATTCTCTGATTTGTAGATATTTCTCAGAAAGATATGGAAGCATGAGATCATAATAATAAATAGCTGCATTTTGAAGAAAATTATAATAAGTTAAAAGGGTTATTTTTAGATCATTATTAATATAAGTCTTCAATTTGATTAGATTTTCAATGCAGAATTCTTTTCCATTATTGAATGCTTCTAATACAAAAGGCCATTTTTTGTCAGCCTATCAATTATAAAGTATCATAAATAATTAATATATCCTATATATATATATATACTAACATCACCAATGTATAATATAACATTTGTATAAACTTCTTTACAATAGACACATGAAATCTCATACGATTTTAGTAAATTTACTTTACTAATTTCGTATAATGCTATGGAATATCTTACTGCAAGATTATAATATGGGATAGATTGTGTTTTTACCATTTCAAAATAACGTGGAATATTTTCCTTTGACCATCTGTTTATAAAATATATGTTTTAATGAATATGAATTTATTAAAAATGTACCTTATTAAACATATCTATACATTATTAAATTAACCTTATATATTCTTCAGTATAAAAATATGTTTTTTCTCTAAATATCTCAACGTAAGGTAATACACCAGATTTGATTAAAACTTCATTTGATTTAGAATCTATTTAAAAATAAAATTAATAATAGAATATTCAAATAATAAACAAACTTTTAAAGCCATAGTCTTTAATATCATAATAAATAGCAGCTCCTAGACAGGTAATAATGAATACAAATAGATATTTCCATTTATTTGAAGTTTCATTTACTTTCTCGATTAATTTCTGTATATAATATTTAAAATTAGTTTATTATATTAAGTTATAATGGAATATAATATACTAGGATATGAATATGTATATTTAAATATTAATAATATTAATTTAATAGTAATATAAATTAAATAATTAAATTAATATAGAGTAAAAAATGATATACATATTAATAAACAAATGAATTCACTTACATTAATTTTGAAATCTATAGCAGTGCAAGTATCTTCATTTGATTTATTAAATTTGTTCGATAGTTTCAATTTATTTAAAAATTCTAACAATACTTTTCTTGAAGTCTTACTTTTAAAAATACTTTCCTTTGTTTTGGACCAATTTGATAATATCATATTCAACAATGATCTAAATAATATTTCATAAAATTAATAAAATATAATTAAGATATGATTTAACTAACATAGTAGAATTAGGATTTTTCTCAGATAAGCTATACCATTTATCAAAACATTCATTAGGGCTTTTCTTCATTATTTTAATAATTGAATTAAAAGTCTAAGTAAATGTTAAATATTTAAATTGTCATGAAATATATATATATATATTTTACAAACCTCAGTCATATAATTATGATTTACAGTATGTAATCTTATGAAGAAACTAGCGAAGTACATTAAACTATGTGTATCTGGAAAACAAACATCCTAAAATATCATATGAAATATATTATTAATTATATTAAATTAAATAAAATTAATAATTTAAAAAATTTAAGATATGAAACCGATTATTTTAATTAATAAAATTAAGATATTATTACTAGCAATTTTATTTATATTTTAAATATTCTTAATAAATATGATATAACAATATATTAGATACATATAATATATTATTAAATTATAGATTCATTAAATTGAGAAAATATATAAATGATGGTTATTATAAATGTATGATAACTAATTTCATGTTTATTCATGATATGCATATTATCTCTCAAGTAAAGTACATAATTATGTACAAATAAATTATATATAATATTTAATTGATCACAAAAATTAAATAATAAATAAATGTAACTATTAATAACCTTTAAAGTCAGAATAATATGAACAATTTAAATAGATTTGTAAATAAAAATATATGTTTAAATGTTATTATATATGTTATTAAATATGGTTAAATAAATGTTATTTGTTAAATTAGATTATTTTCATTATGGGGTATATATAGTTAATCAGATCAATATATGAACATAATGGATTCTATTAGATAATATCATAATAACCCTTAAACGTGGATATAATTCCTTTAATGATTCATGACTTGTTAATGATAGTTTGGTATCAGATTTATCAGAAAATACAATATCATATATAGGGAAGAAATCTTTCATAGTTACCAATACTTCATGAGAACTGTCATTCTGGTAACTATAATATAATAATATTAATTATAAATAAATATATATATATATATATACTAACTCCATTAATTTAACTATGTATGTAAAGGCATAAGAACTTAGATGTCTTTTTGTTAGTTGAGGCAGCATTAATGAATTCCATACTAAATTGAAATAAATTTAATAGTAGTTAATATAAATAACTCATACATTATATACAGTATTATGATAACAATTATATTAAAAATGTATTTTATAAATTAACAGTAATATAAATAAATATTACCTTTAACTCCAATACCAAAGTTTATCTTTCCAGCATGACCAAATATATCGAATATTATTAATATAAGAGATGGGTTGACTTGGTAGGATTTTTTAGAAATCTTCGAATAAGTCTGATAATATGAAATTGTTTAGATTAATTTATTTAAAATAATTAAAAAATTATACTAACAGAGGTAATTTGATTTAAGGCAATTGAAGGTTCAAATTCAAGAATAAGTTTAGAAATAATATAATATCCATAACAAGAACCTAAATTAAATAATTATAATATATTAATATTTTATAGGATATATATATTGGAAAAAAATATATGAATGAATCATACAGCTATTTGACAATATACATATATGTAATATTTCTCTTATTAAAATGTATTATAAATTTAAGTAAAATCATAACATATTGGTATATAATTGTAGTGTTGATAGAAAGTTAAATAACTGGATGTGATAATGAAGACAAATATTTATATATATACTACTTATACTAACAAACTTCTGCATTATTTCCAGTTATATTATCAAGACAATAAATGAAAAATGATTCATTAAATGAATAATTGGAACTATAAATAATCTTCATTAAAACTTTAATTGTTCTTTTAGTTAATAAACTAATACTATGGTCTGTAATTGTTATAATATATTATATTAAAATTTTAAACAATATATATATATATTTATATAGATATTAAATTAAAATTTTAAATTATATATATATAATAATATTAACAAAATAAATATTTACCAAATTCATTCTCAATTAACTGTGAACTCTTAGGCATGGGTACCATTTCAAGAGAATGATTAAATTGAGCTGATAATTCTTTCATCCAAATTAATTTATTATCAGGAAACTTTTCGATCATTGATTTTAATGTTTCTTCTAATTTTCCAATATCCAGCTATATTTAAAATTAATTAATTAATTAATAAATAGATAGTAATTAATTTGTATTAATATAAAATATAATCATAGATAAACTAAAAATGTTACTAAAGACAATAATCTATCAAATGTACCTATAAACAATATTTTATATATCTAATATATATAGATATATTTATATATATTATAATATGAAAATTATCAATATATCATAGTAAATATTCACTGCACATAAAAATAATCATGTAGATATTATAAATATTAACAACAAATAAATTAACTATAAGGTGAATAATTTGGGTTAGACATACTATAAATATAGAGATTTCGCTATATAATATAAAATTCAACAATTTTAATTTCCTAACAGGCAACAAAATATAAATTATAAAAATAAAAAAATTGTATTATATAAACAAAACTGATATACAAGATAGTAAAAATCTGAAACTATATATGTTAATGAGATGCAGGTTATTTAGTGCTATATAATTTAGTACAACATTCACTATCTTTCAAAATACTAGGAATGTCAGGAAAAAGGATATATATTATAATATTTAGATTGAAATAAATCAAATGTAATAACTTAGGGTTCATTTGATTGATTTAGAGTGAGCATATATTTAGCCTAAACTTGCATACGTATTTGGTTAAATTCATTCATCTCATTCGACCATAAATACTACTGAAATATCTGATATGCATGCATATCTAATATATATTTAACAGCCTAGATTCCAGCTACTTGAATGCAACTAAAATCGATTTTTCTATGTTAATCATACAATTAAAGATATGTAATATATTTATATAATTTGGTAAAATATATGGAATATCTACTATTATGGAAAATATCTTATTTACAGTCAATCACATAATTTTTCTATAAATAGTATGATTAATAAAATCTAAATAAGATAATGAAATATTTATATAAATATATATGTTATTTTCTCAGATATATAAATTATATAAAAATATATGGTTAATATAAAGTTTATGAAGCAAACATTTGTAAGCATAGTATGTAAAACACTTTCCTAATACAGAGTGAAGTTTTTTGTATTAAACCTGAAAAATATATTTAAAGAAAATATTTTATAAAATTATGATTATACAAATATGTCTAAGCAATCATAATATGATAGCTAAATCGAAATATGTCGAAGCAACGTATCGCTATATTCTTAAAAAGATTATTAAACATCAATTCATTATATAATTGTGGTGCTTTAAAAAATATTGTATTTTTTAATTCTTTTTATTTCATTGTGTTTATATGGTTATATGGTTATTATATTGGTAGGAGAAATTTATTTTGTAGTTTATAAATTAAAATATGAGTTATAATCTAATTTATATTTATTATTTGAAAAATTATAGATTAACCCTTATTGATGGAATGATTTATTACTGACTTGGCTTTATAAAGATCACGTATTTCACACATTTTTTACTTATTTAGGCGACCTATTAATTTACTTCTAACTCTTATTAAGGGGATTAGCGCGGGTTCGCAATTGCAATGTTAAGTATAGCTCTAGCTAGAACTCAACCTATAAATAACTCCTAAAGATAATTAAATAATTTTTTTTTATTCAATAGATATAATTCTACTTTATATTTATATTGTAGCTTTTTAAATATAATAAATTATAATTATTTAAATATAATAGTTTAAAACATTTTTTTATATACTTTTCATAATATAAAGTTAGAATAAGAATTTATAATTGTACATGATAATCATACATAATAATTATAAATATATATGTTATGCCTAAAAGTGAAAAAGTTAAGATAAAAATATTCGTTATCAAAGGAGTTTTAAGCTTTTAAATATGCCTAAAAGTGAAAAAGTTAAAACTTGAGAAAATTAGAGTCAAAGTTTTTTTACGCTTCAAACGGAAAATTATTAAAATCTTTCTTTGTGAATTAGCTACAGGTACGACAATACGTTATTTATAATCATAAATTCTACTTATTTATAATCAAATAATTTTACTAATTTTCCGTTGGAAGCGTCTCTTTTCAACCAATGATATCTAGTTATATCAGGGTTGGTCGGTTTTTTTGAATCGGTTTTTTTGGTTCGGTTTTTTTAATGGTTTTTTTGGTTTATTTGGTTTTTTTAACATTATAAAAGCGTTCAATCAAAAATAAGGAATCGATTAGGCAATGATAAGGCTGCAAAACTTGTTTTTTTATTTCGAGAATTAAATTGATTATATTTCTATTAGAAATAATCTAATTATTATTATTATTATTTTTTAAATTATTATATTGTTACAATTTGTAACTTGTAATTTTATTGTGAGAATTATATTGATTATATTTCTAATTACTGTATTGTTATTTTTTTAAATTATTATTTTGTTACAATTTGTAACTATTTTTTTATTATATTTTACTTTATTTTTATAATAAATATATTTTAATAGAATAATTTTATTAACATTTAATATTAATAATATATTATTGAAAATTTAATAATATATATATATATAATTAATATATATAAATAATATTCATTAGTGTTGTATATTTTATACTTACTCTATATATGTATGTTTTGCACAGACATTTAATAATCGATATAGGTATATATAATATTTTCTAATTAATAATCCGAACATTTAATTATAAAAAAACCAAAAAAACCGCCAACCCTGAGTTATATAGACACGTGATTTGTTTATTTATTGTAATGCTATTTAATCTATGATCTCTGCTGAATTCAAAACAGAAATTTTTAAATCAAATACTTATTTTAATACATTGCAATATAATTTCATAAATCACAAGATTTTATAAAAATACAAATAATATTCATTAATTTCCTGTCATTTTCGTAATTCATATGGTCTATTATAACATTATTTATGGATAGAATTAGCTAAAAATAAGTTGCAATTTTTACAATGTGATAAAATAAGATATCGAAATTGGATAATATGTAATAACATTTTTTTTTTAAATTAAAATATTAATCATATTTCAACCTGCGCTAACCCTCTTAAACTATTAATAATAAGAATATAAAAGTAAATATGATATTAAATATAATTTAATACTGCATATACTGATTATATTTATAATTTTAAACTTATATATATGTTATGTATATTGATATATTTTTTTTACTATAATTTTAAACATATTGTTATTTAAAATAACTTATTTTATTAATTGAAATATCAATTTAAACTATATATATATATATACATCGTGAAAGTTATAGTAATATAAAGAGTTATAGATGGTTTTGAAATTTTGAGAAAATAATAAATAAATAAAAGTTATAATAAATAAAGCAAAACGTATATTATAGTTTTTTCTTATATAATTTTGAATTTTTTTTTTTAAATAGGGTTAATATAACTCTATATAACTTGTGACCTATTAACTTATATTAACTAATAATTATATATATTATGGGTAACTATTTGTTATAGGTTATATCACAACAACAATTATGAAGGTGAATATTTAGTAAAATATACACAATAAATTATAATTGAACTTTTTATTGAAAATTATAGATTTAATTAAATGTATTATCAATCTACACAAATACATATTTATAATTGAAATATGTATCTATTATAATATTTAATTTATTAATTTATATTCAATATATCAAAAGTTAAATAAATTTATGACAAATTAATTAATTTTTAAATTTCTAATAGGCCATCATCAAATACTCTAATACACTAACAATTCAAATTACTGGGACTATTTACTAGGAATTTATTTATGAGTGATTTAACCTATTTGAATATTGAAATATAGGTCATACAATTATAATTTTATGTTACATGACTTTTTTTCTATTATTATAGTTTAACTTTATTATGAAATATTTTCCACATACTTTTAATAATAAATAATAATTAAATTGTACATAAAACTACTTTTATTGAATTTTTTAGTATTTACCCTAGCGATCATTAAGTGCATAACGTCCATTGATATTTATGTAAACAAATGTCAATTTTACAATTTTAAAAATAAGATAGAAAATCGCTTAAACAGCTTTACTTGTACATTATATTATATAAAATTAAAACTATTTTATTAATTATTATTTTATATATAATATATCTCATTAAATAAACATAAAACAGTATTCTTATTTTGATATAATATGAAATATTAGATTATTTTGAATTAATGCATATTTGATTTTGTATGTATATTTAATAAATTTCGTATTATAAAATATTTAATTAAACACATTTAATAATATAATTTTTGAGATGCTGCTTCTTTAGCAACTGTATAGCGCCGTAACTCTGCTTTAAAAATGGTTAATAATGTGTTTCTATATATAATTAGATCTTCAAATTTTAAAATATTATTTAAAAAAAAAGGACCAGTATTTGTTATATATTTATTAATGGTAATTTTGATTTATCTATTATAATATACAAATAATTATTTGTTTATTATTAATTCTTATAACTTTTTTCTATAACATAATTAATTTTGTTATATTTATAAGTATTTGACATACTTCAATCCCATATGATAAATTAGAAAAGAACGAATTGTATAACAAAATAAAATTATTTGCATCTAAAAAAGATATTTTTTATAGTATATATAATTTTTGATAGTTTATTCGATAAATAATTATTTATTGCAATTATAATGTATTTTTGTATGCCATTTGAGAATCTAAGTATATCCCAATAAATTTATAATTATTAACTATTTCAATTTTTATATATATATATATAATTAATATTAATATTAGAATACAATCTAAAATGATATTTTACGTTTATACAAATTTAAACAAACTCAAATTCAAAATTAAATTATATTAATTATTTTCGGACAATAGATTTTATGATTCTTCATTTATATTTGACTATTATATAAATACAAATATATTATTTATATATTTAGAACTTTTTAAAAAATCAAATAAAAACGATATATATAAATATTTATATTTATTTTATATATAAATAAAATTTAATTAAAATATCGGTCTTTGATATTAGAAAAATTACATTTGAAAATATTTATAAATACAATTTTAAATTCATATAGTATAAATATAACACATATATATATATATATATATAACTAACATCATTTATAGCTTCTTCAATTGATTTTTTGTCAGGTTTGACATGTTTATCTTGTTTTTTTGGAGTTTGCCTTACTTTATTTCTATCTCCTCTTTCATTGATATCTTTCTCTTCTATAATTTGTTTGATTTATATTATTATATTAATATATAATTTTAATAATTTGTTTGATTTATATATATATATATTTATAAATGCCTGTTTGGCTCAAGGTGTAATACACACGAGCAGTAGGGACCACATTGTGGGCTCAAGCGGTCCATTCAAATATAATAGTGTATAAATAAATGATCGGTTTTCGTTAAAACCATGGATGCCTTAAGGCTATGTACTGGTATCAAAATAAATTAATTTATCATTTTTTTTTTTATGATTGAATTCGAATATTTAATATATTAACTATTAGATTTTAAAATTTTGAATGAAAATATTACGTATAAGTGTTAAAAAAAAGCGTTTTAAAACACGTACTTTAAAAATTTCAATGAAAAATAGCTTTAAAAAAAAACTTTAAAGTTGATTATCTCAGAATAATTTTTTTTTTGTTCAAATTCCTACTACTATGTAAATAATTAACCGATTTCAATACTTTTTTCAGAGAATGTATATTATATACCAATACATAATAATTACTATACACATTTTTTTTTAAATTAAAAAAAAATATAAAAAAAATGACTAAAAAAAATTAAATAAATTAAAAAAATGTTAACCAAAAATTATTTGACTATCCCCAAAAAAATTTGAAATTTTGTATAGTAATTTTTGTAGTTCCATATTTACTAAATAAGTTACAATTTATTTTAGGTCGATCCATTAATTATTGAATGAGAAGTAGGCTTTAGCATTAGGGCATTTTTCCCTATTCTTATACATTAGATAGCCCATACCAGTACATAGCCTTAACATGAGAACGGCTTCGAAGGGACATTAGAGCCATATGGTTATAAGTGAAAACTTCATCTTAGTTCATGGATGGGATGAAAAGACTCCACATCAACAATAATAATAACACTATATATGAATTAAAGATACATCACTTTGTGACATGTATTTCTAGTAGTATAAAGGAATTCGAATGTGAAAGTATATTTCTCGATAAAATCAATACCACCAATGTATAATATATGTAATAATATTACAGTAATATATTAAAAATAAACTAAATATTAATATTCATTGAGGGCAGCAGGTGCACCCGATTTTAATTTTAGTAAGATAATATTTTATATTTTAAAAATCAAACAAAACAAAAAGTTATTAAAATTAGATTAATTATTTTAATATACTCAATATGACATATATATTATACTTATTTTCTACATTATTTTCAAATTAAAAAATAGATATATATATTAATTATTAAAAAGTGAATATATATAAATATACTCATGGGAAAAGGGGGATTTATTTTTCTTTAGAATTATATTAAATAATTACCAATATTCTTTTTATCATTTAAAATTGTATAATAAGTACAAGACAAAGATAATGGGAACCAATTAGTAAAATAATAAATATTAAAAAAATGTCAATAAATGTTATATATGTAATAATTATATTTTTATTGACAAAAATGTATTGTATAATATTTTAGGTTGTTTATTATATCTGAAGAGTGGAATATAAATAAATTCTGAAAGTTTAATATAGTGCAATCAAGTAGTTCTAAATTTAGTAAGCTTCTAAGGTAAAACATTAGTTTATAAAATTGAAATGTTTTAAAATGTGTATATTTTTATATAATAGGAATATAGTAATATTTATTATAGTACATTATTATATAGATATTATTATATATTATACAAATTATTAAAGTCATTTATAAATGTAATGTGATAGATAATTACAGTTGAATAGTATAAAAATAATATTTCAAAAATGTCATAATTTGATTTATAAATGTTCTATTGTAATACTATTGTAATATATAATGTGTATACTATACAAAAAAAGTGACTCAATATAAATAATAGTTCTATTGTGACAAGTATTCTGAATAGACATGTATTTTCCTATATCTATATACATTGTATTTTGAAAACATCTGGTAAATTTGGTCTGATCAACACTGTGATAGGGCCTTAATATACTTATTTTATATGATCTATAACTATCCATATATATGATAATTTTTAAGAAGATAATTTTAATATATTAAAATCAAAGTTTTTAAATAAATGATATTTTAAATAACCAAATAATGTTTAAATATATATATATATATATAAAATGTATACTATAAAATTAAGCTATTTTTATCACTAAATATTGTATAATGGTATAATATATGATCTTATTGATATAACTATTTTAGCTATGCTAATTAAAATATAGATATAGGAATTTATATTACAAGATGTAACATAACCAGATATCATTATTATATTAATATATAATATATTGCACAATAAACTCTAGATAACAAAATAAAAACAATTTTATTTTTCAATTAAAGAAAATATATAAGAAATTAAAAAACTATATTTTCTTATGTCATTTAAAATATATATAAATAAAAACTACCATTTTTACATAGAATCATTGATTCTGAATCAACAACATATTAGTTAACAATGCATATCTCTGAAAGTTAATATAATAATTATATTTTATACATATATATATAGGAATACATTTATATTAATATATGATTAATTACTAACAAATATTTATATATATTAAAATAGCATAGATTTAGAATACCATATACAAGTAATGCGTGATAATTGGTTATATATTAGTTTAGATTCGGACGTAATATTGAGCAACCCAAATAAACAATAAATTTCATACAAATAAAATATAACACCATTACTTTGTTCCTATATCTCGTACAAACTAAAACAAGTTATATAATAATATAAGTATACTCTATTTACACCTATTTAAACAGTTTTATAGGATTTAATTTATCAAAATAATATAATATTTTCTGATAAAAATATGATTATATATTGCATCACCCATTATTACTCTAATATAATTTATTATAGCTTATTATATCTCTAGCTTTTAATAAAAATTAGTTAACTAGGATAACATATAAATAAATGTGCCTGCATTCAAGTGGGGATGGGAACGAGTTAGGAAAGCTAAACTAAATGTTTTAATTAATTTTTAGGTGGATGTCAAGCATAACCAGGGTTGGCAAAACCCCAAAAATCTAAGAAATATATGTGAGGTATTTGGGTTATTGGGGTTTTTATTTTTCTTAAATTTAAAAATAAAAAATCAAGAAAAAATATATATATTATATAAATTATATAATATAATAGTGTTGTAATATATACTAATATAATACTAATAAGGTTAATGAAATTGTAAATTGTAAAATGGCAAGTATTCTAATAAATGATTTATATTATTATAAATAAATATAAATAATTAATATATAGTTGAAATATAATTATATTTATAGGGAGACGATCAAAAAGGACGAGTTGAGGGTTAAATGTTACATTTGAAATAAGAGTTAATAGTATATATATATATATATATATATATACTATTTAGTTATTGTTATTTGGTGGAGTCCTTTCATCCCATCCAGGAACTTAGATGAAGTTTTCACTTATAACCATATATGGCTCTAATGTCCCTTCGAAGCCGCATTCATGTTAAGGCATCCATGGTTTTAACGAGAGCCGATCATTTATTTATACACAATTATATAAGACTCTTCTAACTAATATTTTAAGACCCATTTTATAAAATTAATTAATGGTCCGGACGAGGCTCGAACCAGTGTCCTACTGCTTGTGTGTCTGACGCCTTAGCCACTGAGCCACACAGGCAGTTTTTTTCAATATATATATATATATATATATATATATATTTTGTATAGATATGTGTGGGTTATTTGATTTAATTGGTTTAGTTTTGTCCTGCTTGGTTTTTTTAGCTGCATTACATCCCAAAATTAGCCAAAACACATTTAGTTTGCATTTAAAATTTAACCTTTAACCCTAAACTCGTCCTTTTTGATCGCAATCCTATTTATACACTTAATAATAATAATATTGATTTATTGAATCACATATAATAATAGCAGATATAAATAGACTCCTCAGCATAAATATATATAGATATATACATGTATATCATTATTAACTTACTTGTAAATTAATTGAAATGTGATAATTAAATAATAATAATTAATTATATACTAAAACTCAGAAATAATAAATAAAACAAAAATGAAAAACCCTAAAATTATCAAAAGGTTTAAACCCAAAAACCCCTACTTCTGCCAACCCTGAGCATAACGTACAACTTAATGTTCCCTTTCCTTATATATACAAATTATATAATCGTACTTCTGTATAATTCTTACAGCATAACAGAACATTATCAACATAGGGGTATCCCAGGCACATGACAGTGTGTCCAGGAAGCACTATAAAAGTCTGCCTATATAAATAGCAATGATAATTTATCATATAAATTGTAAGAGTTTTAAAATTTTTATTAGTTTCAAATTCGTACTTAAATATAAACTTTTTGATGTGAACTTTTGAGCATGAACAGATATAAATATCATAATGAACTAGAACTTTGAACGGATAGGAACACGCGAACGAATAACTTGTGCGAACGTATAGCTAAACAATGAAATATAACTTGACGGATAGTGAAAATTGTGAAATGTGCACATCACTAGCTGCACCCATTCACACGTTACATCATGTATCTTATCTTTAATGATATAACTCCATATTTTATTATTGTTGATGATTGTACAATTTACCTAATGATACAAACAATATATACAATTTATTATACATATAATTAAACTAGTAATAAAAACTAGATTACACAGCAAATAAATTTACATAATGTATGTGGACAAAATATTAAAAATTTCGAAATATAATAAAGAATGTATCTACAAAATAAATTAAATTGTGTCTATTAAATACATTCTAAGAATATGTTCAAATATATTTTATTATTGATTAATGGGTGCAATTATATATATCAGATAAAATAACTACCTTATTTACACAAATGATTTGATTAAATTTTAAAATAGCAAACAAAAGATAGATTTATTTGGATTAAACCAATTTCAAGAAAAATAATTCTTTTGTTCAAAACCATTTATTTATTGATTTTCTTTTGAAATTAAATTTGATTGTATTTATAATCATTTTATGATATATTTTATATAAAATGAAATAATTTAAAGATTATACATATCCATATATATTATTAATTAACTTTTCTATTAATAAGGTGAATTAAATTATTATACATATTACAATTGATGGCAGATATTTCTGTTAAATTTTGGTCAATAAATCAGATATGCAAAATGATTATTTAAATTGTAAATGATTATTAACTTAATTTTTCTGAATAAAAATTGTTTATTAAAATATTTCCTAGTATCATTTAAGTTTTAAAATAAGTTATTACCAATCAAGGAAATAAATTTAAATATAAAAGTAAATAAACAATAATTTAAATGAAACCCTATATATAAATTTCTAATATCTAATTCCTACTATAATTTAACATATTTTTTTACATATATTAACTACAATTATATTATATGGAAATATATAAAAAATTTAATTAAAAATGATTATCTATAAATTTTATATAAAAATAATAAATATTAGGTAGTTATATATAAATTGATGATTTAGAATATATCCATATTATTTAATATATTGTGTAAATAGTAAATTTATATAATAAAGTATTAAATTAAAGTATCAATTTGAAATAATACAAATAAATTATTTTATTATCCCTAATAACTGGTTACAAGAGGAAGTCAGCACGTTTAAACACACATATATAATTAGGTTACAATTAGAAAGGCACCACAATAAAATAACGGCTATATACTTGTGCCAATATTTTATTGTGGCGGGCATTCTAAGTACAGCCTATAAAATGTTCATTTTATATGTGCCGACTTCATCTAGTTACCTAATAACTTTTTATGTTTTATAGAACAATTATTAGAAATTTGTCATTAACAAATGGTTATATAATAAAATTTATATAGTTTTAATAATATTTATACAATTTTAAGTATGTTTTAACAGCATATTCATTTTAAAAATAATTATTCAATTATATGCATTTTGAAGTAATATCATAAATGTACATTATTCCACTGTATTACGTGAAAAATATAAATATAATAATTATCATATAAAAAATAATGAATATATACATTATTTATATATAATTATTACAATATATAATTATAATAATATATACAAATAAAAAATAATATTAAAAGCGTGCTATTATAATTGCGGGCCGCATGAAAACGGCACATTTGAATTTATATTCTCTTCTCAGTTTTATCGATTAAACATACTTATAATTAACGCAACTTAATTTTGAAATACATTTATATATTAGTATAAATATTCTACATATTATTTACTAAGCATACTGTTCTTACTTATTAAGTTAATACATTATTATGATTATAAAAGCTTAAAAAATTGTAACATATTACTTAAATCTACTAATAAATTGTATCATAAACTTTATGATAAAGCCTATACTATATATCATAAGTTCATATATTTAATTTAATATAATATATAATATAGTATATTAGATAGTATATACTGTATATATGATATTATTATACTTAACATATACGTTTATATACATTTATAAATTTATATAAGTTATATTATTTATATTTGTGCCGTTATTAATGCGGAACCTTATAATTGCATAAATAATTTTTTATTAAAAATGACATTAAAGTAATAACATATATCAAAAATAAAACTGGGTAGTAATACATATAAAAATGAACTTATTTAAAAATGTATTTGAATATTATTATATTATATATATAATAATTATACTATACAATTTTAAATTAATATAAATTAAATTTATAATAAATCGAATACATATTTATTTTTATATTTTGGACATAATGTATTGATAAATTAAATATGATGTTAAATTATATAAAGTTTAATAACGGTGTATCATATTCAGTTAAATTATTAGAATAAAACTAAGTACATTTATTATTAACAACGTTTATTTATATGTTACACATGAAATATTTGAATATATAACATTATGTTAAACATAATAATTATGATAATTATTATGTTTATAATTATGATAATTTTCTAAATTTATGTTAATTAAAATATTTATTATAATTAATCGTTCATTTAAGTGATAAATGCATAACATTAATATAATTATATTAAATAAATTAAAAAGTACAATTATACTTTATATTATACACAATATATTATTTGAGAATATTTGATAGTTCAACTGTCAGTTGATATCAAATTTAAATTGTAAATTTAATTTCTGTATATTTTGTTAAATTATGTTTTATTGGGAGATAATTACACTAAAAATATTATTAATACAAACCGAGTACTTTTCTTTTAATATCGACATTATTTTTTAGTGTATTTACTGTATTAGCGTTCTTAGAATTCTTTTTATTCGAAACAACACTCCATGCCTGAGAAGCCATATTTAAATTTTTCAAAACTATGTAAACGTCATCTATATTAATTGCAAATGATAAATCTAATCACGTGATTATCAAAGAAATAAGAATTCGTATAAATATTATTAATACATAAAAATCATTAACTTTATTGGAAAAACCCAATACCAGTAAATAATACATATATAGACAAGACATTTTATAACCAACGAGGTTATAGGAGGTCTTGCTATATAGGAGTCCCACACATATAAGCAATACCTCCTATAACCTAGAGTTTATAGAAAGTATCTATTATATGTGTTGCTTATATGTACAGTACAGCATACCGCGTATACAGTACTTTATAATAACTAAAGGTATTATAATTATAATGAATACACTATAGAATATAATTTACCTCATGAGGTCCATTCACGACCAGAATTTAAAATATATTGGATTATTATTATTAATATATTATTAATTTATTAACATATTATTAATAATGTATTATTAATTTTAATATTATTATTAAATATAATGTATCATGGTGGGTCTTAGGTTATATGGTAAAGCAAAAATACAAATTTCCAACTATATTTACTATTATATATATAATAATATATATATATATATATATATATATATATATATATATATATATATATATATATATATATATATATATATATATATATATATATATATATATATGGATAGTATGATATACTGTAAAGCCCACATATATTTATCATAAATAATTAATAGGAAACCCCTAAATCTGAACCATCTAATATATGTAACTAATTGGCGGTCGGATTACCATCTACCTTACTTATAATATATATAGAGGGATTTTCCTATTAATAATTTATATACGTATTTGGATCATCGATGTAAATAAAAGTTACAGTAATTATTTACATCGGTGATTTTGATATAGGTACCTACACAATATACGACAACCTACAAGTGAGATGTCCTAGTTGTAGGCGCGTTGAGGGCGTTAACCACGCCCATTGACACGCCTCATTATTATGACTATATGCATTGTATGATGTCGATCATGTTTGTGCAAATATTATGTTATTTATATAGGTTATCTATATACTACTATTAAAAATGTTTCTAAGGTGATGCTTAGCAAAATCTTTGCTACTATGTTTTAGAATTACAATGCTAATATTAGTAATGGTAAATGTAGATAGGGGGAATTCTTAAATTGCCGACCCCACATCGTATCTCAGTACCTACCTATACAATATATGAACAAATTATATACAGGTACTTACAATATTAGTAATTTAATGGTACATTTTCAAAATAGTCAATCTTACTATTTATATTTGGTAAAATGTAATATTTTGGGATTACTTTTTAAATATTTGAATAATAACTTTTTTTTAAAATCATTGTAAATACTTTATTAATTCACATAAAATATAATTATGGGCATAATATTGTAGTTATATTAAATGTCTATAAAAATTATAAAAATAATTTAATTTAGATAAGTATTAACCCATATATATTAATTACAGCAACCCATATTTTAATTAACGACCCATAAATTACCTAAATCCTGACCCCGTATGATTTATAATATCCATTCAAAATAACATGCGTATTTTACTTTGAAATTGTTCGTAATTTATATTTGTATTTTAATAGAATCAATATTTGCACTATATAATGATTCTTTAGTATATATATATTACTAAATTACATTTAATAGTCTTCTGCTGTGTTACATTCATACATATCAGAAAAGTATCTCAAACTACAGATACATTAATTTCCCTGCTGCCATCGATTATAACAGCTGAATGTTAAAGGTATTCGGTGTTCCTCAAGTAATCTCGCCGTATCGCCCATCGTATTGAATACAGAACCTCTGCCGAAATTGCCCATTAACGACCAGTATTAATCATGTATTCAAGAGGCTAGCCTCACACAGCTGTTGCGTATCTGAAGAGTCTACCTGCACGACGAGTTCCTACTATACCGGAGAATCTGACCTATACGTGGACTCTTCACTGTAGGACCTACCAAATAGTCAACTTCATTGCTTACTATATTATATGTCTTATATATTTCCCTTTATTATTATATTATATCTAACGTTACTTAAGCTAATCTATTAGCTGGCCCGTATATCCATTATGTCATTTTCATGTAATAATTGTAAAAACCCTGCTTCTAGTTCTGATCTACCATGCACCTCATGTAACTCTTTCTACTACCATGCATGCCTCTTCCCAGATTCAATTATATCAGAGTCATGGACTCATATCAATGATCCCCCTCCATCATATTCTCTTGCCATTTTTCCTTCACCCAATTTCTCATTACCATGCCCCTCTTGCCTCCTAAACAACTCATCACCTGCTAAATTGCATATTCCCAAACTTATTGAGCCTACAACTCTCCCCCATCCTTCATAACCGCTAATATCCCATCACCTTTCCCTTATCATAAATCGTACGGATCTGCTATTATATTCTCCTCCTCTCCTACCCCAATGAATTATCCTATCGTCCCACATATATCTCCTACTTCTACCACACCCTATATTCCTCCCAAACTTTGTCAACTTCATCTTAATAATATTCTTCGTAACTTTTCACTTGTTATTTGTAAAGCCCTCTGATATAAATACTGATTACATTTCATCAATTATTACTCATATGTTACTGCCTAAAATATCTATTTCTTTAGTCACATTTAAAAACCACAATGCAAGTATCCAGTTAATAACTGGCAGTTATTTAATACATTCTGTTACATATTTGTCAGAAGATTAGTTCCAATAAATCTAATCCCCGATGCTCCCACCTTGGCATCATCCAACTTATGTACGAAACTCCATACCTTACAATACCCGTTTATTAGGTAAAATCCTTTATCATGCACATATATTGAAACTTACCCCTATAAATACTAAACCTATATTTAGCACATTTACAAATTCATTTGAAATATATCTAATTCTATTGACTGGTATCTTCCCCCAATTACCGTATTTTCAACTATTCTTATTGACTGGAAATCTTCCTACCTTAAATTTAAATCTTCCGTTCCCCCATCTAGTAATCTATCCATTAATACTAATGCAGACCCCCTACATAATAATTCTTTTGAACATTCCAACTCCTCATATTTTCCTGTAAAATGAACACCATCTATTGATTTCAATAGTTCCATTATCACAAGTTTCCCTGTAAGCTCACTAAAATCTAATTATATATCTACACATTCTTCTCATAACTCACATTCACTATCTCAATATGAATGACTATCTGAACATATTGCCCTAATAAGTATTCGTTCTCTTCGTACCAATACATCCCTCTTATTACCATTCCCTAAAAATTCCGATTTTAGGTTTATTGCATTAACGGAAACATGGATGTCTCTAGATGATTTCGACATATTTGCCCTATTTCACAATTTTGGTTATACATTATTCTTATCGCCACGATTATCAGGTCATGGTGGTGTGGTTGACTTCCTCGTAAAAGCTTATCTACCTTTACCATGTATATCCATATCCCATGACTTCTACTACTCTGACTGCCTAACTATATCGTTCACCCAAAAACACAAATCTATATCCATTACTGTCATTTATAGACCGCATACACCAGAATTCCCTTCCTTTTTAAGTGAGTTTAACGATATTGCTACTGATCTCATAAGTTCACCCACATACCACCCTATTATTCTTGGTGATTTCAACTATCATTTTAATGTTACTTCAAATCCACACATTATGTTCACTAATTTAACAAATTCATTATCCCTATCATAATATGTAAATTTCCCAACTCATATAAATGGTAATATTATTGATCTTGTATTCTCCAGTTCTCTCCATTCTGAACTCATGGTGAGTAATATTTCTAGACTTGAACTACTTTCCGATAACTTCCTAATCTCATTCAAAACTAACTTTACTATCACTCCTAATCGGAAAACACGTATTAAATACAGACGCATTAAGAATATTAATTCTATGATATTCTTAGTTGACTTATATTCTACTTTAGGTGACTACTGTTATTCTCCAGTTGTATTAAATTCCATACTATCCCATTTACTGTATAAACATGCCCCTTCAAAAACCATATCAGTAACTTTACATCCTGATACCCCATGGTTTACTTCCCACCTCATTTCCTTGAAACGATCGAAGTGATCGATCACTTCGTAAATCTGAAAGAACATACCTATCCTTGCAATCTTCGTCTTATAGAGCTTCATTCATTAAGCAACGTAATATCTACAAGTTAGCAATTTCTTATGCCAAATCAGGCTATTATACTCGGGTTATAAACGATCTTGCTTCTGATAACCGACGACTTTTCAGACTGGCTAATAAGTTGTTATCTCCCTAAAAAAAGCATTACTTTTATCTATAACTATCATTTCTCTATTACAATTAAGCTGTCTTTTCTCCAAAACATTTTCTAATAAGATTTACTCAATCATAATAAAGATCAAGAACCATAACCGTACTGACAACTATCATTCAATCATAGTTACCCCATCTATATCTGCTTTCTCAAGTTGTTTTCGTCCGCCACATATATCCCTCATATTTAAACTCCTTTATGCGTCCACTTCGATATCTCCTTCCGATCCTGTTCCATTATCTATTTTTAAACTTTAATCCGATTATCTATGTCCAACTATCTGTAACATCATCTCATATTCCTTAAATTTTGGTACTGTCCGTTCTATTTTTAAACAAGCAATAATCACTCCCATTCTTAAAAAACCTTCACTCGATCCCGAATCTCTTCTCAATTATCGCCCAATTTCTCAGCTACCCTTGGGGAGTAAAATGTTGAAAAGAGTTGTCTCTCGTCAACTAATATCCTATTTAACCGCAAATAATCTCCATATTCCTCAACAAAGTGATTTTCGCCAAGGACACTCTACAGGTATAGCACTACTAAAAGTAATTGATGTCATCACTTCTACACTTAATACTAACATTTGCTGTAAACTAGTAACGCTAGACATACCCAGTGCTTTCGATACGCTTGATCACCACATTCTACTGTCCCGTCTACATCAGCTTGGAGTTAGAGAGCTTGCCCTCTCATGGTTTACTTCATATCTATCTGACCGTATACGGTAGTATACTATAGTAGCAGTGTAAACATATATAATTTCTTCCCCTTCTCCTATGACATATGGTGTTCTCCAGGGATCAGTACTCGGCCTTTCACTTTTCTCTATTTATTTATATCCATTACCTTCCATAATATATAAATATCCAAATATCTATTACAATCTATATGCAGATGACATACAACTACATATGTTTTTTCCCACTAATTCATCACCAGGTATCAATGATCAACTTTCAATTGTGCTAATGACATTAAAGAATGGCTTATTCCTAATAATCATCTATTTAATACCTACAAATTACATTGTTGACATTTTCTCCATCTCCAACTTACTTCCCTTCTTTTCTTATTGATATCATTTTACTATCTCATTCTCCTACTGCATCCAACGAAGGTTACTTTTTGATTCTACTCTTTACTTCATTCCTCATATTACTGCCATCACTAAATCTGAAAATTATCATCTTTTTAGAATTAGAAAAATACGAAAATCAATTATGGTATCTCTTACTAAAACTTTAGTTAATTCCCTTGTCCTCTCACGTATAGATTACTATTCCTCACTACTCATCAATATTCCATTATCCTATATCTCTCCCCTAAATCGAGTTATTCGTTCATCAATCCGTATAACATATAACCTACGTATTCGAGATCATTCATCTACTTCCTCATACCAGCACTTACCTCCTTAGTTCCCATTTAACAAACGTTCTGATTATCGCATACTAGTTATTGTTAATTCCTTAATATGCTCTTCAAATTGCCCCTCATAAATTGTTGTTTCTCTAGTACAAAGAACCTCCCTTCCATCACTTATAAACCATGCATCTCATCTTCTATCTACCCCTATTCTCCGTCCCTCAAAAATGAATACTCGGGCACTGAGTTATATTGGTCCAAAACTATGGAATTTACTCCAACCCTATATTAGATCCATAAAATCGCATAAAACATTCAAGAAATATATACAATTTATTTCAGGTGGCAATCTGTAATACTAATATTGTTTGTCATCATTATTTTATTTATTAATTTCCTTACGGTTTATTCTATTTTATTTTATTATTATTTTGTATTTATTATTTTACCTACTTTTATTATTATTTGTATTCTATATATACACTTTTGAGAAATCATTTATGATTTATTTAAGTGTTTAAATAAACTTTCAATTCAATTCAATTCAAATATATATATATATATATATATAGTTATTTTATTATATATTCATAGTCAGTTAATTTAAACGTTATAAAAATATAAAGTTTAAATATAAATTAATATGAATATTAAAACTTACATTCAATAATAAATAAACCGCGTCCAACAGTAAATCTATTTATATCAGTTATTTTGATTGGATATTATAATAATAACATCATTTCAATCACGTTTATTTTAGGAGTCGGTAATTACCTAAATTAATTGGAGAAGGAGTCAGTATTATGACTCATTCACTATGACTAGTTATCAATTTACTGACCTACTGTTTATTATTATTAATACAATTATACAATAATTTTAGATATAAAAATCATTTGCTGCCATATTAAAAATATTTTATGGGCAACAAAAACTGAAAATATTTATATTATTTCGAAGCCCTCAGAAGAAAACATTATATAAATTTCATTGTAATTTAACAGGAAAAATATTAAAATTCTTATAATAAATTGTATTATTATTATTATTTTAATATAACCCTAGTTACAAAATATTAAAAAAATATATTGAATATTGACAACTATATTACACATAGTCATTTATGGATCAGTAATTGGTGACTTTTCCCTATAGGGAAAAGTCACAAATGTAAACATTTGAACCATGATAAATATTTCATATTCTATTTCGAGCTAAAAAACATAATTTATATTGATTATTTTAGTTTAATTTATGGTTATAATATTACAGGATATATGATTATTACTATCCTAATATATCGGGCATCCAATATATATATATATGAGCTCCCTATATATTATAATTATTATTATGATATTTTATTTCACGAAACCCAATAAATTCGGTCACGCTTCTTACTGAGAATTGAACACATCGCATAATAATATCACGATAAATATTCATATTAATCTAATTGTAATATATCGTGTTGTATTAGCTTTGCAATTGATAAAGATGTAGGTTACTAACCTACTTAATGCACCGATACAGGCAACTAATGTAATCAGGATATCACCGGGCAAGGGGGTATTAGCTACCCGCTATAACCTATTTGTGTTCTATTTATTATTTTACTGACATTTATTATAATATATTGTTGTTATTGTGATTGTTATTTTTATTCGGTGGAGTCCTTTTATCCCATCCAGGAACTTAGATGCCATTTTAACTTATAAACATATGGCTCTAATGTCCCTTCGAAGCCGCTCTTGTGTTAATGCATCCATGGTTTTAACGAGAGCCGATCATTAATTTATGCGCAATTATATAAGAATATATATATATATATATATACTACCTACTGCTACTATTACTGCTATTGATACTGCTATTGATACTTCTTAAAATCAACAACAATTAAAATAGACTTGAGATTATGACTTTTCACTCCTTCGATTAATCGTCTTTAATGTTTATGTATGGTTGAATTCGATTTAGTATAATTGTATTCGTTATTTTAGCTGCTATTAATGATAGTGCACTATAGCATGATATTAATATTTAACATTACTATTTACATAAATTATATTATTTTATCGTTTTGTTTATTTATTTATCTAATTTATTTATCTATTTCTTGTTTTCGTTCTATATTGTTATATGCACCTACGAGGGGTGGCCACACCTATGATAAGTGTTAATAAACCTTATTATCATTATCATATATATATATATATATATATATACATATATTGTACATTGTATATATATATATATAAATCTGGGTGTTAAACAAAATCTGATATTATTATTATTTCGTAATTGAAATTTCCCTAATACAATTTTATAACACTTGTATAATCTAAAATCCCGAGAAATACACCCGATGACAATAATCAAGATATATTATTTTTAGGGGTATATAATTCTAGTGTATCTATAATATAATATATATATATATATATATATATATATATATATATATGCTATATCATATATATATATAAATTATATAATATATATATATATATATAAGAGTAGTAATAATAATAGTAGTAGTAGTAGTAGACCTGAAAGATCTATGATCTAACACATATTAGCTATCAGAAGCTTAATCGAAGGAGTTGAAAGTCATAATATCAAGTTTATTTTAATTGTTGTTGATTTTAAGAAGTATCAATAGCAGTATCAATAGCAGTAATAGTAGCAGTAATAGTAGTAGTAGTAGTAGTAGTAACCTAATGGTTTATACACTGCCATCAACATCGTGTGAGTTTTCGGCCGTGTTTTCGTGGGTTATTTATATGCGATTTCGAACAGGTGTGTTTTTAATTTACGTTTAAAGAGTGGGGTTGAGGTGATTTCTCTTATATTGTAAGGGAGGTTATTCCATAATTTTGGGGCAGATATTGAGAATGCTGTTTCTTGTTTGCGTGATATGTGTTTTGGATTATGTATAAGTAATTTGTATTTATTGATTTTACGTTGTATTCTAGATGTGTTATTTTCTATTAGTATGTCAGTTAGGTAGTCGGGGTGATTGTGATGAATGACTTGGTGGGATATAAGTAAGGTTTTGTATTGGATACGTTGTGTGATGGGAAGCCAGTGAAGAGATTTTAGGTATGGAGTTATGTGAGTCCTGGAGTATTTGGGGATTCTGTGGACAGTTCGTGCAGTGGAATTCGGTAATCGGTTGAGTGGTATTAGTGAGTTTTTGGGGAGTCTATGAAGTATAGAGTTACAGTAGTCAAGTCGTGGAAGTATGAGGGATGTTGCTAGTAATTTTGATAGTTCTGTGGTTATAGATGGTCTTATTAGTCTGATTGTGTGTAGTGTTCGGTTAATGGATTTTGATAAGTCTGTTGTGTATTGAGTAAAATTCAGTGATTGGTCAATGGTAATTCCAAGATTTTTTACGTAGGGGGAGTATTTTATGTTATGGTTGTTTATCTGAATGAGTGGGACGATTGGAACAGTTTTAGTAGTATTGATTAGTATTGCTTGTGTTTTGTGGGTGTTTAGTGATAGCGAGTTGGTTGAGAGCCATAGTCGAATGTCTTCTAGACATTTGTTTAGTGTGGCTATGTTTGTTGATGGGTTGGGTAAGTTGCAGTAAATTTGTAAGTCGTCAGCGTAGGTGTGGAAGTAAATGTCAGGGTAGTTATCAAATATGTCTAATAGGGGAGATATATAAATATTAAAGAGGATGGGAGCAAGAACGGAGCCTTGAGGAACTCCATGTGATATAAGTCTGGGGTCAGTTGTGTGTGATTCGATGGAGATCGAGTAGGTACGGTCGCTAAGGTAGGAAGAGAACCATGCGAGTGCCGTACCAGTTATGCCGATATACTCCAGTCGATGAATCATGATGTTGTGACTAATGGTATCAAATGCAGCTGATAGGTCAAGTAGGATGATGATGGAGCAGTATTGTGTTGGGTACAGTCTTATTTTGTTTAATATGTGGGTTAATGCAGTTTCGGTACTTTTATTTTTAGTGTAGGCGCTTTGAAATTTATTTAATAATTTGTGTTTATCTAAGTAGTTTGAAAGTTGGGAGCAGACTACTCTTTCGAGAGTTTTTGAAATGTACGATAGGTTTGATATGGGGCGGTAGTTTGATAGGTCTGATTTATCTAGTGATGAATTCTTTATTATTGGAGTTACATGTGCATGTTTCATTGAGGAGGGGACAATACCTGATATAAGAGACCTGTCTATTATGTTTTTATAGTATGGAGTGAGATGAGTGGATAGTTTGTGTAGTAGTGTTGTTGGTATTGGATCAAGCTTACATGATGACTTAACGGCTTGAAGAAGCTTGTCGATTATTGTTGCAGTTGGGATGGTAAAGGAATATAATTTGTATATAGATGTTGTTAGTGGTGGAAGCGTTAGAGGAGGAAGGGAATTGATTATTATCTGTACCTTGTTTTTGAAGTATATATCAAATAATGCAGGTAAGGAAGATAGGGTGCCCTCTGGGAGAATACGGGGGGTTATACGACCGAGTAGAGAATTTGATATCTGGAATAGTTTTTTTGTGTCGTTTCCAGCAGCTTTAATTGTGTCAGTGTAATAATCATGTTTTGCCTTCTTTATCATAAACCTATATTCACTGGAATGTTGCCTGAAAGAAATTAAGTTGTCATGGCTTCTGAACTTTCTCCATGTTTTTTCAGCGGATCTGAGTTTACGTTTGTATAAGGAAAGTGTGGGGTTGAACCATTTTATATTATTACGTTTAGTGATAATTTTTGTTGTGATGGGTGCATGTTTGTCCAGTGTTTTAAGAAGAACTATATCAAGGTTGGTAGTGTCTGTAGGGTCTTTGGAAGTATTTAGTAGGTCAGTAAAATCACGCATGTAATCAGTAATATTTATGTTGTTAGATTTTCTGTAATGTATAGTTTGTGATTGTCGTTTAGGTTTGGGAGATTTAACAATGAATGTAATAATGTGATGATCTGTGATAAGTCTATTAACGGATGTATTTGTGATGGAGGTATTCGTATTATGTGTTATGATCAGATCAAGAATATTGCCTGATGAATGAGTAGATGATGTAACATATTGTGTGCAGTTGTGAGAGTTTATAGTTTGATTGAGTAGTTTGGAATAGTGCGATGAAGGTGATATTGGAATGTTAAAATCACCTAGAATTATAGTGTGCTTATTCGTTGTTATGAGTAGTTCATTCAGTTCATCAATAAAGAGAGGGATAGATTGATGTGGTGGTCTATATATTGTGATAAATGTAATGGGCTGTGAGTTAGTGGGGTGGAAAGTGCATGATAAGGCTTCGGAATATATTTGTTTCAGGTCTTTGTTGTTAGTCAGTTTGATATTTTTGTTATAAAGTAGTCCGATTCCACCACCGAGATGGAGACCATCCCGAGGTAGGTGGACAAAACAGTGTGTATCAGTATTCAGTGAGGAAATAATAGGTGTATCATTATTAGATAACCAGGTCTCTGTAAGGCATAAAAAATCTAGATCTAGATCATTGAATAGGTCAAGGATGATTTCAATTTTGTTTCTTATTGATCGGATATTAAGAGTGGCAGCTTTAATATTCTGTGTGGAAGATGAAGTTACCATTGGTGGTGAATGCATAGTTATGGCGGTAAGTGAGACACTGGTGTGGGGTTGGATTGGGAGATGGTGCAGTCAGGCTGGCGGTATAGATGAACTGGTGTTATGAGGTTCATACGATTTGGCTTTAATGTAAGATTCATAAGAATGTTCCCAGGTTTTATAGGTATGAGGAGTTATATTTATGGGACTTGATTTCCAGTCAACCTTTGAGTTGATTATGTTTCTTAATTCATAGGTTTCGTTGGAGTTATTGTAAGTACATTTAGTATTGGGTGGAGTCAGATTTGCTTTTGTGGCGTGGTATAATAATTTACCTCGTACTCTTTCAAGTAGACTACGTTGTTTACGAAAATATAAGTTTGTATAGTGGGGATGTTTCATAATATTCTGTATTTTTGATGTAAATGTGTAGTAGGAGTTGTCGGAATTAAAGTATATTATGACTATATTATTGATGAATTTATAGATAGATATTGCATTAGATGGGAGGTGTACATACAAGAGTAGATCGGTTAAGAACAATTTTGTCGTTTGTTTACTATTTAGGTGTTCAATAACAATATAATTGTAATTAGGAGGGATGGATGGAGGTAGTGGTCGAGTATGATTTATGTGGGTTATTTGGCAATTTGGTCTACTAATATATGGATTGGAGACAGGTCTAAAATGCATATTGATGGGTAATTCTAGGAGACTAGGGATAGGGGTAGGTGGTGGGGGAGGGGGAGGGAGGGGGATTGAGGAAGTAGAAGGAGGAGGAGGGGGAAGAAAGGGGATTGAGGAAGTGACAGTAGGATGAGTGATAGTTGAGTATTTGTAGTTT
The DNA here is from genome assembly GCA_964019155.1 of Osedax fenrisi. Taxonomy (NCBI): domain Eukaryota; kingdom Metazoa; phylum Annelida; class Polychaeta; order Sabellida; family Siboglinidae; genus Osedax; species Osedax fenrisi. The sequence continues at coordinate 27,184,497 of OZ025239.1, forward strand.
GATTTGATATTTTGTAATTGTGAATATATGTTGAGTAAACATGTGTCTTGTTTGTCAAGGCGGGAGGATATATCTTTAATAAGGAAAGGAATAGTATTTAGTAAGTCAGTCATGGAAGTAGAAAGCGGAGGGATTGTAGATGAATGAATAAGGTTGGGTTTTTGGAGGCAAGTCTGGCATGAGAATTTAAAAGAAGGAGATTTAAGTACACTGACGACATGCTTATGTACTGCACTGCTTGTTATCCAATTATATGGCAAGCTATTATGTGCATTTAGACATTTAAAGTGTATAGCAGAGTTACATAGACAAGTGACAAAGTTTGTACAAGTAATTGTAATATTACATTGAATGCATGTATTAGTCATATTGATGTGTAATGTAATGAAATATATTGAAATCAAAAGTAGAAAGCTATAAATAGATAAATATATGAATACAGAAATGTAAACAAAATATAATAGAAAATTGTAACGGTTCAGTGATTTTATGAATTTAGGATATATAAATGATATAAACGTCAATAAGTGAAAAAGTTATGAATGAAAATTATAAATAATAAGTTGTGAACAAAGAGTGTAGTTTTATAAATAATATATGTAATAGTTAGAGTGTGATGACTTATCTTATTGTTCGATTGATGGGATAATGTTGTAATATGAATTTATTAATGTTGACAGGATGTAAACAGGAAGTAAAAAAAGTTGTCTGTTTACCTATAAACCTTAGTTCCCTTAATATATTCATACCTATTATTTTTAATGTATCATTATTCGTAACTAAAAATCCCTTATTCCTAATTATTATACCCGAAATTCTAATATCCGTCATAAAATATCCTATATATTTCATAGTATCTCCACTTGCTGATTTAACTATTAGCCAATCAGGTTTAGTCTGTAGTTTTACTCCATATAATTTTTCAAAAAACCACAATGGAACAATTGATACTTGACTTCCGGTGTCTAACGTACAATTTAAAGTATGTTGTCCTATGTTAATATTCACTGTTTCACAACTACCTATTAAACCAACGCGCTGTTTACAATTTTCCCAATGCGCACTTAATTGGGAAAATTGTAAAAATTTCTCTCCAAAAAGTAGTAGTAGTAGTAGTAATAGTAGTAATAGTAGTAGTAGTAGTAGTAGTAGTAGTAGTAGTAGTAGTAGAAGTAGTAGTAGTAATAGTAGCAGTAATAGTAGTAGTAGTAGTAGTAGTAGTAGTAGTAGTAATATTAGTAATAATAATAGTAGTAGTAGTAGTAGTAGTAGTAGTAGTAGTAATATTAGTAATAATAATAGTAGTAGTAGTAGTAGTAGTAGTAGTAGTAGTAGTAGTAGTAGGTATTTATAAGCCTACATATGTATGAACATAACATGGGGTGTATCTTAGTGGTCATGATGTGTGGGTGGTGCTTTATTGTCATGTTACAGGGTTAAGTATCGTAGTTAGCCGGTAAGTAGGGTAGTTAGTGTAGTGGTCTACTAGTGGTACACTTATTTGAATAACCATACGCAATTTGATGCAATGGGATATATAATATTTGAAATAATTATACTTATAGTATTAAATAAATAAACCAATACATGAATGTATAATTATATATATTATTAAAAGGATTCAAAAACATATATATAAATATATATATATATATATATATATATATATATATATATAAACTGCCGGTGTGGCTCAGTGGCTAAGGCGTCAGACACACAAGCAGTAGGACACGGGTTCGACCCTCGTCCGGACCATTAATTAATTTTATAAAATGGGTCTTAAAATATTATTTAGAAGTGATCTTATATAATTGTGTATAAATAAATGATCGGCTCTCGTTAAAACCATGGATGCCTTAACATGAGAGCGGCTTCGAAGGGACATTAGAGCCATATATGGTTATAAGTGAAAACTTCATCTAAGTTCCTGGATGGGATGAAAGGACTCCACCAAATAAAAATAACAATAACAATAACAATATATATTTATATATATTGCAATTTATTAAATAATCCTTAACATATATTTGATTTTTTATATTATTAATTTGAAAATATAATTATTTATAAGTATTTTTAACAAAAGCAATAATAAAAATATAGCGATAATAGATAATATCTTGTATATCTTTTATTCGCTAAATAATACCCTTATTCTAAAATACTCTAATTTTTGAGATCCAGGTATTGTTTTTGATGATAATATTAAATTCAATATTCATATTAATAACATATGTAGCAAAGACTATGTGATCTCGAATATAATTTGTAGATATTTCATTACAAATAATGCATACACTCTAGTCAAAGCTTATACCACTTACATACGTCCATTACTTGAATATAGTTGATCTATTTGAAATCCAGGTAAATAATTGATTGGCCTAAACAAGCTTATTGAAAAAGTTCAACATACATTTACTAAGGGAATTTACTTCAGATGTAACTTTATTAAATCAACTTATGATACTAGAATGTGTTTTCTCAATTTAATGAATTTATCCCATCGCAGATTAAGAGCTGACCTGATTCTGGCTTTCAAGATACTGAACAATCTCGTGAATATTGATAAATCATCAGTATTCTCAACATATTCTACAAGTAATCGTGGACCTCTAATCAAAATACGCAAAGACAAATGTATTAATAAAGCAACGATCAATTATTTCAGCAACAGAGTGAGTAGGGCTTGGAATTGGCTCCCTCGTTCTGTTGCTTAGGCTAAATTTATAAGCCTATTTATTACAAATATAGATACTTGTAATATTGATTATACCTACTCTTAATATTAATGGCAACTGATATGCTCGCCGTGTATACATTTAATGTCGTTATTTTTAAATTATATTATTTTTCTAGTTTTCGTTTTCGTTTTGTACTTTATTTGGGTACTTGATCTTACTTGATATATAATAATGTTATATTCTAGGTGTAAAGAGATGTCAAACAACCAATATGCAGGGACCGTCCATCCGTTTTTGTATATAGGATATATAATAACATAATAATCATTACACATTCACTTTAAAGCGATTTAATAGAAACATAATGTTATATATACATTATTAGTAATTAAAAATATACCATCTAAATAAACACATAACAATATACATATAACATATAGGTAGCTGTGAAAACATATAAATATATGTAGATAATTTTATTTAATTATGGTGAGCATCTATTCTAAGTAAATGTTATTAATTAATGATATATGATATATGATATGTAGGTATACATTCTAAGTAAATATTATTAATGATATATGATATATGATATATAGGTATATAAATATATATATATATATATATATATATATATAGGGGAAAGTAACCTAATACCGATACTTTAACAATAAATGGTCTTAACATTTTATGATTCAATATTTTTATTCAATACTTATAATATCTTAATATTATATGATTATAGATATTATTTTGATTTTAAAATTTTATTTTATTTTTGTATTCAATACCCATGTCCGAATACGGATACCCTATGTTATAATACGGACACTGTATATCGGTGGGTGTCTATATATCACTAGATAAACTATATATTATTGATGAATCAATCAGACAAATCACAATTATATTATTTATAATTAATGTTATGAATAATTTATTCTAATTTAATTAGTTAATAATTTATTTATTTTTATTATTTTATTAATTAATAATACAAGTTAAGTATATAAACAATAACATTTTTAGATTTAGCTTCATTGGTGGTATTAATATTATAACGCACGCGAATTTGATGAAAATCAGAATAGTTCACACTGCGCAGTGCGCGTTGATTGCTTATAAGGTATCCGGATTAAGACATCTATAGATACACTCTATAGAGTGTCCGTATTAGGGACTTATATGACCTATATATATATACTTATAACTTGATTAATATTTGATAACAAATATAGAAATTATGTATATAATGTTTAAAATATTTTAGTTTTTCATAATATATTGATATGTTTTATATCGATATATTTGTATATTCTTAAGAATGTTTTAAGTTGAAATTTGTCTTCATAAATTTAAAAACTTAATAAAAAAATCAGTTTAGTGGATATATCAGCTCTATTTTGGATAATTAAAAAATAAAAAATACTTATTTTGACTATTTATATAATTATGAATATTTTATTCATTTTATTATTTTAAACATTTTTTTTGTATGATTTATGGTTTCTAATACCGAGAGTGTCCGAAGGACACTATACGTACTCGGTTACTTTCCCCTATATAGATTATTATAAATCATTAAATCAACGAATATCTTATTCATTCGGCTAGAAATGCCTAAAATATTCTGCAAGAATAATATATATTGATAATATTGCAAATTTAGCTGCAGCATCTAATTGTGTTTTATTTAATTATAAATAATAATAAAATATAAAGTTTAATAAATACACTTTAATACATATATAATGTTTGTAGGATATAGATAGATAAATAGTTTATTGTTTAGCAACACGAATACAATTATAATAATAGTAGTGAATTTAAAATAAAGCGAAATAAACCGACACGAAACAAGAAATAAAAATAAATATATTATACAATTGGTAAAAACAAATTTATTTAAACGGGCTGTGTGCTAAACATATCCCAAAATGAATATGAATATAGTGAAAGTGTTAAATACAACAAACTGAATGTGTGAAATAAAAACTAGATCGGAAGTCTAGGGGTGAACAAACCCATATGGGATGGATACAATCCCTATGGATGGAGATAGTCCCTGATATAGAGTGGTATGACATATCCTGCCCTCTATAATTAGGCTGCACACAATCCAGATGTGAAAAAAACTATAGCAAAACATCATAATCAAATGAAATATATATAGTGTTAAAAAAAATAAATAAATAAATAAACGTAAGCACATATATATAATATATATATATATAAAGTTAATAAAAAACCACGTGTGAAAATTTATTAGAAATGAGCCAATAAGAATGTTTTAACATAACACGAAAGCAATTGACTGATTTGCATGATGACATATTATTGGGAAGCGAATTCCATAATGGGGAACTATATTTCCAAAATAGTTTAAGTAATATTTAGATTTACATTTTCTGGATCGTAGTTTGATTAGAGGGCCTCTGCATTGGCTGATATATGTATCAAATATAGATGTTGCCTCGACATCCACAAGTCCATCCAGAATCTTGTATGTTAGTACCATGTCGCTAATTAATCAGGGGTGAGATAGAGATTTGATATTAAAATAAATAAAACGATTAGAATAAGGAGCCATGCTATTATTACATCTATAGTATAATCTTTTAGTAAATAGTCTTTGGACTTTTTCTATAGCTTTAGAATTACCTATAGGTAATTTATATATATATATAATTTGTATGAGGATTCCAAATTGATGAATTATATTCTAGTATTGGGCGCACATAGCTTATATAAGCTTGTAAAAAGAATACATAGTAATTAATAATAAATCATCTAAACATTCTATTAATAAGTATATATGTTTTTGAGCATATTGAATTAATGTGTATATTGAAACTAAGATTATCACAGAAAGTGATACCCAGATCTTTGAATTACTTTACCTCAGGTAAAAGTACTCAATTCAATGAGTAAACTGGTAGTTGGTTATTGCATCCTATTCTCATAATAACGCATTTAGAAGGAGCCAGTTCTAGTTCCAAGTCAAACATCCATTTGCAGAGACTATTTTAAGCTTCTTGCATATTATTTGTCTCGTGTAATTTAAAGCAATTAGCGAGTTTCGCATCATCTGCAAATAACGATGTTAATACATGTGAATTTATTGTATCAGGAAGATCGTTTATGTATATAAGGAGTAGTAAGGGACCTATCACAGAACCTTGGGGAACACCATATGTAAAAGGTACATAATTATAATACGTTTTATTGACTTTAATGCATTGAGTTCGATTAGATAAATAAGAAGCTAATCAGTTATGTACATACCCCCTAATACCATAATAATCTAGATTATATAACAATTTTGAGTGTGACACTTTATTAAAAACTTTAGCCATATCGATATAAGTAATATCCGATATCATATATTCATTTTTTGATTTTAAAATAGAACCATAAAAGTTCAAAAGCTGTAACTTCGTGTATTTACCAGATAGAAAAATAATATATATATATATATATATATATATATATTGTAGAAGTCGAAGAGTGCACCCAATTGTTCTAACTGACCTATATTTTGCGGATGATATAGCCTTAATATCTGATTCTGTACGTCAAGCCTCAGAGCTACTACAAAGAGTAGAGTCCGAATGTAGTAAAGTCGGACTGCTTATCAACTATAATAAGAAAAAGGTAATGGCCTTCAATACATTAATGTATCTAATTAGATCCGATAATATTAAAAACAGCAGGTGGACAAATATTAGATGTAGAAAAAGATTTCACATACCTTGGATCGTAGATAAACTCGGAAAAAGATATTAAAGTAAGAAAGGCTTTAGCTTAGAACGCGCTACACAGCATGCAGACTCTATGGAAATCTAAGACAAACATACCACTTAAAAGACGACTATTTGTTGCGACGGTCGAAAGTGTATTACTATATGGATCAGAATCATGGACTTTGAATGTCAAACAACAGAACTCACTAGACAGCACATACACACGAATGCTCCGGAAAGCATTGAATATAAAATGGCTGGAACACGTAACTAATAAAGAAGTATATAGGAAGCTTCCGTTGGTCTCCTCCAAAATTAAGGCCAGAATGATGAAAATGGCTGGATACTGTGTACGCCATCCTGAACTCTCAGTTCACCCTCTGATTCTGTGGGAACCATCTCGATGTAAAGCAAGTCGTGGCCGCAGAAGAATAAGCTATGTTGATATGTTGAAGAAAGATTGTCGTCTTCATGAGAAGGAAGAAATAAGAACCAGCATGCTGGATAGGGATATCTGGAGAAAGCTGTGTCATACTGATGCTCGAGTAGACTGACAAGATCATCCTCGTAATTAAGCAAGTAAGCAAGCATATATATATATATATATATATATCTTTATAAACGGTATATAATATATTATTGTTTTAATTACTGTTTAATTTCAATTACGTAACAGTAACAGTTTTCAATAATGTATACGTATTTATATTTGTATATCCTATGTAAATTAATATTATTACTTACCAACTTACCGGATCGGACGGATTAGCCGAACACTTTTCCATACGTCACGGTTCATTAACGCTGTTGATATGTAGGTGTGTCAACGTCACTTATTAGCTGATCTGGGCAAGTATTATCTGTGATCAGAGATAGTAACGGCGGGATATGTCGCCTTTTCAAGTTTCCGAATATACCGATCTTTTCTCTGATAGTAGCGTTAATAAATAAAAATAGTATCCAGTAATAATAACTTTTTTTAATTAAACATATAATTTGTAATTAATCTGGAAGATAATCATGTCCAATTAAATTGTATGTCTATAGAGTAAATCCTTTAGGGCTATTGAATCTATTGAAGTTCGTACGAATACCTAGTATAATGTGATTACAAATAGTAGTGGAGCAAGTGTGATATCACCCTGTAGTACTCCTACCTCGATATTAACGTAATCAGTATCTCCGTCAAAAGAACGTACCGTGGATTTAGTATTATCGTATAACATCATAATTACATTTACAGTTTACATTGGAATTCTGTATGATTTCAATATTTCTGCAATCTTATTCCTGTCAATCGAATCAAATGCATTGGAAAAGTACACCAAGATTATACGCATGCATGCTTTAAGATTATTTTCTTTTATTCCTTCCATTATTCTTCTCGTGGTTAATATTTTTCCCATTGTTGATATGCTTTTTCGGAATCCATTCTAATGCGGGCGAAGGAAATTTTCAAGTTTAGGTTGTATTCGGTTTCATAGCATCGTATTGTATATTTTGGCGCTAATGAAAGTTAGTGTGATACCTCTACAGTTTCCTGGAATTGAAAGGTTTCCTTTTTCGGAAATGGTAAAATGCATCCTTTTCTCCATTCTTCGATAATGCTTTTATTATATACACGTATTTATTTATTACGTGTATTACATGTAATTTATAAAATCACTACCTAAGTTTATAAGCCCGGACTGTTTAACAAGTATTTGATGGAATAGTTTACTATTATAAAACAATATATTATATTATTTATAATACATATTTTTGTTGTTGACATATTTCTGCACTACAAATAATATATCAATAAACCTGAATATATTAAAAACAATATAAAAAACTAATATTTAATCATGACGATATCCCCTTAACGAAATTTAGTTTTCTAAATATATACAATAAATGCATCCATTATAATATGGTCGAGTAAACTTGAATTCACTGCGGATTAATTGTTAGGTTCAGGTTTAAATGTATTCTCATCTGCAATTTAATAATAAAGTTACCCCACGTGATGCATCTACCGTTAAGATTGGCTGCGAGTTACTTTCATACCACGTGATAGGCAATGATTGACAGGCAATGTCATCATTATAACTCGGTCATTACATAAATGTATGAACACCATCGATTTATAGTTTAGTTAAAATATACATCTATGATGTACACACACATATATATATATATATATATATATATATATATATATATATATATATATATATATATAAATACACACATATATATATATATTTATATATATATATTGATATATATATATATACATATATTTGTATAACTATTATATTACGAAGTATACTTAGTACTATAGTACATGTTGATTAGTGTTAATGCTTATAACAATACGTTACCATGGTAACACTACTATTACGTAATGATCAGCGTGCCCACACTATACTGTTATATATACTCTTATATATACTACTATTATAATGATAATTTGCGAAGATCTTACGTAATATGTAGATACTCAGCTTAATTAGCGCATTCGATATATAGATGTTGCATCATAGTTATAATTAGTGAATATATATATATATATATATATATAGGTGTATTTAACCTATCGTTTATGTTGTACGTGGTACAATGTACGTGTTACATGCATACTATGTAATATATACGCATACACATACACATACGCATACGAATATACAATATATATTTATAATAATAATAATATTATTATTAATAATAATGAGTGTTATTTTAACACTTATCCAATAGTTACAGAACACTTAACATGAGTGTAATGGTGTAGGTATTATAGGATATATTAACACACACACATACACACACATACACACACACATACACATACACACACAGTACACTTTAGTTTAATAGATATTACTTCAGATATTTCATGAAAGATTTGCACGGAAGGAACACATATTATCGCCATGTTGGTAGTCCTATTCCACACCGAGGCGGCAGACACCCTACATATCTCTTCAGGATTCACAGTCTGCGTTGACCCTTTTCAAGTTTCCGAATATACCGATCTTTTCTCTGATAGTAGCGTTAATAAATAAAATAGTATCCAGTAATAATAACTTTTTTTAATTAAACATATAATTTGTAATTAATCTGGAAGATAATCAAGTCCAATTAAATTGTATTAGATATTGAGTATTGAAACTCTATTAATATATATGACGTAATCAATATACCGTGATACATATGCGAATAACTCGTTTAATATTAAATACATATATAAACATAAGCTAAAATTATAATTATATTACCATACTCTGATATAGATGAAACTAATCTTTCAATAAGTCGGATATTTGACTAGATTGACATGCTACTACGCAAACGCTTATTTACTGACACTACGTCACGTGACCCGACTGCGGTACGGTACAGTAAACAACACTATTACAATGAATCTTAGATGAATGCGTTACTATATATAGTCATACTAATAATCATAATAATAATAATATTTATTAGAAGAATTTAATAATAATTTTTTCTTCTGTTAATTATAATAATATTTATATGTTTTCTTCTAAAGGGCTTCAAAATAATATGCCTATTTGTTGTTGTCGTTGCTCGTGATTATCAAACCTATATATCCTACGTATCGTAATATCTGGAAAAAAAAAGTCACAAAAGGAATATTTACCAGTGTAGTTTCACTACTATTTCACTACCGTACGGTAGTGAAATACGTATTTATAAGTAGGTCATTATATAATAGGTCATTAACCTACGTCATTATATAATAGCCACCTACGAATACTATTCACGATCGCGCCCGACATTACTTTAACCCGATGACAACAACCGGAGTCATGTGGTCTGAATGTCATTAGCGCAGGCGCCCTATAGTTCACATCGGTCACGTGTTCTATTGTTCCAGAGGACACGTTTAAATAGTAACCTATATGAAGGACATAATCGGCAACATCGCGTTACGCGTGTAATGAAATACACAACTATGTCATATAGGACATCATATAGGTCATATATGATATACACACACGGAATACTATCATGAATATTAACCGAATAATTAACTTTAATAAACTTTAAGGGTAAAAATAATATATTCACATAGTACGTTTAAGATTCCTCAGTAAATTAACTGTTATCATAGTATACTATTATTTATATCCTTAGTTATAATACACACACACATATATAGGGGAGAGTACTCGAATAGCGATACCCTAACAATAAATCACCATCACTTTATTATTTCTCAATTAAATATTTCCAAATTTTATGTATAAGTATTAAGTAGGTATATACATATAATAGCTATTTTAAAATTTAATTTAGTTTGTTTAACTCTGAGATAACAGAGGTGTCGATATTACAGGTACTGCCTCGAATACCGATACATTGGCACATAATATCGACACCCTAAATATATCGATATTTAGATATACCATATATTATTTAATATCCACTATCCAATCAGAATTGAATGCGCGTTACTTTTAGTTAACACACGCAATTAATACGTTGTTTTCCTATAATTAATTTTCGAAAATATTTAATATTTTATATTATATTATAAATATTAAGTTTAAAATTACATAATGCGAATATTGTATGTATACATAAGAGTTTTATATAGTTTCTGAAAGACTATTTAATTCCAAGTAGAATCAATTACAAGTATATGTGTATATTATTAGGTATGTCTATTAATTTATGAATATTATCATAAAGCACGCCAATTATAAACAAATAACGCTGCTTGGTTAAAGGGTGTCGATAATAAGTGCAATTAGGGTGTCGGTATTATAAAAATGTATGTTGCTTAGGTAAACGTCAATAACTATGTAAACAATTATGAAAAATACAAAATCTTTTCGGCATATTGTAAAATATAATTAGATCTATACAATGTATTTAAAATATTTAAAATATATAAATTTTCAAATGATTGAAATCGATATTATACTTCAAAATTTCATAAATTTAGAGTTGTAACGAAAAAATCAGTTTTTTGTTTATAATTAAAAAAAAAATTATACTTATATTAATTAGAATTATATTGATTAACATTTCATACATTAATTATTTTTTTGATTGGAATTATATTTAGGAGATATCTAGGGTGTCGATATTAAGTGCATGTCGATATTAGAGCACACTCCCCTATATATATATATATATATATATAGGGGCGTCGGAACAGTGGGGGGGGGGGGCGGGGGGTATCGGACCCCCCATTCAAAAATATGGGGGAGGGGCTAAGTATGTGTTGCCCCCCCATGAAATGTGTATTAATAAATTTTATATATATTAAATCTAGTATATTGTCTTTGTTAATACACATTTTTTCTAAAGAATTTTACCAAACATATGGGGGGGCTAAGTATTGTTTGCCCCCCCCCATCCATGAAATATGATAATATTCATGAGAGAATCTCTGAGAGATACTTGTTATATGGCGATATTAAGAATGAAATCATTCAACTATATAAATCTGAATTATTAAATATTTGATTATAAGATATTAATGGAAGTTTCTCAATTCAATGTGATGGAATTCAAGATATATCCGGAATTGAGCAGGACATTTTAGTGGTTCGATATTTGACATAACAACTAGAAATTAAAAAAATATGCAATATGACTGAGGATACAACTTAAATATAGCAAATTTAATATTATCTGAACTTTAACATCTTAACTTGCCTATTTCTAAATTAAGAGGACAGTCATATGACGGTGCAGCTAATATGTCTGGTCAATATAATAGTGTAAAGACTATAATAATGAATAGACATCCATTAACTTTGTATACACAATGTGGAAATCATCGCACAAACTTATTAGCATAATCATTAGATATTAATATAAATATAAGAAGAGCATTGAGAGTGGCTCATGATTTGGGATTATTATATGAACAAACGATCAAATTCCGGATTGTATATAATACTAATAATAACAAAGCAAAGCCATTTAAACCATTATGCCCAACAAGATAGACTGCGAAAAGCATGTAGGACATTAAAACAACATTATATCAATATAGTGGTATAATCGTATGAATTGTATAATCGATGCACTAAAATAATATAAAGAATTAGATTATAATACCAATGACCACAAATATATTGCAAATTTATTATTAAAAAATATGAATAAATCAAATATTTTTTCTATGAATATTTAAAGTTTGATATTTGAAAGCTTGGATATGAAGGTGAAAGCTTTCATTATACCAACAAATACTATTGAAGGTAACATTTATAAAAAATAAACTTGAAAGCATATATGATTATAATTATATATAATCATAATAAAAATCAATAATAAATAAACATAAAGGATCAGATAATAGTAAAGATGATTCTAATTAAATTGAATAATGATAGAAATAATGTGCACACATTCATTGAAGATATAGAAACAAAAGTATTTTATATTTTATAAATACAAGTTTTTATATTGATTCAAGGTTAATAACATACTTTTATAAACATATTATATAAAACATTTTATAAAATACAAAATAGCTTATAATAATGTTTATAATAAAATATTATAATAATTTATTTTTATTTTAAATATATCTAATTTAGTTTTCTAAGTATATCTAAGTATATCTGATTCAGAGAATAATAATAAGACATATAATATAAATTATTATAAATATGTATGAGATGAATAGTAATGAAAGTTTAAAAGACTATGTAAGGTACCTCATCTAGATAAAATAATATAACATGAATGTAAGAATGTGATTAGATATGATCAGTTAATAGTTAATATACGTTATCATTAATAGTTACAGAATAAAATATACTGAGTTGTTTGATTCCATAATGATGAAAATTAAAACCAAATTTTATACTAAGAAAACATTATTTATACATTCTTATGAATTAAAGTAATCATTATTACAAATAATATAATTCATGAAAAAAAGGTTTGTTTTTTTTATATTAATATTATTAATCCTATTAATTTTCTACACTAAACATATGTTATTAAAAAATGTATAAAGAATTAACGATTGAAAGATCGAATTTCCATATGTTCAAAGCAATCAATAAGTTCAATACCATCTGATGTGGATAAACATATACATGATAGAACAATCTTCTAAAATTCAAAAAATATTTTCCGGCATAAAAGATTTGATAAAATTGTATTGGTTTTCCCTCAAGTTCTGTGTCATGTTAGCGTGTATTTAGTAAGCTACGAATAATAAATACGTTGTTACGATCTATAGATATAAAGTATACTTTGCTAGATAGTAGATTCAATGTAGGTATTAGTATTGGAATATCAATCAAAAAATAATTCCCACAATTAAGATGGGTATATTTAAAAATCTATATTTATATAATAATAAATTATGTAATGTTTATTATTTATTTTCTAATATATTCCTACTTATTGTTATAAAAATTAAATATTATTAATTGCATATTAAAGGGTTAACATAGACTAAAGAGGTATACGATATTAATAAGATATAGTTAGTAATAAATAATAGGATATATAATATAAAATATAATTAAATAGCCCCCCCATAACAAATATCGTTCCGACGCCCCTATATATATATATATATAAATATATATTAGTATTGTAATTAGGACCCGGACTTCGGACCCGGTTACGGACTTTATGTTACTGATACCGGACTGCTACACTATCATTTATGATATATCGGACTCGGATCGCACTTTAAATATTAAACTCGGCCTATTTCGGATTTATGTTATTGGATATTTTGCTACTATTTTACAGTAGTTTCCAATATATTAGGAACATTAATTTGATAAGTGTTGACATTTGGGTTTATCGTCAGTTTATAGTTATTGGCGTCATTAGTGGTCACAGCTGTCAATCAACATAGATAACACTTGTATTATTATGATAATGATACAATACTGATATTCATATTATTTTATAGATTTACTTAACTGATACGGATACCTTTATTTTAGGACGAGATACATTTTATTACCGTAATTGTAACACAACAAAACAATAAATGTACACATACATTAGTGAGAAAATATGTTGAGGTATTTGAGCATATTGTAAACATTAATTTTTTAGATTAGATCGTCTCATTGAATATATGATGATGTTGATGATTTTATTTAACAATAATTCAATTATATAATTCTTATAGTGTGACTATAATATATAAAAAACAATAAATAAATGTAAAATAAGTACAGACAAGTGTACAACATGTCGAAAACGAATATATTTCAAGTTCGAATATCATGGACAAGGATGTACTTCTTTAGTTTATATGTGAATGTTGCTGTTGATGTATTGATGGTTTTGAGGGATGGAGGGAGTTGATTCCAATGGTTGCTGAGAATGTGGGAACTAAGAATAGATATGAGTATCAAGATACGGAGGAACATCGGCGTTGCCCACTCATCGATGTTTCATCCTCTTGTTACTACATAATATGATGTAATACTGATGACGTGTTGTCAAGCTATACTGATTCGATACTAATACTGTTGTCAAACGATACTGATACATGCTTTTTTTTTATAAAATGTGACAATACTAATATATATATATAATAATAATAATATTTATTTATTGAAACTCATATATATATATATATATATATATATATATTGAATACAATACAACTAGCGGATACAATTGTAAATGGACCCCTCAAGAAGTCATAGACTTATACATGTTATAAATAACTGTGAGAGGCCCAGGAAAATACAATACAAATAGTAACATTTTTTTTCTTGTGTTTTGATTTATCAATTATTATAATAAGTTATATATATATGTAAGTTCTTGATAAACACAAGAGAAAAACAAGAACTTCCTGGAGTCCAATCCGGGACCTCTGGCTTACTAGCTTTTGGTTGTCCCACTGAGAAATCGACCCCAGACGAATACATATATATATATAACATATTCATATACCTATAAGAAGTATCGGGAAGCTATGCAATCTAATCTATGCTCGCTCTTGCACTTTATATACAATTTAATTATATTTGCACATTTTCATCCGCATTTAAATTAGTTGTTCTTTGAAACCATACAATAATCACACCATCGCCGATAGCCGCAGCACTATACAATGCCACCACACTGACCAATACTGCTTTTAGGGTTATACAATTGAATGCAATTGACATGCATCACGTGATGCCTGCTAGTACAATAGGATGATAACAATACGGCACGGTACGTGGACATCTTATTATATATGTATTACTTTTCGTATTTTATTTATTGGTTCATATCGTTTTGATTATTATATCAATACATTATTTATTTATAATTTATAACCAACTACTTTGTTAAATATTATATATTTGATAAACATTAATAATGTGTTTAAGTATGTGATATAGATTAGTTGGTTGATTATATCTTAATAGAAGTTGATTATAAATAAATCCAAAAATATTCATGTAGATTGATCAAGTTTTAGTTCAAAAGTTAAGAAGCTTCAAATATACATAAATAATGTTTAGTATCTTTTGTATTCTATTTCTCTAAACTATCTCTCTATAAACTCTTTCTCTATTTTCTTTCCCTGTATGGTTATTTTTTCCCGTATATTATATCGCTCTATTTTCGTCTAATATTCGTTTTAGTACGACTACTTAATCACACTACTATGACTAATTAACCACCCTACTATGACTAATAGTATCAACAACTTCGCGGATCATGTGAACAAGCGTCCGTTCGCGTATCTTACTTATTTAATGAAGGTACGCGATTTAAAAACAGCGAATTATAATACAATAAATGTATGGGACCAAGAATATAACAAAGATGTTGTTTCTCCACAGGGTTTTGTATTTGTTACCATACTTATTTGTGTAAGTTACTTAACGTGTCATACAAGATACAGATATTAGATAGTCACCATAATAAGAACAAGAAAACTTATATTTAATTATTTAATCTATGATTTTATTTTATAAACAATAAATGTATGGGACCAAGAATATAACAAAGATGTTTTTTCTCAACAGGGTTTTGTATTTGTTACAATAATTATGCATGTAAGTTACTTAACGTGTCCATACAGAACAGAGCCCTGCGAATTATTTATAAGATAAATCGTTTCAAAAATATTGATTATATTTATACAAAATTAAATATACTAAAGTTCAATGACTTGAAAAAAGTATATATGTTAAATTATATGTATAAAGCATTTCACAATAAGTTACCAAATATTGTACAAGTAAAATATGTCAAAAAATATTCAAGATATAATTTCAGAAATGATAAATTATTCCATATTAAAATGAGTAAACTCAATACAAAGATTAAATGTTTGTCTATTTCTGGTTGTATTCTTTGGAATGAATTTGATTTAATTATCAAAAATTCAATTACTTATAGTATTTTTAAAAATAAGTTAAAAAAATTCTATATTAGTAAATATTGATTCATCTAATTGTATTCATTCATTTTCTAGTTTACTTCATTTAAGAAACAGATATCGGAGACAGGAGCCAGCTTTAACAAGTTAACGACTTATCCTGATATTGAAGATATTATTTATTTATTATGCTATTATTATATTATTCAAATTTATTATTATTTTGTATTTCTCGATTATACCTATATTTATTTTTATTTATTTACATCTTGTTTCTTATAGTACTCTTGTCTCACGTGTATTTAACGCTATTCATAGCATGTACATAACATGACCGTTAATTATTCCTTATTACGGTTTTCTATAATAGAAAATATTATATACCAATAAAATCCTTTTGGGCTAATATACGAAGACATGTAGCCGATAAAGGCCATTCGGGCATGCCATGTGTTCATGTTGTGAGTAGATGTTTGCTGCACGTGATATTTGAGCTATTTTATTCACTATGTAATTTAATTTCAGTATATAGTATTATAGTTATGTTATTATCATATTTCTTTGTTTTTGTTCTTTAATACTTATATATTTTTGTGTGGAATCCTTTCTCGAAAGCATATTGCTATTAAATGGTTCCTTTTTTACTCATTATTTAACTACATTATATTGTATACATATGCCATGTGTATTAATTATTAATTTTTGTATATTATACAAGTAAAATAAATATAATTCAATCATAATTCATTCATTCATACATTTATTGTTTTATAATCGCGTACCTTCATTAAATACGTAAGGTACGCGAACGGACGATTGTTCACATGATCCAAACTTCGCTTTAGGGAATTCACGGACGAGGTATAATCTAAATACTTTTAAAAATAAAATTAATTCTTAAATGCGGAATAAACCGACGAAAGACGAGAGCGTACATTCGTCAACTATACAACACCAACGTATACTACACACACGCACACTGTGTATTACTTCGGGCGCGGATTACAGCCGCTAATTTGTCTAAACACGACAACAATGGATCATTTATCTTCGGGGGCTAGGCCGTAGCGCCGCGATACACGGGGCGCTACGAGTTATGGCCGTTGTTGTATAA